>CM062818.1:718218497-718560843 GCA_031772625.1 Pinus tabuliformis
CTGGCCTTGGAGACGACCTTCTTTGCTGCCTCAGGTTAGTCCCTTCACTGACCTTAGAGGTGACAGAAATGACCTTTGCTTGCTACCTCAGAGTAGGCCCTTTGCTTGCTGCCTCAGACCTCTGTTTTCCTCAGACTTCGCTGCCTCAGAAGATGCGAGCTTTCTTGGACAAAAATGGTGCCTTTTTATAGTTTTCTTGAGGCTGAATGGGTTCGACTTTATTGGAGCCAACCTGAACTTTTTAAAGGGCCGACTTGAACAATTTAGGAGGCCGACTTCATCCTTTTGGAATCTAAAATTTATTTCTTCCGAATTCAAATTTTCTCTTTTGATTCTAGCATGAAGAACATGTTTGTAAATACATTAAGGGCTCAATTATAGATTATGAAGACCGACCATAGTTACAAAAATCAGCACTCATTACTGGCCTTGGCAGACTATTATGCCTACTTATGGCCAATGCCTATTGCTAAGATTTAACATTTTCTATGGCTTATGGGCACACACTGGTATTATGACACATTCATGTGAAAAATGTACAAGTAAACTGCTATCAAATTTTAACCCCGCCTAAGATGTAGCATATTCCTTTTAAGTGCTGAACAATTGCAAAGTAACTAAGATGTGGTTTGGAATCAGCATAGGAAATGCAAAAGAATAAGAGACTGCCATTGGAGAATGTTGCTAGTTCTTGATGAATCATGTTCCAACATTCTAGCACTTCCGGAGTTGAGCAAAAGAGACTTTCATTTTGACGCAGGCTAAAATAGTTTGAAATCCTTCTCTAGTAATTCTGCGTATGGTCCTTTCATGGACGGGAAAGGAAGGACATACTGTTAGATAAAGACTCATAACTTTCATTCTCTTGCTTGGCATTCTCTTTAGTATCTATCACTTTACATGAAATGCAAGCATTTTTTTTAGTGTTTATTGTGCACTTTTCTTATCATTGAGGGTGTATGGGTTATTAGTGGGAGCTGTAAGTTTAATTGCTTAGGTCCTAAGTCATTTTTCTCGCCTAGTTAACCATTTTCCATCATTCTGACCATGGTAGCAACTAGCAAGGCTTGCTGGGTATGCCTCGGACTTGAGAGGCTTATCTGAGTTGGTGCCAGAACTAGGTCAAGTTGACTGCCTGGGAAAAACTCTCTGATGGGAGTCAAACTCGGGCTCTGCAAGTATGACTTGTGAGTCCGAGTTGGTCTTATAAGTTTTTCATGCTAGTAGAATTCTACTTAGCAAAATGTCGACAAAGTTTTCTTGGTATTTTTTTTAATTTAATTTTTATATTTTTATATTTGCAGAGTGCAATTTGTACTCTTACTCTGAGCCTCACTAAGTTGATCATTGAGCTGAGTCTTTCTACTCCATACTGTCTTCTCTTTCCTGTCATGGAATAAATTTGGGCTCAAAGATGAGGATCTTTTTATCTTGTACAAGAACAACCTACTCACTGCAATTTATCCTTTTAAGTCCATTTTCTAAGAAAATTTCAATAGCTATAACGAAACCCTCCTATATCCTGAATGTAGGCTTCTTACTGGATTGGATATAAGTTTTAACCCCGGTGAATGTGAATAAAAGCCTAAAGGTGATTGATACTGACATCTGGTTGATATTTAGAATTTGAACGCATTAATGAGATATTCTAGTCTTGGTAGGTGCTCTTTTCCCTCTGTTATTTGCTATGCTTTATCATGACGAGCAGAGATCAACTATGTTTCTTCTTGCTGATGTGTTGTTATGGTTTCTGACATTTTTGATGTGTAACTTTCCATTTTCTGTTAACAATGACATATGGCTGTAATTTATATGGTGTTTTATGTTGCAGGTAAAGATCACATTGAAGCAGGAGAATAAAGATGTAGAAAATGTAACCTATAATGAATATCACTACGCGGGGGGCTTAGTTGAATATGTCTGCTGGTTGAACCGTGACAAGGTATAAAGTTCATGCTCCTATAACTCAAGTGTAGGTTTAAATAGAACTAAATTCAATTTCTGATAAATATTGCAAATCAAAATATTTCTAGGATATCTAAATTTTGTGAATTTTGTGGTAACTTTTGCTAGAGATATTTAACAATTGAAAAAATAAACTTTATCATTCGCTAGAAATGTTCCAAAAGATTAGATGCAAGTGCTGATACTTTAATGACGGAGAACAGTGATCGTTTGTTTTGTATTGTAAACAGTAGAATATTTTTAGCTGAAAGGCAACGCAGTCAATTTGTTTAATTAATACAATTGCCCAGTCTAAGTAAGTACGGTAAATTGATATAATTGCCTCTAAATTGCTTTTCTTTCTGTTCAAAAGGTAGGGTGAATCAACACTCCAAAAGTATTGATAATTCCGAGAGCACGTTACTCTATTCTTATATAAGGGTGGAGTCTGAAGATGATTGTGGTTCTTGTTGAAATTGTAGCTATGGTCAGTCTTCATAAAATTATTTATTGCCATTAGCATGTTCTTCATATTTTTGTTTTGGTAAAAAATGTACACTTGTGATGAAAAAAATATTATTTTATTTATAATTGCAAGTGGCTCCACATGTGCTAAGTTGGCCTTTCTAGATGGTCAAGTTGGCTTGCCTAGAAACTCACTCATTCGGATCAGATCAACCCTTCTAGATGGTCAAGTTGGTTTGCCTAGAAAGGAACCCATTTGGATCTCATGATGGCTATATAAAGAGCTCCATTTGTCCTCCTTGAAAAGTAATTTGATCACACATACATTACTCATCTATTCTCCAACTACATTACTCTTTGAGATCTGTATTGATTCGTTGCTCCTGTGGATCAACTCTGAGATCTGTTACTCTTTTCAGTGGTCCTAGATCTGCTTATTATTCTTGTGATCTGAAGTCTGGTGGTCTGAGATCTGCTCATTATTCTTGTGATCTGAAGTCTGGTGGTCTGAGATCTGCTCTTATTCTTGTGATCTGAAATCTGATCTGTATCCGATCAGAAGTCTGAGCCTCAGAAGGAAAGAGATTCGAGCTGTGTCTCTATGGTATGGTATTGATCTTGTTGGCGATCTTGTTAGACTACTTTTTGACATTTGCATTGGAGACTTAGCACTTGTAGAAGCCATCTTGTGGTTGGCGATCTTGTTGGACTACATTTTGACATTTGCATTGGAGACTTAGCACTTGTGGAAGCCATATTGTGGTCAGTATTGTCTATGTCTTGATGTCTTGATGTCTTGTTGAAGGATCTAAGGAAAAGCTTGATTGGGTTTTCCCCTTTTTGGGGTTTTGCCTTGGTCTCTGACCTAAACAGTGGTGGCTCTTGTTATTGTGCACTGTGATCTCTGCTTTCTTGCCATTGCTATCAGTTGAATTTCTGAAGTGTAATTATTTGATGAAGAAGAAGAATTAATAGAAGCTCTAATAATTCATAAATAATTGTCAGTAGTTCAGAAATAGTACTTGTACACACTTTACTTTGTTTTTTTAACAGTTCTGACTCTGATTGTACTAAAGAATAAAGAAAATTGTATAGATAGAAGCTATTTCAATTTTAATGTGAAAGTTTCTTTTCAGTATTGATGCTATTTGATTACAAAAATACAGAATTTATCAATAATTAAATAGATCTAGAAGTGGACAAACTCAGTTGTTTTAAATAATTAGTAGTCTAGAGCAGGAATGACTTGAGTGTGGAAAGTAAATATTTTTTCTTGAAATATTTAAGCTACTGCTTTTCACTAGTAATGCTATGTGGTTAGTTGTGACATGATAGTTTTGAATCCATACTGAAATTTATTTTGAATGTAAATAGTTTTATAAATTAATCAGTTTAACCTAGGCTTTTATTTAACATGCATGGTGCAATAAGATAAAATGAGAAAATTTTATTGATGTCCATGAATGATTAAAGAATACAAATTTTAGTTGCTTGATGTAGCGATAGTCATTGGAGTTTTCTGATTCTATCTGCTTCTGATACATGTTATGTGGTTTCAGGCACCTATTCATAAACCAATTTCCTTTACTAAGGAAAAAGATGGAGTCATTGTTAATGTAGCCCTTCAGTGGTATGTGGGATAGTTGTGTGTTATGAAAAAGGAACAGGGAGTTTTATTTCGACAGTTTTTTTTGAAATTTCACTAATGATCGAGTCTCTGGAATTTAGGAATGTTAAATTTTCCTTCATCTGTTCTTGGAGCTCTTACTATGGGATGGCGGTGGCTCTTGTTTTGTTTGAATCAGGTGCTCTGATGCATACACAGACACCTTGCTAGGATATGCAAACAGTATCCGAACAAGTGATGGAGGTTCTCACATGGATGGTGTGAAATCTGCATTGACAAGAATTTTTAATATCCTTGGAAGGAAGTCAAAACTTATCAAGGTGAATTGATGCAGATCAGTTGCTTTTGTAAATTCATTAGTCTATAAAATACTAGTGAGGTAAATTTGTTGTCAGTATGTTTTTGGTTGTATAAAATGTTTTTGGCTGATAATGAGAAATGCAATCTAGATGAATATTGCAGTTTGTGAACATGTATAAGAATGACACCCCATGGTTGATCCTGAAATGACTGCGATGTGCCTTCTTATCTATGGAAGCTTGTCATTACTCACCACATAAATGTTCTTTCAATTTATTATAGATAATTCTGAATAGAGAAAGGTCAATTCTCATTTGTTTTTATGATGTATCTGGCCTCAAAAGGATTTTGAATGAGACACCGATTATCCCTAGTTTTCAGGAAATACATATCGAGGGCAGAGTTGGCTATTTAAATGCCTCTGCTGCACCAGTTATATGCCTCGAAGTATTATAGTTCTTATGATTCTATTTAATAAGAACTCTATTGTATGTTTCCTCTTCATTTCTTCTAAGTTGCACTGAAACAGATATGGGAACGGATACGAGAGATCTTCAAAAAATCTGGATACGATACGGCAAGGAAACGGCACATACACACACACACACATATATATATAACAATTTAAGAATTTCATATTACCATTCATATTTTAGAATCTAGATTTTATATCTAAAAATACATAGTCAATTATCATCATCATCAATTCAGCGTAAACATTGTCATCATCATTAATGATTATTATAACATTCATGATTCAACATATCATCAAGTTTTTGGTTCAAACTTCAATCATCAACATGACAACATCATCATCAAAATTAATAATGCACACTACATAGTACAAAGTACAAAGTACAAAATGAACTACGACTGGCAGCCTACTATCATTATTCATATGGAATATTATGGTATTCAATGTTCTTTGTTCAAAAATTTAAAACACCATCATAAATTACATTTACATATCATCAAATATGTCTTCATCCATGTCATTAAGAACCACATCCTCTCCAGAAGTGGGAGCATTGCTGCCATGTCCACTTGAAGATCCAACTATTGGTGCCTCCTCATCAAAGAAAGTCATATGAGACTTGACATTCAATGTCATATCCAATTCTGGCAACTCTGGTTCCACATCCCATAGGTTGGTAGGCCCAAATTTGTATTCGTTACTCTTGTGTGACAGAAGGCGCAGGTTTGAATGAAAATACACTAGTAGCTCAGCGTGAGCCCTTGCTTTCTCTGCGTCACCCTCCTTGGCTGCTGCATTGCTCTCCCGACACAATCTTTGCCTTCTTTGTTCCTCTGTACTCAATGCCCCTCAGCTGCTCTCCCAATCACTGATTCTATCTCTCTTAGCAAACCTCGCTCTAGAGACTAGAATGACTGATCATCTGGTGTGTTCTCCAAGTGACCCTCAAGCCTCGTCTTATACCTTTTCTGTTGACATCTCAATAGCCGAGATTAAGTCCCTAATCAACGGCTAAGATTAGATTTGGCTTGATCCATGTCTTCTGGACCATTCTAACACAGATTCATATTAATACACATTAATGTTTTATTTTCCCTAGGTTTAGACTTAGGGATTCCATTAAAAATATTAGTTATTTAAATATCTCTTGATTTGTTTCGGATCTGCCCAAACCCTTTCTGGGTATTGGAGATCTCATGTGCCCCAACCTCTCCACCAAATTTTGTGGCTAGAGCGCATCTGATGGTACCCCAAATCAACACTCCCTCTTAGCGAGGACTGTTCTCTAGCAATAATCCTCACTGAGTATTGTTCTGATCATCCGGCATCAGTATGTGTGCTAATGCTAGGCCTTTCTGCCCAACATCCTCTGCACTGCTTCCTCCTGTACTGTTGCCCATGGTTCTGCCACTGCCACTGCTGCATTTGTACGACAACTCCCTCTGCATCCGTGCTGCTGCTGGTCCTTTCTCCCAGCACTGCATCCGCACTGCACCTCCTCTCATCCCGCTACATTGCACTGCCCACCGCTGCACTGCAACTCAGTGACTGAGAAATAAGTAATTGATCTCCCAACTGACCTCCCTGTTGGGCTAGAAACACCCACTGATGCTAAAGCTCCCTTTGCCGCTGACAAATGCTCCCTCTCTCTGACCTCTGCGCTGCTGCTCCAACTCTGTGCATCTCGCACCATTGCACACCTCGTTGTGCCTTCCTGCACTGGTGCAACACTTTCGTGCCTCTCGCATTGTTGCAGCCTGCTAGCTCTGCGCTGTCTCGGGACTCTTGCACTGTAGCTCTCTCTGCCGCTCCATCCGCATCCGTCTCCACCCGAGTTAGCCTGTCCTGCTACTCCTTGTCGGGGCTCCCGTAGCAAGGTCTAATCCAAGAGGTTGGGTACCTCGAGGATCCTGCCCCTCATCACCTGTAGTTCGCCTAAATATAGCTCGATGTCTCCCCACTTTCGCTCAAGTGGTGCGTGTGCACTCATGGCACAATCATCGTCTGTCAAAACTTCTCTCTGCTCGTGCTGGCGCTGCCCTAGTCTCGGAAGACTCCCTTATTGTTCTTCCTTGGGCACTGGGTCACATAATGAACCATATCCCCACAGTGGAAGCAATTGATCTTGGAGAGATCTTTCTTCTTCCTCTTCTCCTACTTTCCCTCAGATGCTGGGGCCACATCCTCCTCCTCTTGCTTGACCTTGATCACTTTGCTGCTGCTACTTGTCTTTGACTGCCGTCTGATCTCTTCCTGGCGAAGAGCTGCCCACATCTCGTCCCAAGGTGGGAGAGTCCCTCTGCCTAGGATACTCTGGACAAACACTTCCCAATCTTCTGAGACAACATTCATGGTTGTCCTCACCATAAGCTCCTGATCCGGTGTCGCTCCTATAGCAGTCAATTGGTCTCGGACCTCATTTAGTCCTCCGAGGAGGGTGTCAATCGATTGACCCTCCTTCATCTGATACGACCTCATCTGGTTCTCGAGCAACATTCTTCTCTGCACAGAAGTATGTTGGTACAGGTTCTTGAGAGCCTCCCAGATCTCAATTGCCGTTTCCTTCTCGGCTATATGTGGTACCACACGATCCTTGACCCCGTCAAGGATAATGCACTTGGCCCTTGCCATCGCCTCCTCGTACTTGTCATTATCATTGGGGTCGACTGAGATAGCTATAACCTTCAAGGCGAAGTTCTTGACACGATTCGTGTCAAGCACTGATAAGATTCTGGCCTTCCAGACTGTGAAGTTCGATGCTCTGTCCTGTCTATCCTGGTCTCTTACCCCATGAAGTGCCATGACGCTCCTCTACTTCCCTCTTGGAAGTTCTCTGTTCGACTCCTCTGAGTCTCTACTTCCCGTCTGGAAGTTCTCTTCTGGACTCTCTTTGAGTCCTGATTTCCCTCTTGGAAATCCTTCTGCTGCTTGTCGAGATGCCCCCTACTCTGATCGTCTTGTGCAACTGCATTGTTGATCCAGGTTCCTCGGCTAGAAACCCTCGGTAACAACTCCTCTGGCCCTGCTCTGTCAGGGACTGTTTTGACTACAGTACCTCACCAGCTCCACTCTGCAATATTCCTGCAACCTTCTAGACCCCAGCAACTGCCTCTCTGTGAACCGCGTCAGCCCTTCTCTGTCTCACGCTGGCTCTGCGTCACCCTGGATGGGTCTGCGTCATGCTTGGGATGCCCTGCGTCAGCGACGATGGCCTCTTTGAGGCTCTGCGCAGTTCCATACTTCTTCTGCATGGCTCTGGTTGGCTATGCGTCACACTTCCTTGGCTTCTGCGCTGCTAGAAACAACTTTTGTTACTTGGGACAACTGTTTTCTGCTGTTATTGCTCTGCTCGGCTGATGTCTCTTAGTCCTCCTGTGATCTGCAACCTCCCTCTGATACCATGTTGAAGTTTCTAAGTTTACTTAATTTAGAAACCCTTCATGCCTTTTTTCTGATTTATTCCTACCTACTTATTATTTTTCTTTAACAAGTTATTTACAAAGCAAATACTGAAAATAAACACCGATGCATGCTCAACATTTTACAGATCAACAACTAAAAGAAACAAGAACAAACACACCACATGACACCATTATTTTGGACCAATGTCCCCAGAAAAACCCAATGTGGGAAAACCGGTGTAGCTGTGTGAGGGTTTTCTTATTAAGCAATATCAGAGTACAATCTGGGTGCTGTAACTGGCCTACCCAACAAAGAATTTCCCTAGCAGTTATACCTCATCAGTGTTGCGGGGTAGCGCCCCCCCCCCCCCCCCCCTTCGAACCCGCTCCCTGGTCTGTTAGGGAGCGATCGCTCCCGCGCTCCCGGAGCGTTTTTTAATGCCCGGGAGCGATCGGGGAGCGATCGCTCCCTGATCGCTCCCGGGCATTAAAAAACGCTCCGGGAGCGATTTCAGACAGGCCGGGAGCGGTTCGGCGGAAAAAAAATCCGCCGGACCCGAAATTTCCAAAAATTTTAGAATTTTTTTTTTATTTTATAAGCCCAATGGGCCAAAAAAATTTCATTTCAACTTCATTGAGCAAGAGATTGAGAGCTGGAGCAAGAGCAAAGGAGCAAGGAGCAAGAGCTGAGGAGCAAGGAGCCAGAGCTGAGGAGCGAGGAGCAAGTGCCAAGGAGCGAGGAGCAAGCCTGCAGAGGTAAGTAACTTAATCATTTAGTTAGTTTAGCTGGTTAGGTAGTTAATTTGGTTAGTTTAATTTAGCTGTTTGAGTTTAAAGATCATGTATTTAAATTAAATTAATAAATTAAATGAATTAATCCCAATAAACTAAATTAATTTGCAGATTCAAGACTCAAACCCTACAAACATCAAACACCATGGACCTGGGGATATTTATTGGCATTTTCCTCTTCCTGGTCCCTTTTATGGTTATTATGGTGGTGGAGAGTAGAAAACGGAGGGGGCCTGAAATTGAAGAGGTGGATGAAGAAGTCGAAGGAAGTCAAATGGGTGAAAACCCCAGTGAGGAGGAGGTGGAGGAGGGTGAACATGACCCTCAAAAAACTAAACAAGACCAAACTCCATTGTGGAAATATGTTCATAGGGCTGAAACAGGGAGAGGGGGTGGAACCACTAAATTTCATTGCCCCCATTGCAACACTGATTACACAGGCTCATACACCCGTGCTAGAAGACACCTCTGCGGGAAAAGGCCATGGGATGGAGAGAAACAAATAGGAATCAAAACTTGTGCAGCGGTGTCAACAGCAGATAGAGCCAAATACATAAAGGAAGAGGAGGACGCCCAATACAGAACAAAAAGATCAAGGGGTTTCTTTGAACCAATCTCACCATCACAAAGAACTCCTTCAGCATCCTCCCAAGGCAGTGGATATGGACATGGAGGCACAGGGTCATCATCTTTAAGGCGTAGAACCATATCAGATTTCCTTGATGAGGGGTGTAGGAATGATGTGGATTCAAAAGTTTACAGGTTCCTCCATGCATGTGGGATACCATTCAATGTTCTACGCTCACCTTATTGGCACGAAATGGTTTCTGCCATAAATGATGCCCCTAAAGGATACAAGAGCCCTGGGTATGACAAGGCAAGAACTGTTGGCCTTGATCATGAAAAAGCAAAAATATCACATTCTTTGAATAAAATGACAAGTTCTTGGACTGACAATGGGGTGTCCATTGTATCTGATGGATGGACAAATGTAAAAGGCAAGCCATTGATAAGTGTTCTTGTTGTGTCCCGAAGTGGTCCCATCTTTCTAGCTGCACATGATTACTCAGACAAGTTCAAGACCGCTATCAACATTGCAGAAGCATTGCTTGAAACAATTGAGCGTATTGGCCCATACAATGTCATCCAAGTCATCACTGATAATGCTCCTAATTGTAAGGCAGCGGGAACAATTATTGAGGATAAATACCCGAACATATTTTGGTCTGGATGTTTGGTTCACACATTGAACCTTCTGTTGCATGATATTGTCAAAAACAAAAATGAACAATACCAATGGATTAGTGATTTGTACAAGAAAGGAAAAAAAATGATAAAATTTATTACAAATCATAGCAATACCCATGGCCTTTTCCGTAGTCACTCGAGATTGGAGTTGCTGAAGATTGCGAGGACTAGATTTGATAGCTATTACCTCACCTTCAGGCGCCTTTTGAAGGTAAGAGAGGCATTAGCTAGCATGGTATCAAGTCCACATTGGCAGGTGTTAAAGGAAAGGGCTACAAATGTAGTTGACATGGCAGGTTTTGAAACGGTGGAGGAGGCCGCTCTTGATGGGCAGTTTTGGACAACTGTGAGACAGGTATTGGATTTCACCAAGCCAATTTATAACATGATTCGGTTTGCAGATACAGACAAACCAGTGATTGGCGAGGTGTATGAGCAAATGGATACCATGTTGGGGGAAATAAAAGACATTGTTCATAATAAAGATCCCAACTTGTACAAACTGATTCATGATTGTGTGTGTGAACGGTGGAATAGGCTTAACCTTCCACTACATTGCTTGGCGTATATCCTTACGCCAAAATACTACTCAGAATCTTGGTTGGGCAAACCTGCAGCAGGGGGTGGTGTTAGGACCAAACCCCATTTAGATCAAGAGGTAACTAGAGGATATCTGGAAGCATTAGAAAAGTTGGTGCCTGACAGGGAGGAATGTGCAGCTGTGTGCCTTGAAATAGGCAGATACTTCAGTGGCAGTGGTTTGTATGGTAACTTCCATGCAATGGACGACAAAGATAAATTTGATTCTCTCACATGGTGGGAAACATATGGCGGCCACGGACTTTTGCCAAAATTGGCAAAAAAAGTTCTTTCACAGGTTGTAAATTCTTCTTCTGCAGAGAGGTGTTGGAGCACCTACAGTTATATACATAATGTGAAAAGAAACAGACTCAACGAAAACCAAGCAGAAAGCTTGGTTTATGTGCACTACAACTTGAGGTTGTTGAGCCATTACTGTGATCGGGCTAATGAAGATCCCACATATAAAATTTGGGACAATCACCCTGAGGACGACAATTTGGAGGATGGCATTGTACATATTGAAGAACTAGAAGAGGAGCTTGTACGGGATGAAAATGAAGCAGCTGCAGCAGCCATGCCACCTCCACCTCCACCATCCAGTAGCAGTTCTCGGGGCTCGAGTCTTGTTCCATTACTGTCGCCACCTCCATCGACACCCTCGCGTGGAGGCTCTAGTTCTGGTCGTCGGTCTGTGCGGGAGACTCCTAGAAGACCACCACGACCTGCTTATACTCCTGGAGACTCTCGTGGCAAGGGCCACTTGTAGATTTACAGTTTACTTGTCTTTTTTAGTTTCTATTAGACTTTAGTTTTCATAACTGTTGAGTTTTGAGTCCTTGACTCTTGACTCTTGACTCTTTCATATCATTATGACATTATGATATTTTTTGTAAACATTATATCACCGTGACAATGAAAATTTGAAGTTTGAAGTTGGGCCTTGGCAATTATAACTCATTGGTAATGATTGTGAATTATGAATATGATGCTTTGTGAAAGACTAAAGTTGTTTCATTTCATCTCATTATTCATGTTTCATTTTATAAATTTTTAACATTTCATATCATGTTAACAATTAGAAGTTAGGACTTAGAAATATCTTCGATGTTACTTCTTGTAATGGTTAAACTTGGCTTACAAGTACAACTTGTTACTTTGGTGATCAATGATGATAAATGTTATTGAATTTTCAATTCTGAAAGCTTGAAGTTGAAACTTTAATATTGAATTTGATGAATCATGATTTATAAGACTCATGGACATGGTTGATGACGATTATAATTTCTAGATGATTGATGTGATATGGTTCAATGATCAATTTATGTTTTTTATGTCTATTTCATCATTCTACATGTTTTTGTTGACATATATGTATCAAAAATTAAAAAATATATATATTTTTAAAAAATCGCTCCCCGATTCGCTCCCAAACCGGGAGCTTTTGAAAATGGTCGCTCCCGCTCCCGCTCCCCGCTCCCGCTCCCGCTCCCAAGTAACATTGTACCTCATAGTTTGAGAGAAATCTCTTGGTTGAAACCCCAAAAACCCTTTCGGCAGCTCCTCAGCACAAAACTGCTCCTGCAACCCCAACGTGTGCGCAATCTGGACTGCGGTAGCCCTTCTATGTCTCATGCTGGCCCTGTGTCAGCCTTTCTTGGTCTGTGTCAGCCCCAAGATGCCCTGCGTCAGCTCTGGGAGCCTCTGCGTCAGCGACGCTAGCCCCTCTGGTGCTTTGCGCAACACTTGGCTGCCTCTGCGTGGCCCTGCGTGAGCCCTTGCTGGCTCTGCGTCACCCTCCTTGGTTGCTGCGCTGCTCTCTCGGCACAATATCTGCCTTCTCTGTTCTTCTGTACTCATTGCCCCTCAGCTGCTCTCCCGATCACTGATTCTTTCTCTCTTAGCAAACCCCACTCTAGAGAATAGAATGGCTGATCATCTGGTGTGTTCTACAAGTGACCCTCAAGCCTCCTCTTATAGTTTTCCTATTGACATATCAACGACTGAGATTAAGTTCCTAATTAATGGCTAAGATTAGATCTGGCTTGATCCATGTCTTTTGGACCATTCTAACACAGATTCATATTAATACACATTAATATTTTATTTTCACTAAGTTTAGACTTAGGGACTCCATTAAAAATATTAATTATTTTAATATCTCCTGATCTGTTTAGAATCTGCCCAAACCCTTTCTGGGTATTGGAGATCTCATGCGCCCCAACCTCTCCACCAAATTTCGTGGCTAGAGCACATCCGATGCTACTCCAAATCAACATACCATTGATTGTAATGCTTCTTTCACCTGCCTAAGCCTTGTTAAGACTATGATTTGAGAAGGAAAACGAGTCTCAGCAACCTGCAAGTGCCATTGTTTCAATAAATTAAAAATCATAATTGATTGAATACCTATTATGGTTCACGAATCATGACATTTGAGACTCCAATTTACATATTTGAATTTAGAGTCATAGAAATTATAATTTATGAAATAAAATTTAAAGTTTAGGTACCTTAAGGAGTTCCAACTGCGCAAATTCCCTGTTGATTCCTTGGGACATGTGGTGGTATGTGATGAAGGCTTGAATTTATTTTGCGTCTTGAAAAATAATTCGAATCCACGAATTTATTTTGCGTCTTGAAAAATAATTCGAATCCACTCAATTTGCTTCCCCATCTTGCCCACCATGAGGTTCAATGAATGTATAGCACAAGGGTCTACAAGATGTGTTGGTATTTGCCTTCAATAATTAGGCTTGTTGCTCTATGCACCGTTGCATTGTCAGTTATTACCTAGACAACATTTTCTGGCCCCACCAATTCAATTGCTTTAATCACGATGTCAACGATGAATTGAGAATCTTTCAGCTTCCATTCACAATCCGCTGCTTTAAAAAACATTGCCCCTTTTGGGCTCCTAGCAATCACATTGATCAAAGGCCTATTCCTTTGATCTTTCCATTGAATGAGCTGCCTCGCCTGGCGTCAAGGCTATCATAAAGACATTTATCACAAGTGAGCCATACTAGGACTCCTCTTGTCAATGAAAATTTGAGAAGAGTAGGGCACTTGGGCTGCAGTGATAGTGTGCCTTTGTCCCAAGTGTTGTTGTGCCCTCTAGCTTTTGCCTCTTTACAAGGCCTGCTAGTTTGTGCAACAACATGCCTTTAGGGGTATTATGGGTGTCTCCTTGTCTTTCGTTTCTATTTTTGTGGAACACCAATTATTCTCTCGTTTTCTTCATTGGATTTGTTCATGACAGTACTTGTCTTCCCTTTTCGCTTCAGAATCATGTAACTTTCTGTATTGCATTTATGTCTCGGAAACAAATTTTCTTCTCCTTATTGTTTACAAATTTTGTTTCTTATTGTCCTTATGATGATGTTCGTTATCTTCTAGAAGATTAAAATATACTCTTCATTGTTCGAGGAGCTTTCTCTCAATCACCTTTGTAGTGCTTTAAGCTTATGACTTTGCTCACTTTTTTGGGTCTTTATAGTTTAAGCTTACTGCATATTGTGGGCTTGTTAAAATAAAATTTAGCATGTAGTGCAACACCTCACCAAGTGACCTAGGCAATGTGCAACACTCTAGAGTGTCACCATTGTCACCTTAGTAAATGTTAATTTTAATTAGGGCGACATTGTTCCTTACTTTGATAATTGCATTTCACCATTAATACTTTAATTTCACCCCATATCATCATTACATTATTCAGATCTACACCATTATTGTTAAAATTGGCATCTAGGGCCAAACTCCATGTGGGTCATCTTATTTATGGCAGTTGATATTTTTCTTGGATCCCTCTCATCGAGAGGTGTAAAATTGATTTAAAGATCATCCGATTCCGATAAGTATTCATGGAGTTATGAATTTATTTGCGTTATAAGACAATTCGTCAAGGTCGACCAACAAGCAAATAAACCCCACATATGCTCAGCGTTTTAGTATAAATAGAGGTGGCCTTCAAGTCATTTCAATACACTTGGGATCTCTTCCTCTCTCTACTTGTCTTTGGGTTTTAGTAGGAGGAGAGATCCTAAGAGATAACGTTGCCTTGATCCAGAACGCCAGAACTGCCGAAAAAGCCGGAACTGCCGAAAAAGTTGGAACTGTAGGAAAAGCTGGAAAAACCGGAACTGTTGGAAATGCCAGAATTGCCGGAAAAGCTGGAAAAACCGGAACTGCCGGAAAAGTTGAAACTGTCGGAAAAGCCGGAACTGCTGGAAAAGCCAGTAAAGCCGGAAAGGCCGGAACTGTCAGAAAAGCAGGAAAAGCCAGAAATGCCGGAACTGTCGAAAACACTGGAAAAGCCGGAAATGCCGGAATAGTTGGAAACGCCGGAAATGCCGGCACTTCTAGAACTGCCGAAACTACCGGGAACAACCGGAACTACCGAAACTGCGGGGAACTGTTGGAATTGCCAGAACTGCCGGGAATTGCAGAAACAGCGGGAGCATCTTTCTTCGAAGGAGAGCAACATGCAAGGGACAACTAACTAACATTGAGACAGTTGTATGGTACTTGACAGCAAATACACCAAGCATGCAATGTTACAGCTAGCATGCAAGGGACAACTAGCATGCAACAACAGGCATGCTAAGGACAACAAGCATGCTAGGAACAACAAGCAAGCATGGGACGACAAGCAAGCAAGGTACAACCAACACATAGGTCAAGATGGCAACATGGTGCAACAATGGCACATAATGCAGTACAGTGATGGGTACAACCATGATTAATGAAGCGTGATGAGATGTAGCATAGTGATGATGGGTGCAGCATGGTGCAGCATGGTGAGGTGCAGCATGATGACGAAATGCAACTCAACGATAGGTGAAGGAGTCACCTTGGAGAATCAGTTGAAGCAACATGTCTTCAACTGATCTCATGTATCATCTTCTTAGAGATGATCTATGATTCTATGCTCTTATCTAGATAAGTCAAAGTGTTCACTTCTATTGTAAACATACTATCTCTCTCTCTCTCTCTGCTGAACTATTGAAGAACATATAAGAAGAATTGATCAAGGGTTTTTCCACATTGGGGTTTTTCCCTGGCTAGCGCCACATCTTGTGTCCTCTTGTCTTGGCTTGTCTTTTGTGATTTATGTTTATGTTCTATTTGCAGTTTACTCTAATGCTGATGTGATTGCTAATCTGGAAAAGATATGGAGCTAACTATGAAAATTGAAATAAATTGCTCTAAGCATAAAACATACCTAAAGTTAACATGGTATCAGAGCTGAGGTGAAGACAATGGCCAAGCAAGAGTGAAAGAGCGATCACCGAAGACAGTTGGGAAAAAAAAGGATCAATGGATTCCTCACCCCTCTTCAAATTCACCAAGGGTGAAGTCGAAGCAAAGAATATTATCAGAATGGCGCAGCTGAATATGGCCTACCTAAAGATCACTTCATTGGAAGACCAGATCTCAGGGTGGAAGGAAAGGCAGATAACTAGTTTGTCCATTATGCGAAGGAGTGTCCGAATGGCAGGGACACATCACTTGATGATGATAACAATCATTCCAGGGACATCTTCAATGATCAAAGGAATGATAGGTAATGCAGGTCATCAAGGAAATGGCCAACTCTTCATAGAAAGCAAGGAACCCCAGGTATGGAGAATCACATGTTGTTTCCGATAAGATAAAGAAGCGTTATCTTGTATTGGCCCTCTCCTTCAGATTCTTTGGGAATCTGGCTTATAGATTGTAGTGATTCAAGGCACTTCATCGGATAGACGGGTGCACTCTCTAATTTGGTAGAGATGGAAATAATCGTGGGATTATACTTGGAGCCGATGCCACCTATCCCGGAATGGGTGTAAGGAATGTTAACCCTCAATTGAATGAAGGTAACTCGATTCATTTACAGAATCTCTTTTGTGTACCTGATCGCAAGAAGAACCTAGTGTCCATCTTGGAAATGGAAGTCAAAGGTTTCGGGGTGGCATTCATCGATGGAAAAGTACATGTTAAAAAAAATAGAATTTTCAAAGATGGTTTTTCTCATGGGTTCTAGGTTGGCAATTTGTATCAAGTTGTAGGATGGTCCATTGGGGGTCATGTCAATTGAAATATCGCATCTATAACACGGAGGTCTACCTATGGGGTCCTACCTGATGTGAGTCAAATGGTGATAGGGATGTCTGAATGATTTGGGAAATGCCGTTGAGTTTCATAAACTCATTCGCGTTGATGTTCTTGGTGAATTTCCGTCCGGACATATGTTTTGCAGTTAGCATGGTGAGCTCATATTTGGCTGAGCCTCACTGGGTTGGTGCCAAGAATCTTTTGAGATATCTTCAGGGCACAATGTCTCATGGATTGAGATACACTGACGGAAATATGAAACTGCATGATTATTCGAATGCTGAGTGGGCAGGCAGTGTGGAGGATCACTAGAGCACTTCTCATTGCTGGTTCTCTTTGGATTCTGCTTCGATATCATGGAAGAGCAGGAAGCATAAATCGGTTGCTATAAGCACCGCCAAGACCGAATACATAGCTACGAGTATGATCTCGTGTGAAGTTGCATGGTTGCAGAAGCTCTTAAGTGAGCTGTTTGTACACATGATGAATACCACTGTGATTCTTTGTGACAACCAGAGGTGGGATTCGATTATTGAGGAATCCCGTATTCGATGATTGCTCTAGAAGATAGACATCAGATTCTGCCTTATTTGGGATATGGTAAGTCGATGAGCGAGGAGGCTCCATCACATTGAGATCGATGCACATGTCACGGACATTTTGTCAAAGCCCTGGGGAAAGGTCAAATCTGTGACTTTCCCAAATGACTTGGAGTCGTTGAGAGACCTTCCTATAAGGGTCTTGCATGTTGCATGTATTGAGCTCTGGGAGCTTTCGGGGGCTTGGGGTACTTATTGGAGCAACATACGACCACAGGGCGACTCGCCCTCCCCTGGTGGTGCGTTATAAACAGTATGATTAGTTCTCCTATGGGCTGGGATGATTAGTTCTCCCATGGCAACTGTGGAACAGGATGATTAGTTTTCCTGTGGGTGAGGATGATTAGTTCTCCTGCGGGCCAGGGTGATTTGTTCTCTGTGGCCATTGTGGAACAGGATGATTAGTTCTCCTATGGGCCAGGATGATTAGTTCTCCGTGGCATCCACTGACAGGATGATTCGTTCTCCTGTGGACAGGATGATTAGTTCTCCTGTCGAGGCATCCTACCCATGTAGTCTGGGACTCATGTGAAGTACCTCTCATCTGATCAATGATCTGGGAAATGAGGATAAGGACCATAGTAGTACTATCGATGGATGCATCGTTGTATCTATCGTACTCCCTATGCTAGGATGACCTCCATTGATCTGGGATCAATGACACTGATCTGGGATAAGTATGAGTGGTTTGAGACACTCTCTTGTGATATTGATCTGGGATCAATAAAACTGACTTCGGGTCAGTAAGAGTGATGTGACACACTCTCTTTAGATGAAACTGACTTCGGGTCATTAGAGAATGGTATGAGACATTCTTGATCAATTCTTCTTCTTCATGGTTCAGTAGAGCGGAGCAAAGCAGAGCTCAGCAGATTAAAGCAGAGCAGAGCTCAGCGGATCAGAGTAGAGCAGAGCAGTGCAGGGCACTGATGGCAGAGACAGTATAGTCGGACATATAGATCAACGGATGGAGTTCTCCCTAGTTGAGAGGGAGTGTTAAAATTGGCATCTAGGGCCAAACTCCATGTGGGTCATCTTATTTATGGTAGCTGATATTTTTCTTGGATCCCTCTCATCGAGAGGTGTAGGATTGATCTAAAGATCATCCGATTCAGATAAGTATTCATGGAGTTATGAATTTATTTGCGTTATAAGACAATTCATCAAGCTTGGCCAGCAAGCAAATAAACCCCACATGTGCTCAACGTTTTAGTATAAATAGAGGTGGCCTTCAAGTCATTTCAACACACTTGGGATCTCTTCCTCTCTACTTGTCTTTTGGTTTTAGTAGGAGGAGAGATCCTAAGGGATAACGCTGCTTTGATCTAGAAAGCCGGAACTGCCGGAAAAGCCGGAAAAGCCGGAATTGTCGAAAAAGCCGGAACTGCCGAAAAAGTCGGAAAAACCGGAATTGTCGGAAAAGTCGAAACTGTCGAAAAAGCCGGAACCGCCGGAAAAGCCGGAAAAGTCGGAATAGCTGGAACCAATGTTGCACAAAGCCCCCCCCCCGGTTCCAAGCCCGAAAGCACGTCCTGTGCGGAAGCGCCTAGGAAGCTTCGCCGGAAGCGCGCTTCCGAATTTTTTTGCCGCTTCTTGGACTTTTTGGAAGCATGGCTCAGAAGCGCACTTCCAGACCTCTAAAGCGCGCTTCGTACGACGCTTCGGCAGTATGAAGCGTGGCGCTTCCGTACGATTCCGGAAAAGCACCGTGCTGTTTAGAAAATCGTTTTTTTTTTCCATTTTTTTTTTTTTTTTAATTTTAGGTGAGTTTGCTTGTTGGGGGTGGGTCCACCTTGGGTTAGGGTGAGGAATGAAGGCAAAAAAAATATAAATATAGCAGATGCTCCCTCGTGGTAATGTTAAATTCTTAAAGTAAAAGTGACATTCTCCTTTATTTTTCATTTTCATCCTTTTACTTAAATTTTTAACATTACCATGAATTGACTCAGGATGTTTGAGAGTGGTTCCAGCCTCATTGGACTTCATATGGAGAAAATAGAATTTCATATCCTATTCAAAATTCAGCAGACTTAATAGTTTTCAGGAATTCAGGATCAATGGGATTGTGGCATTTCATTAGATTATATCAAGTATGAAGGTATGCGATTAGCATTTAATGAAAAGCACCAAGCCCTATATGTACCCTAGTGTTGGTGGTGTTAATTATTGAACTCCTTTGTCACGCGGCACGCCCTTAGCAAAAAATTACCTTTCAATCAAGTCAAAATCATCGATCAAGCATGTTAAGCTTTTTCTACCATATTTTAAGTCTTGAATTAGGTAGTTTGATCAAAATTGGGCAATGTTGACTAATATCCCTAGACATCGAGGTAGAGGCAAAGGCTAGACAAGAGGAGAAGAATCTAGATTCTAGATGGTTGATGCATCTAAATGGTTGATGCTCGAATAATTAATCATTAATGTACAATGGATGTTATATCTATCTTGATTTATGCAAAAATATGCATGTTTTCATGTCTTCTACAACTAATTTGGTATTTGGGATGTTTGTTTCGAGTATAAATGCAAAAAGATATAAAAATATATATATATAGGAGACGCTTCCGCAGACGCTTCGCTTCCTAGATTTTTGGAAAATGACGCTTCCGCGTCCCTGCTTCCAAAAAACGTCCCTGCTTCGTGCAACAATGGCTGGAACTGCCGGAAAAGTCGAAACTGCTGGAAAAGCCGGAATTGATGGAAAAGCTGGAATTGACGGAAAAGTCGGAAAAGCCGGAACTGCCGGAAAAGCCAGAACTGCCGGAACTGCCGGTGAGGTGCAGCGCGGTGAGGTGCAGCATGATGACGAAATGCAGCTCAACGATGGGTGAAGGAGTCACCTTGGAGAATCAGTTGAAGCAACATGTCTTCAATTGATCTCATGTATCATCTTCTTAGAGATGATCTATGCTCTTATCTAGATAAGTCAAAATGTTGACTTTTGTTTTAAACATACTATCTCTCTCTCTCTTTCTACTGAACTATTGAAGAACATATAAGAAGAATTGATCAAGGGTTTCCTCACATTGGGGTTTTTCCCTAGCTAGCGCCACATCTTGTGTCCTCTTGTCTTGGCTTATCTTCTGTGATTTATGTTTATGTTCTATGTGCAGTTTACTCTAATGCTGATGCGATTGCTAATCTGGAAAAGATATGGAGCTAACTATGGAAATTGAAATAAATTGCTCTAAGCATAGAACGTACCTAAAATTAACAATTCTATATCAACATATGCAATTACATAGAAAGAAACAACATCACCATCATCCTCAATGCAACAAAACATAAAAGGAACAGTAGAAGAAAGCATGCATACATATAGAGACACCAGGATTGGTCTGAGACCAGTGCAAAACCCACTATGGGGAAAAGCCTTGCAAATCTTCTTCAAATATACACACTTTTTAACAAAATTGTACAATCCCAATCTTCATTATATGAAACCAAATTTGAATTATATGAAACTTTGCTGCAGCTTCGATGTCGTATCTTGTCCTGCCGGTCCTTTTCTTTCGTACTGCTCACTAGCTGCCCCTTAGTCCTTCAAAGGACAACACATCGAGACTCCAGGAGAGCTGCCACCTAACAATGCTGCATGTCACTTTTGCTGCATGTACATGAGCTCATAAATCTTCTCTCTGGGTAGGCCTAATTCACGAGCTCCAATTTTCCTTTTAGTAGCCTCTTTCGTCCATCAAAGAGCTACTCATTAGGCTAGAAACTTCACCCAATCACGCACCAAACAATGTCCTTCTTGTATGATTCTCTAGGGCTACTTTGGGTAGCCAACACACTGCTCTCTAATAAGATCAATGGCACCCAATCCAATCACTGCAAGGTCTGCTCCTAGTTGGAGTTTCCTCACATCGAAGACAACTCCAACACTTGGCTCCCACAGGGTGCTAGAAAAACCGATCCAAAACAAGTGAAATCTTTGACCCAACGTAAGACACAAATGATGCTCCAAGTTTGTAGTACTACTGTTATGACAGTGACTGGTTAGGGCATCATAGGCACACTGCAAAAACCCTAATCAAGCACCCAAACAACCCTTAATCTCTGCGAACTTACTAAGGAAGAGTCCTCCACATACGTATTGCTGTTCTAGGCACAAATCTGCCCCAAAACCTCTCCACGCTGTCCTTGTTTTGAAGTGGTTAGGCCTGCGGCCTACCACAGTCCCACGTTGTCACCTACAACCCACTCAAAACAAAGTTCCCTTAACTTGTTTGCTGCCCAACAGACCTCTGTTGACGTCTGTTGAAACTCGACCGTCAAGCTAGCTCCTCGGCCCTCTAATAGCAGCTTGGATACCCTTCAACGATCCCTAGTCCCCAACTGCCTCGCTGTCCTTGCGTCTTTGCTGCGTCCTCAACAAAACCTTCTACTCCCTTGACTAAGTTCTTCTTCACCTTCAACGAGCTCTTGTATTGCACTTTTGGATGATAAAACAACATGTCTTCACCATTTATTTATATCCAATAAGGGGGCTCCACGAATTGATGAAGAGACACATCTATTGGAGAAATTTTACTTCAAGCTTACATGGCTTGAAAACCAATAATTACTTGTCAACTTCAAATATTCATTTCTCCACTTCTACAACTCAGAATTCGACAATTCTCGAAGCGTTGGATTCTTCTTTCCGCCCTCTATCGTCTCATGTCATCACATGTAGAAATGTGCTCCCGGAATTGCTCCAAACATGATTGGGTGCAAAACCCCATTCTTGGGTTCCAAGCCCACAAGTGACCCTAGGGCTTGTAGTACCTCCCAAGCTACACGAATCAACCAACAACCATTGAGCGCTTCTAGGTGTGAAAATTTCTAACACGAAATTATACTGCAGTAACTGATTTATTTCTCCTACTTATTTTTCACAATAAGTTGTTTACAAAACCCTTCAACAAACATTAAAATAAATTCTACTGCAGTTATCAAATAATAGTAGAGAGAAAAATACTAGTGATATACAAGCACAAGAACCAATCACATCAACACAGTTATTTTTGGACAATTTTTCTCGGAAAAATGGGAAAATGATGCAGCATATGAGGGTTTATTATTATTCTTCAACAACAATCTCTTTACAAGGAATAATTTTGCAGTACATAGAGAAACCTTTAAGAAAACACCTGAGATAATTTTCCTTCTCAGCTAAGAGAGATTCTGACACCCTTAAGACCCCTTAGCCTCCAATGCGTCATTGCGACACTGCATCACTGTGTCACTGGGACCTCTTAGCCTCTACTGTGTCATTGCATCACTGTGAAATTGCATCACTGCGACGCTGAGATCGCTTAGCCTCTATTGCGTCACTGAGACCCCATAGCCTCCACTACATCACTGCAACACTGCGACCCCATAGCCTCCACTGTGTCATTGTGTTAGAGCTCTCCCTCTGCTCTTTCTCTCTGAGGCACTGCGTCAACTCCTCCTTAGTCCCCGACTGATGCTAAAACCCTCCTCTTCCTTCACCTTGCAACTCTCCCTCTGAAATCAAAATCTTTCTCCTTGAGAATCGATTTCCCTTGGGATACTGAGTATTTGCTTGATGTGTCTCCAAATGACTCTCAAGTCTTCTCTTATACTTTTCCTGTTGATGAATCAACGACCGAGATTAACTGTCTAATCAACGACTAAGATTAAAACATACTTGATCTTTGTCTCTTAGAAGCTTCTCACCCATATCTTTATTAATACTCATCAATATTTTTATTTTCCTAAGTTTAGACTTAGAACCCATTAAAAATATTAAATATTTTAATAACTCCTCATCCGAGTGGAATTTCTCCAAATGATTTTTGGGTCTTGGAGATCTCATGTGTTCTAGCGCCTCCACAAAATTTCGGAACTATAGCACTTCCGATGCTAGCCAAAATCAACACTCCCTCTTAGCGGGGAATGTGCTCTAGCAATACTTCACAATAGAAGCATCACACTGATCCATGACATCGGTCCTCTACGTTGTTGATGCTCGGCCTACTACCCCTCACCTACTGTGCTGCTACAACCTGTACTGTTGCCCATGACCAGTGTTGCGGGGGAGCGCCCCCCCCCCCCCCCCCCTCGAACCCGCTCCCGAAGCGCGCTCCGGGCGGGAGCGGGTCGGGAGCGCGCTCCCAAAATCGCTCCCGTAAAAAAATTTGCGCTCCCTGGTCTGTGAGGGAGCGCTTCAGGGAGCGATCGCTCCCGCGCTCCCGGAGCGTCTTTTAATGCCCGAGAGCGATCGGGGAGCGATCGCTCCCTGATCGCTCCCGGGCATTAAAAAACGCTCCGGGAGCAATTTTTAACGGACCGAGAGCGGTCCGGCGGAAAAAAAATCCGCCGGACCCGAAAATTAAAAAAATTTTAGAATTTTTTTTTTTGTTTATAAGCCCAATGGGCCAAAAAAAATCATTTCAACTTCATTGAGCTTGAGATTGAGAGCTGAGCAAGAGCAAAGGAGCAAGGAGCAAGAGCTGAGGAGCAAGGAGCCAGAGCTGAGGAGCGAGGAGCAAGTGCCAAGGAGCGAGGAGCAAGCCTGCGGAGGTAAGTAACTTAATCATTTAGTTAGTTTAGCTGGTTAGGTAGTTAATTTGGTTTGTTTAATTTACCTGTTTGAGTTTAAAGCTCATTAATTTAAATTAAATTAATAAATTAAATGAATTAATCCCAATAAACTAAATTAATTTGCAGATTCAAGACTCAAACCCTACAAACATCAAACACCATGGACCTGGGGATATTTATTGGCATTTTCCTCTTCCTGGTCCCTTTTATGGTTATTATGGTGGTGGAGAGTAGGAAACGAAGGGGGCCTCAAACTGAAGAGGTGGATGAAGAAGCCGGAGGAAGTCAAATGGGTGAAAACCCCAGTGAGGAGGAGGTGGAGGAGGGTGAACATGAGGGTCAAAAAACTAAACAAGACCAAACTCCATTGTGGAAATATGTTCACAGGGCTGAAACAGGGAGAGGGGGTGGAACCACTAAATTTCATTGCCCCCATTGCAACACTGACTACACAGGCTCATACACCCGTGCTAGAAGACACCTCTGCGGGAAAAGGCCATGGGATGGAGAGAAACAAATAGGAATCAAAACTTGTGACAAGGTGTCAACAGCAGATAGAGCCAAATACATAAAGGAAGAGGAGGACGCCCAATACAGAACAAAAAGATCAAGGGGTTTCTTTGAACCAATCTCACCATCACAAAGAACTCCTTCAGCATCCTCCCAAGGCAGTGGATATGGACATGGAGGCACAGGGTCATCATCTTTAATGCGTAGAACCATATCAGATTTCCTTGATGAGGGGTGTAGGAATGATGTGGATTCAAAAGTTTACAGGTTCCTCTATGCATGTGGGATACCATTCAATGTTCTACGCTCACCTTATTGGCACGAAATGGTTTCTGCCATAAATGATGCCCCTAAAGGATACAAGAGCCCTGGGTATGACAAGGCAAGAACTGTTGGCCTTGATCATGAAAAAGCAAAAATATCACAATCTTTGAATAAAATGACAAGTTCTTGGACTGACAATGGGGTGTCCATTGTATCTGATGGATGGACAAATGTAAAAGGCAAGCCATTGATAAGTGTTCTTGCTGTGTCCCGAAGTGGTCCCATCTTTCTAGCTGCACATGATTACTCAGACAAGTTCAAGACCGCTATCAACATTGCAGAAGCATTGCTTGAAACAATTGAGCGTATTGGCCCATACAATGTCATCCAAGTCATCACTAATAATGCTCCTAATTGTAAGGCAGCAGGAGCAATTATTGAGGATAAATACCCGAACATATTTTGGTTTGGATGTTTGGTTCACACATTGAACCTTCTGTTGCATGATATTGTCAAAAACAAAAATGAACAATACCAATGGATTGGTGATTTGTACAAGAAAGGAAAAAAATGATAAAATTTATTACAAATCATAGCAATACCCATGGCCTTTTCTGCAGTCACTCGAGATTGGAGTTGCTGAAGATTGCGAGGACTAGATTTGGTAGCTATTACCTCACCTTCAGGCGCCTTTTGAAGGTAAGAGAGGCATTAGCTAGCATGGTATCAAGTCCACATTGGCAGGTGTTAAAGGAAAGGGCTACAAATGTAGCTGACATGGCAGGGTTTGAAACGGTGGAGGAGGCCGCTCTTGATGGGCAGTTTTGGACAACTGTGAGACAGGTATTGGATTTCACCAAGCCAATTTATAACATGATTCGGTTTGCAGATACAGACAAACCAGTGATTGGCGAGGTGTATGAGCAAATGGATACCATGTTGGGGGAAATAAAAGACATTGTTCATAATAAAGATCCCAACTTGTACAAACTGATTCATGATTGTGTGTGTGAACGGTGGAATAGGCTTAACCTTCCACTACATTGCTTGGCGTATATCCTTACGCCAAAATACTACTCAGAATCTTGGTTGGGCAAACCTGCAGCAGGGGGTGGTGTTAGGACCAAACCCCATTTAGATCAAGAGGTAACTAGAGGATATCTGGAAGCATTAGAAAAGTTGGTGCCTGACAGGGAGGAATGTGCAGCTGTGCGCCTTGAAATAGGCAGATACTTCAGTGGCAGTGGTTTGTATGGTAACTTCCATGCAATGGACGACAAAGATAAATTTGATTCTCTCACATGGTGGGAAACATATGGCGGCCACGGACTTTTGCCAAAATTGGCAAAAAAAGTTCTTTCACAGGTTGTAAATTCTTCTTCTGCAGAGAGGTGTTGGAGCACCTACAGTTATATACATAATGTGAAAAGAAACAGGTTCAACGAATACCGAGCAGAAAGCTTGGTTTATGTGCACTACAATTTGAGGTTGTTGAGCCATTACTGTGATCGGGCTAATGAAGATCCCACATATAAAATTTGGGACAATCACCCTGAGGACGACAATTTGGAGGATGGCATTGTACATATGGAAGAACTAGAAGAGGAGCTTGTACGGGATGAACATGAAGCAGCTGCAGCAGCCATGCCACCTCCACCGCCACCATCCAGTAGCAGTTCTCGGGGCCCGAGTCTTGTTCCATTGCTGTTGCCACCTCCATCAACACCCTCGCGTGGAGGCTCTAGTTCTGGTCGTCGGTCTGTGCGGGAGACTCCTAGAAGACCACCACGACCTACTTATACTCCTGGGGACTCTCGTGGCAAGGGCCACTTGTAGATTTACAGTTTACTTGTCTTTTTTAGTTTCTATTAGACTTTAGTTTTCATAACTGTTGAGTTTTGAGTCCTTGACTCTTGACTCTTTCATATCATTATGACATTATGATATTTTTTGTAAACATTATATCACTGTGACAATGAAAATTTGAAGTTTGAAGTTGGGCCTTGGCAATTATAACTCATTGGTAATGATTGTGAATTATGAATATGATGCTTTGTGAAAGACTAAAGTTGTTTCATTTCATCTCATTATTCATGTTTCATTTTATAAATTTTTAACATTTCATATCATGTTAACAGTTAGAAGTTAGGACTTAGAAATATCTTCGATATTACTTCTTGTAATGGTTAAACTTGGCTTACAAGTACAACTTGTTACTTCGGTGATCAATGATGATAAATGTTATTGAATTTTCAATCTGAAAGCTTTCAACTTCAATGTATCAACTTCATGTTATGTTGCAGTTGTAATATGTATTTTACTAACTTGTGGACATGGTTGATGACGATTATAATTTCTAGATGATTGATGTGATATATGGTTCAATGATCAATTTATGTTTTTTATGTCTATTTCATCATTCTACATGTTTTTGTTGACATATATGTATCAAAAATTAAAAAATATAAAAAATATATATATTTTTAAAAAATCGCTCCCCGATTTGCTCCCAAACCGGGAGCTTCTGAGAATGGTCGCTCCCGCTCCCGCTCCCCGCTCCCGCTCCCGCTCCCAAGTAACATTGCCCATGACACTACAACTGTCACTGCTACATCTGTACTGCAACTCCCTCTGAATGTGCTGCATCATGCTGCCCATAGCACTGCCACTGCTAACTGCTGCACTGCAACTCCTTATACTATCTGCTTCTGCTACTGAAATGGATTCTTCACCATCCCCATCTTCTCCCTGAAATAAACAAACTTTGTTCTTCCTAGAGCCTTGGTGAGGATGTCTGCCACCTGTTCTCCTGTTGGGGTGTACCTCAACTGTATTGCCCCTCATTGGACACAGTCTCTGATGAAGTGACACCTGATATCAATGTGCTTCGACCGATCATGAAAGACTGGATTCTCAGAGAGCTTGATGCAACTTTGATTATCACACAAAATATTGGTCGCTTCCATCTTTCTCCTGAATAGATTCACAAGCAATTTCCTAAGCCATATGGCTTCGCATGAAGCTGTGCTAGCTGCCATATATTTATCTTCAACTAAGCTTAGAACCACGGATTTCTGTTTCCTACTACATCATTAGGTCATTCTTGATTCAATGTTGAAATAGTTTTTAGTGGTACTTTTCCGATCTACTAAACTTCCAGCCCAATCTGCGTTAGTGAACCCGCTCAGCCTGATGTCATTGCCTTGGGTGTACATTAGTCCATGCTCGACTATTCCTAATATATATCTGAGAACATGCTTGGCTGCTGCCCAGTGCGCCCTCTTTGGTTCCACCATGAACGGACTGAGGGTGTTGATAGCGTAACAAATGTCTGGCCTGGTATTGACCAGATACATCATGGACCCCATGAGCTGCCTGTACAAGGTGGAATAGACTTCTTTATCTTCGGATGCATCAATCTTCTTCTAATTGGTGATCATTGGAGTAGCCATAGGTCTACAGTCTTGCATTCTGAACCTTTTCTTCGTAGCGTATCTCCCTTGTCCAAGGAAAATTTCACCCTTCTGCTGCCAAACTTCCAACCCCAGGAAATAATGCATTCGTCCGAAATCCTTCATGTGGAATTCTGTGGCTAGGTTCTCCTTGCAATCTTTGATGAGCCTGGATGAGCCTGTCAGAAAAAGATCATCCACATATAACACCAGGATTAGAGGCTCATTCTCTACAACAAGATAGTAGAGATTAGGATCTACGTCACTCTTGATGAATCCCAGCTTCCGCAAGTAGCCATCAATTCGACTGTACCATGCTCTTGGTGCCTGTTTAAGCCCAGATAAGGCTTTCTTCAACCTGCATACATGATTGTTCTTCTCATGTGTCTCAAAACTCTCTGGTTGTTCAATGTATACTTCTTCTATCACCCCGTTCAAGAACGCCGCCTTGACATCCATTTGGTGAATCTCCCACCCCATTTGTGCTGTAAGGGATATCATGGATCTAGTAGAACTATGCCTGGCCACTGGGGCGAAGGTTTCTTCATAGTTTATCCCTTCCTTTTGTTCATACCCCTTAGCCACAAACCTTGCTTTGTATTTTTCCACACTGCCATCTGCAACGTATTTGACTTTGTAGAGCCATCTCGAACCTACAACTGACTTGTCCTGAGGCCTAGGTACCACTTGCCAGGCATCATTGACCATTATGGAACTGTATTCCTCCACCATAACATCTCTACCCATCCTTGATGCTAAACGACCTCCTGAAAACTAGATGGTTCCTGGGCGCACCCTTTTCTCGTTCCTGGGCGCACCGACGAAATTCTCTGCATCTCGTAGTATCTGTCGAAGTTCTCGACTTGTTCTACCACTGGTAGTGGGTATATCTATCTGCTCCTCTTCCTGAGACTCCACCTGTTGTGATACCTCTGGAGTTTTGCCTTTAGGAGAAATACTGGTGCTAGTTTCTGCTGGACGAAGTGGCTGGACCAACGGATCATCCTTTGACTGCTCTTTGGAAGGCATTTCTCGGGATTTCCTGAAAGCTCTGTCCTCCATGAACTTTACATCCAGTCGAATAACGACCTTTATAGTCCCCTGAAGATAGACTCTATATGCCTTAACATTCTCGCTATATCCCACAAGATATCCTTTCTCTGCGGTCTGATCCAATTTCTTCCTCCTTTCTTCGGGTACATGGCAGTATGCCAAACTCCGAAATATCCTGAAATGACTCACCTCTGGCTTCTTACTGGTGAAGACAATCTCCAAAGTAATATTACCTAATGCCCTATGAGGAGTCTTGTTCTGGACATACATTGCCGTGTTGCATGCTTCTGCCCATAGAAACTTGGGCATATCCTAATCATACAACATTGCCTTGGCTGCTTCCACAATAGTCCTGTTCTTTCTTTCTGCTACTCCATTCTGCTCCGGATTATAAGGGGTTGTCCACTCTCTTCTAATGCCTTCCCTTGCGCAAAAATCTGTGAAGTCCTTGTCGATGTATTCTCCACCATTGTCTGAGCACAATATCTTTATCTTCTTTCCTGTCAAATTCTCAACTAGTGCCTTGAACTCTTTGAATCAACTAAAGACCTCATCCTTGGTTTTTAGAAAGTTGATCCAAGTCTTTCTGGAATGGTCATCAATGAAGGTGACGAAGTACTCGGCACCACTAAGAGATCAATCCCAGAACACTCTTAGCCCTATTGTTGCTTCTGGAAAATGCTGCTTTGGCATACTTGCCTAGTGTGCATCCTTTGCATACATCATCTCGTTCGGTACTCAACTCTGGAACTCTTGATACTGTTCTCCCGAGAATTCTTAGAGCCCCATGGTGTAAGTGTCCCATCCTCTTGTGCCATAGTTCATTCAAATCATTTTCCCCATTGTTGCCTATTAGTGCCGTTGGAGATTCTAGTTGTAATCTATAGTATATACAGCCTGTTACATTTGACTCCAATTTGGGCCTTCTTTTTCCAACTCGTGTGTTTGACATATACTTTCTCCTTAATGAAGACACCATCATAGCCCTTGTTTTGAAGCTGAGATACAAAAAGTAAGTTCATCCCCAATCCTGACACATGTAGCACATTGGTTGCTTGAAGCCGATCCCCTGCTTCTGTTTGAAATACTACGATACCTTTCCCTACGGGGGTACATTTTGACTTATTTCCCATGGTGATCTGGAAGTTCATCCTTTCTTCCTGATAATTCGAAAAACATTCTCGTATTCCTGTCATGTGGCAGGAAGCTCCACTTACCAAACCTTAGAGGAGGCAGAACTTGCTAAGCAAGCAACTTCTTCTTCTAGCCTGGAAGCTAACATAGAATAATCATGATCCGCGTTCCTCATGCTCTCTTCTCCCTCTGGAGATCTGCGTGGGTCCTTCTGAGTTGATGCCTCGACATCAAGCTCCTAGCTCGTAGTAGATTCTTTACTCCTGTTGCCCGATCTCTTCTCTGATACCATGTGAAAATTTCTAGTATGAAATTCTACTGCAGTAATTGATTTATTTCTCCTACTTATTTCTCACAATAAGTTGTTTACAAAACCCTTCAACAAACATTAAAATAAATTCTATTGCAGTTATCACATAATAGCATAGAGAAAAATAACAGTGATATACAAGCACAAGAATTAATCACATCAACACAATTATGTTTGGACAATTGTTGTTGGAAAAACCCAATGCGGGAAACTTGAGATAATTTTCCTTCTTAGCTAGGATTGATTTTGACACCCCTAAGACCCCTTAGCTTCCATTGCGTCACTGCGACACTGCGTGATTGCGTCACTGAGACCCCTTAGCCTATACTGCATCACTGCGACACTGCGTCACTGCATCACTGAGACCCCTTAGCCTCCACTGCGTCACTGAGACCCCTTAGCCTCCACTGCATCACTGCATCAGAGCTCTCCCTCTGTTCTTTCTCTCTGAGGCACTACGTCACCTCCTCCTTAGTTCCCGACTGATGCTGAAACCCTACTCTTCCTTCACCTTGCAACTCTCCCTATGAAATCAAAATCTTTCTCCTTGAGAATCGATTTCCCTCAGGATATTGAGTATTTGCCCGGTGTGTCTGCAAATGACTCTCAAGTCTTCTCTTATATTTTAGTCTTCTCTTATATTTTTCCTGTTGATGAATCAGCGACCGAGATTAACCCTCTAATCAACGGCTAAGATTAAAATAGACTTGATCCTCGTCTCTTAGAGGCTTCTCACCCATATCTTTATTAATACCCGTTAATATTTTTATTTTCCTAAGTTTAGATTTAGGAACCCATTAAAAATATTAATTATTTTAATAACTCCTCATTCGGGTGGAATTTCTCCAAATGATTTTTGGGTCTTGGAGATCTCATGTGTTCTAGCCCCTCCACAAAATTTCGGAGCTAGAGCACATCCGATGCTACCCAAAATCAACACTATGTTTGTCATGAAGTTAATTGACTCATTGTCATGTATTAAAGACCCATTTGGGCATGTTACATATTGTAAAGAAAAATTTATTAAGTCAAATTTGAGTCAAAATACTCTCCAAGCCCTCGTCATGGCACAAAGATCAAGTCGTCCTACATGAATGGATAAGTCGGCCTCAAGATAGCAATTTGAATCAGTGTTTTAAAATTCGGCTAGACCGAATCGGATTCGGCCGAGCGAGACCCCTGGTCGGGCCGGCTTGGTAGAAAAACCGGTTCGGTGGCCGGTTTGTTACCGAACTGGTTGAGTCGATCAAGCTGGCCAAGCCGAGTTGATTGGTCCAAGTGCATTGTCATCTCTGTATGATTGGGGCACAAAAAAGCAATGTGGTGCTGTGAAGAAGCCAATGGTGTGGCAACCAATCCTATGCATGAATGGAGGCCCATGGCTTTCAATGCTTACCCTACAAATGCCATTGTGGACCTATGGAGGGCATGGTTCTTGTATAGGGAGGTCAAGTCCAAGATGAAAGCCACCTGCTATCCTGTATAAGATCCAATGCATGTTGTCACCTTCCAATACAACAAATCATTAGTGTAATTGAGTAAATAGGCTTGCTAATCAAGGGCAAAAGTGTACACTTCATGGTGGAATGCCCTTCCAAATGGGATTTATATGGGTGTTACCTTCTTGGGTAGGAGGAGTTAATAAAGGACCTTATTAGGTGGTTTCAACCTCTAAGGGAATTGTTACCTGTAAAACTAGTAGGGGACCTAACGGGGATCCCTAAAGGAGCAAATGCTAGACCAAGGGCAAAAATGGAGACTTAGCCTGCTGTCACCTCAACTAAAGCTCCCTATTATTTACGAACTTTCACCGATGGGAGGAGACCCAGTATATATGGAGTCACAAATGAAGGATGAATCAATAAGTGGATATAAAGTGATGACCCAAATAATCCCTTTCCAGAGGAGGTTCAAGAATGAAGCTTGCTTGCTTCCTAAGCAAGGTACGAAATCTTCTAGGAGAAGGTTGAGGGGATTTGAGGGCTAGGTTAAGGGAATATGACTTGTGAAAGAGTTTAACAATCCCCACAATCTTTGTTGAAATTGGTATCCGGGATGGTTCTTGGAGAATTGTCTTTTCAAAGGAATGGGACCACACAAGACCAAGTGGACCCAACCTAGGTTAGGAGGTAAGAGTTTAGCAACCAATGATGTTCTTAATCTAGACAAAGAAGGGGAAAGGATCAAAGAACGAATATTCACCTAAAGGTGTTGAATTGATCATATGAGGATTAGCCTTGGGGATACTAGGGCAAAGTTCAATCATGGAGCTAGGGCTTGGATTTTCTCACAAATCCACCGTCAGAATGGATTCAAAATTGGAGGAGGCCTTGAGGAAACACCAACACAGGGGAGGCTAGGAGATCGAACTTTTTGGAAGGCCATTTTGTTGGGAAAATGATGCCCTAGGTGACCCAACTTGGTTAGACCTATGAAAATGTGAAAAGGAGTTGATTTTAGGCGACCACCTCTTGGTAGATCAGTGCCTTAGTCTTGGGAGAATGTAATCTATGATAAATATGAAGGAGGACCTTTGGTTCTTAGTCAAGGAGGCCTCAAGACTACTTCGCTAGCCATCTAGGTCACAGAGAAGCAATCTTGCAACTTTTATACTTTGATGTTCAAAAGGTGAGGGCTTATTAAGATGAATTCATTGATAGAATTACCCTTAGGAGATTTCATTCAAATTACATGGCCCATACATTGAGAGACGCTATATAGAGACAAAATTCCACAATTTAAGCAGTAAATGCATGCACGAGTTAGCCCTAAAAATAACAAAAATCCCAGTACAATGTATATGACAAAGTAAAACAAGAATAACATTGAAGGCATGTACTTGCATGTAATAAAATATATCCAACCATCCATAATTTGACAATAGAGAACCTCCAATATAAGATAAACTAAATCCATACATCAAAATTCATACATAAAGCTCCAATTCATCCTCCAAAAAAAAGTGCAAAATTCTAAAGAGAGAGGAGATCCAATCCAAAGTGATGATGACCAAATGAACTCATCTCACTTGTATTTATACATTAATGAGGAGTTTGAATTAGCCTCCTTGGCCTACATAAGCCCCCCAAAAAATAATGTTCTAATAACCTGACCTTTGGTGACAAGCCCACCAAACTAGCTCACAAATGAATGAATAAGCCTCTCAAGTGGTGAAATAATAATCTATGCATGTTTTAGGGCCCTCTAAGAGGCCTGATGAGGTCCATTGGTGCCATAATGAAGAGTAGGACCCTCAAAAGTGATGGACAAGGGGTTGGTCCCTTGTTCTCCAAACAATAAACAGGTGGTGTTCCCAATGGGTGTGGGGGCACAATAATAACCTCATGGGTCTCCAAATGGGTCAAAGGAACCTGTAGATCGTCTGCAAAGGCTTTGATGATGGTGTAGGGGATCCCACATCATCCTATACGTCCTGGGTCCGCTGCCAAGTGCATGGTACATCTGTGGGGTGCACTAGGCAAAGGTGAACCAGGTGCATATTCCTCGTCTAATGGGAGTATCTCGAGCATCTCTGACCATCGTCTAGGATCTATGGAGCACTGTCTATTGCTGTGGAGGCCCATGGTTCTCGACACACACCCTACATGTGACAATGTAGCCCTCTGGAGGATTAGGACCTCGTATAGGGAGACCAAACCCAAGATGAAGACCATTTGCAATCCTGCATAAGATCCAATGCGTCCCCTAGCCTTCCAGGACAACAAGTCATTAGAGAAATTGAGTAAATGGGCTTACCAATCTTGGACCATAGGTGGGGACCTCATAATGGCTTGCCCTTCCATAATGTGCTTCAAGATGTGCCAATGTCTCCCAAACTCCAAATGAGGTTAACAAAGTGTCCTATTAGTTAGTTTCTACTTCTAAAGGGGATAATATATTCAAGGTACATCTTTTAAAGCTGGTGGTATGTGAGAAATACGTGAATGAAGTAGGGGATGAGAAGGGGTAGCCCTGAGCCAGATCATGGGGTACAAGGATAGCTAATAAAAAGGAAGCCCACACATGGGTTTATAATGTGCATGAGGGAGAAATTGTGGTACATGAGGTGCCCCGGCCTTGATTTTTCCACCCTTCTTTATATGCCTTTTTATGATTTTCTTTGATTAATTGCTCAAGGCTCAAGACGTAAGAGCATGATGCATAAGATATAACAATGAATACCCCCTTTTAATGGTAGGGCAGTTCATTGCCCACCAGGTGTTGGGACAATCATGGGTTCCCATATGATGAGGGAGGTTCATAGAACCTATAGGAACCAAGGTGATGGCCATGGTGATGGGTAGAGCTCATATATTAGCTTTTTCCGATGTGCAAAATGTGTTTTTGCCGACCATCTTTTGCATTTTGTGGTACATTTTCTTGTTGAATGTGGCCAAATATGCTTTTATCTTTCTTTTTAGCTGCATCAACCTCTAGAGCATCATTCCAGGCCATGACCCAAGGTGAAGGCAAGCAGAAAGAGCGAGTTAACCCTCTGTGGAACCAAGAGGGAGAAATGATGAATGGGGTGAGAATGAGTGGAAAGGGGGTAATATAAGTGGATAAGGGAGTGAGACCATGCAACCAAAATTGGGGCTTTTCGTGAAATACCATCCCTAAAGCCAAATGGTCAGTAAAAGAGATCCCATGGGACTATAATCCGAGGTTAATATCCAAAAGTGGTCTAGGGGACAAGAGCACTGACCTAGCCCATTCTTTTCCGCCGAATCCCCCCATTAATCCATGCCGAAAAGTGTGCATGATAAACAAATTACAATACTCAATTACCAAATGACAAGGCATACCTTTAGGTTTGGGAGGCTGACCTTCAAACATATGATCATGGCAGATGGGCGAGGGACCACATGGCTAGCTCAGGTGGTGGAGAAACGACACAATGAGCTAGCTGGTGGCTGCTAGGTGAGGACCATCTTGGAGAAAAAAAATTCTCCTTAAGGATATCACCCACAAAATGGTGGGTAACAGGAATGACAGTACCATGGTACACCAATCAAATGGTAGGTTTTGTTGGAAAATCAAGAGACTTAGAGATTATAGAGATTTTCCTTAACTTGATAATACTTGTGATGTGCTTTGGCCTTTTATTATTTTATTAGGTATTGTTCATAAAGCAATTACCAAAAATAATGAAGATCACAAGAAGACAAAGTACATAAGATATATGCTCCAAGCTAGGGCAAAACCCCTCCAATGGGAAAAGCCAGAAAAATGCTTCTCTTCTTATAGAATCTGTTCACAAAGAGATTTCCGAGACCCGAAGACCAAAGCCCCAAGATCCTCTCAACCATCAAGTTAGCCCCCCAGCAAGGTCTTCTTCAAACCAACTTCCAAACTTCGACCTACTGCAACTTCGTTATAGATTTTTTGCCCTGCAACTACTCCTTAGAATTTTCGGTCTTTCAATTTCGGCCTCCTGCAACTGGCAACAACACAGAAACCCTAACTTTGCACATGTGGACAAAGAGAGAGAGATTATTTAAGAAACTTCAATTCTTTCTTCCTTTGTTCGTACTTCTAGCTCTTTGTCTCCTTCACTATTGCAAATCAAACTTGTGATGAGTGACTGTGGCAAATGAGGTTGAGCTCCTTGTATTTATAATCTCCTTGAATGGTCGAATAACTCTCCCTTAGGCTGACTTGTCCTTGACTGAGGCCGACTTGGTCTTGGAGAAATAAATGGCTTTTTCTTGACGAAATAAATATTTTTGTTTGTTACAATGAGTCCAAATGGGACTATAATACATGACATAATTTTTTCTTGTCCTAGAAAAACCTAGAAAGACTTAGAAGCACGAAGAACATGCTTTTGACCTAGACTTGAGCATGAAACCCATGCTTTACGTAAAATAAAATTTTCTTTGCTTTCTTTTCCTTTCTTTATATAAAGTATAGAATGTCATGATTACAAATAGGTCATTATGAAGACTGAACCTAGTTACAATTTCCAATAGTGGTCATGATAAATGGTGATGGAATGCAGTGGGGGAAAAAGGGAGGCTCCAAGCCACATGCCGTGGTACAAGGGTAGCTATAATGAGGGAAGTCCACACTAGGGGTATATGAATGCAGGGGGAGCAATCGTGGTGCATGAGTTACCCTGACCTTTGTTTTTCCACCCTTCTTCATATGCCTTTTGCCTTTTATTGATTTTTCTTTATTTTACTGGGTAGGCCTCAAGGGGATGAGAGCACAAAGCGTAAGATATAGCAACGAAGACCCCCTTAAGGTGTGGCACTTCATCGCCCACCAGGGTTTTAGACAATCATGGGTTCCTTAATGATGTAAGAAGCACTTATAAGGGGCCCTAGGAATTGAGATGATGGCTATGATAAGGGGTAGAGCTCATGCTTGGCTTTTGCCCACATGTTAAATTTAAATGTCTCGACCATCTTTTTGCATTTTGTGGTACATTTCCTGTGAAGTATGTTTTCATCATTCTTTTTAGCTGCATCAACCATTGGTAACTATAATTTTGGTCCTCTCTCACATGTGACATGATGATGAATGTTTTTGACTTCTTTTGCATCTTATACTTCACATCCTTCTTTTTCACTGAAAAATTGTAGAACGAATTTCATGTCTATCTCCAAAATAGATCGAGTTCATTTGCTATAAATAGTTGTTGTCTGTTCTTTTCAGGCTGACATGAATAGTAGGTAGGTTGACTTTTAGAAGATGAGTTGGCTTTGTAGAAGATGGAGTCAACTTGAAGGATGGAGGCTTGTTATACACTTTGACTCAAAAACATATTTTTATTCTTTGACATAAGAAGCCCAAGAAGGGTCTTTTACATAATGACTATGACTATAATTTTTGACACAACCCTAGAAGCCTACAATGGAGGCTTGACCTACAATCAGCATGAAACCCATGCCAATAAGAAGTTTCTTTTTCAACAAATCTTTATCTTTCTAAGTACATTACATCATGAAACATACAATTAAGAAGACCAACACTAGTTACTTTCTTGAACACTCCTTATCTAGAGAGGTATTTATATATACACACACAAGGATGAAGTCAAAATGATATGTTCTATGAAGAGTCATAACATACACAATGCTAAAGATTCGATATTTGGCCAAGGTATCTAATCGGTTGGGACGCTTCTGGCACTATAAGTACCTGTTACTCACCATTTTTTGGGTAATATCCCTAGGAGATATTTTTTCTCCAAGATGGTCCTCAGCTGGCTGCCAGCGGTCCCTTGCAGCCCCCTGTTAGGTCATTGTGCCATTTCTCTGCCACCTGAGCTAGCCATGTGGTCCCTCGCCCATCTTCCATGATCATATGTTTGAATGTGGGCCTCCCTAACCTAAAGGTATGCCTTGTCATTTGGTAATTGAGTATTATAGTTTGCTTATCATGGACAATTCTGGGCATGGATTAATGGGGGGATTTGGTGGAAAGAATGGGTTAGGTCTGTGCCCTTGTCCCCTAGACCCCTTTTGGATATTAACCTAGCATTCTAGCCCTGTGGGATCTCTTTTATTGACCCTTCGGCTTTAGGGATGGTATTTCATGGGAAACGCCGAATTTCGTTGCGTGGTCCCACTTCCTTATCCGTTTATATTACCCTCTTTCCACTCATTATTACCCCATTCATCATTTCTCTCATGTGGGTCCACATTCCTCCACCGGGTTAGCTTGCCCCTTCCCCTTGCCCACACCTTGGGTCATGGCCTGGAATGAAGCTTGAAGATTGATGCAGCTAAAAAGAAAGATAAAAGCATATTTGGCCACATTCAACAGGAAAATGTACTCCAAAATGGAAAAGATGGCCGGGACAAACACATTTAGCACGTGGGCAAAAGTTAATACATGAGCTCTACCCCATCATCATGGCCATCACCCTGGTTCCTACAGGTTCTATGAGCTTCCTTAATCATATAGGAACCATGATTGTCCCAATCCTTGGTGGGAAATGAACTGCCCCACCTTAAAAGGGGAATTCACTGCTATATCTTATACATAATGCTCTTACCCGTTTGAGCCCAGAGTAGTTAATCAAATAAAATCATAAAAAGGAAAAATTTCATATAAAAAAGGGTGGAAAAATCAAGGCTGGGGCACCTCGTGTACCATGATTGTTCCCTCCTCCACATTATAAACCCAAGTGTGGGCTTCCTTTTTATTAGCTACCCTTGTAACCCAACATGTGACCCAGGGTTGCCCCTTCTTGCCCCTATTTCATTCACCTATTTGTCACATGCCACCACCTTTTGAAGGATGTACCTTGACTATATTATCCCCTTTAGAAGTAGAAACCACTTAATAGGATTATTGGTTAACCCCATTTGGATTTTAGGAGACATTGGCACATCTCGAAGCCCATTATGGAAGGGCAGGCCATTATGAAGTCCCCACCTGTGGTCCATGATTGGTAAGCTCATTTACTCGATTTCTCTAATGACTTGTTGTACTAGAAGGCTAGGGGACACATTGAATCTTATGCAAGATTGCAGATGGTCTCCATTTTGGGTTTGGTCTTCCTATATGGAGTTCTAATCCTCCAGAGGGCTACATTGGCACATGTAGGGTGTGCGTTGAGAGCCATGGGCCTCCACAACAACAGATAACACTCCATGGATCTCCATAGCCATTCAGAGATTGCTAGTGGTTCACTTATTCGATGAGGAAGATGCACCTGATCCATCATGCCCAACTAGCCCCAGATTTGCACCATACACTTGGCAGATGATCCAACACTTGCATGATGATGTGGCATCATCTATACCATCATCTTAGCCCTTGTAGGTGACCTACAACCATCTTCGATTTGATTGGAGACCCATGAGGACACTTGTGTGCCTCGACATGCCATTTGGAGCACCTTAGGTTATTACAGGGGACCAGCCCCTTGTTCACTACTTTTGGGTCCTATTCTTCATTGTGGCACCCACGGACCTCATTAGGCCTCTTAGACGGCCCTACGACATGCATAGATTATTATTTGACCTCTTGAGAGGCTTAAGCTTTCATTTACGAGCTAGTTTGGTGGGCTTGTCACCAAAAGTTGAATTATTAGAACATTATTTTATTTTCGGGGCTTATGTAGGCGAAGGAGGCTAATTCAAACTCCTAATTTGTGTATAAATACAAGTGAGATGAGCTCTTTTGTCATTATCACTTGAATTGGATCTTTTCTTTCTATTGAGAATTTCACACTTTTTCTAGAGGATGAATTGGAGCTTTATGGATGAATTTTGATGTGTGGATATTGGTCTATCTTCTCTTGGAGCTTCTCTCTTTTCAATTGTGAATGGTTGGATATATTTTGTTACGTGTAAGTACATGCTTTTAATGTTATTCTTGTTTACTTTGTTATATACATTGAACTAGGATTTTCGTTGTTCCTGGGCTAATTGCTGTATGCATTTATTGCTTAAAATATTGGAATTTTGTCTCTATTATAGCATCTCTCAATTTATGGGCCATGTAATATGAACAAAATCTCCTAGGGGCAATTCTATCAAAGAATTTGACCTTGATAAGCCATTTCCTTTGCACATTGAATTATAAACGTTGCAAGATTACTTCTCCTTGACCTAGTAAGCTAACAAAGTGGTCTTGAGGCCTCCTTGACTGGGAATCAAGAAATCCTCCTCATATTCATCATAGACTCCATTCTCCCAAAGATTAAGGCACTGATCTACCAAGAGGTGGTCACCAAAAATCACATTCTTTCACCTTCTTTTAGGTCTAGCCAAGTTGGGGCATCTAGGGCATCAATTTGCCGATAAGCTAGCACTCGAAAAAGTTCGATCTCCTAGTGTCTCATGTGTTCGTGTTTCCTTAAGGTCTCTAATTTTGAAGCAATTCTGATGGTGGAGTTGGGAGAAAAGACAAGCCCTAGCTCCGGGATCAAACTTTGCCTTAACATCCCCAAGGCTAGTACCTCATAGGATCAAATCAACACCTTCAAGTGAAATTCTTTCTCTGATCCTTTCCCACCTTACCTAGTGTAAGAACATCATTGGTTGCCACACTCATTCCTCCTATCCTAGACTAGGTCAACTTGGTTCCGTGTGGTCCTGCTCTTTGAAAAGACAATTCTTCAAGAAACATCCTGGATACCAATTACAATAAGGATTTTAGGGTTTGGGAAGTCCTTTTATAAGCCATATCCCATAAACCTAACCCTTAAATCCTCCCTTCCTTTCCCTAGAAGACATTGTACTTTGCTTCGAAAGCAAGCAAGCCTTATCCTTCTATCCCTTCCAGAAAGGGATTAATAGGGTCACTCCACATCATTTCATTGACTTATCCTTCATCAGTGACTCCGTAATATATTGGGTCTCCTCCCATCGGTGAAGGTCCGTAAATAGAAGGGAGCCTTAGCTGAGGTGATAGTGGGATTAGTCTCCATTTGTTGCCCTTGGCCTAGCATTTGTCCTTTAGGGATTCCCTTGAGGTCCCCTGCTAGTTTGAGCGGTAACATTTTGGCGCCGTTGTTGGGGACACGAAACATGTGTTTTGTTCCCCATATGACATATTGACATATCATTGTTGGCGACTCCATTGGAAGATTGAAGCTCAGGTTCTTCATTCGATTTCAAAGTTAATGCTTGCAGGGTGAAGCAAGCATCTATCAAGGCACCTACGTTCACCCTCGAAACTCCATTTTCAAATCTAATGTGTAAAAATCTTGAGAAATGGACCATTTCAAGCTCCCTCCTCCTTCCTATTATGACCTTAGTCTCGAAGAAGCTCTAGAGCATACTGACATCAAGAAATGGATGAGAAGTTGGATGCCTAAATTCAAAGGAAGTCCCAATCAAGATCCCATTGTCCATTTTGACGAATGCTCTTGGGCTTTAGCCCTGACATGGATTGAAAATGAGGACACAATCATGAGATTGTTGGCGTCATCATTTGTAGGCGAAGCTAAAGATTGGTATGATAGCCTCCCCGATAAGATTGGTATGATGTCTTCTTAGAAAGATGGGGTGGCACCCCTCACGAAGAATGGATAGCTCGTAGATACCCCTCTGAGGCAAAGCTACGTGATGAAAGGAATAATCTTGAAAAGAGTCTTGGTAAAGGTGTGGAAGACACCTCAGGGTCCCCTTTAATGTCTGAAGAGAACCCTCCTCATGTTACATGTGACAAGACCTTAGAAAGGGGGGTTGGTGAAAGCTTTGGTAATCTAGGTGATGATCAATCTTCGTCAGGTCCACATGATGAGACAGATGACTTTGAGAACATGTCTATTGAGAAAAATGAGTCTAGGAAAGGTGAAGTTGAGACTAACCTTACCTTTCTCAAGGATAGTGCTCCCGATGATTCTCCTCTTGAGAACCTTGAGGAAGGTGGCCCCATTAGCCCCTTAGAGGATGACATTGAAGATTATTTCCATATTGAATAGGAGAAATGGGAAGTTGTTGGTCCTCAATTTGACTGTGCTCCTGTTTATGACACTGACAAGGAGGATGAGGTTGAAAGCGGTCCTCCGTTTCTCCCGGGCATTATTTATGAGGACATATCCATTGATACCTTGGGGAAGGAGAATTATCATTTTCCGATGATCAATTCTCCTTTTTGGGAAGACCCTATCTTTGGTACCAACAATGATAGGATTGATAATGCCCTTACTCATACCTACCTTCCTTATGATTCTGGGAGTATATTCAAATCACTTGAGCCTATAGAATTGGATTTTCATGAAAATGGTCCCGCTGAGATTTCACCTTCCTCTTTGCCGTTTCCTATTGCCCATCATCTTGAGTCTTCATCAAGCGATCCTCTCACCCCTTGTCATATGATCTCAAGGAACTTGTTGTAGCGGCTGCGACCACCCTCCAAAACTTTTCCTTAGCTTGTTTTGGAGCCTCCCTACCAACCTTTCACAGCACTTTGTCTTGCTTTGTCAAGTACTCAAACTTCAGTGTTTTCCTCGCACAAAGGCAGCCTGTCGATTACAATTGATCCATTCCCCTCACAAGCTGCTCACCCAGACTTGGTCCAGCTGCAAGCTGAGCAACTTCCCCTTGAAAATTGTGCATTTCTGGAGGGCAGCTAGCCTTCCCTCCAGAAATTGAGCAATCCTCTTTGGCAACCTGCTGGGCTCCAGGATTGCACAATCTTTCCAGCCAACACTCCCAGTAGGATTTGTGAAAATTTCCCCAGCAGGGCTGCTCAACCCAGGATTTGCGCAAATTTGGGCAGCAGTCAGCTGCTCTGCCCAGAAATTGCACAATCCTCTTGGGCAGTCAGCCCAGCTCCCAGCCAGGAATGCACATTTTTCCCAAGCAGTTGAGCAACTGCATGCATGAACAATCCGGTTGACCAGTTCCATCCAGGACCAAGGAGACTTGACTTGCATGCATGCATGACTTGCTCTTCCCGGAATAGCAAGAGACAACATGCAAAAGGCATCCCATGATTCAGGGAGATATTTTTAGCAGTCAGGGGTTACATGCAAAGTTGTTTTAGAAGTTTCCCTCCAAGTGTCATTTTTTCCTAGATTTGTGGCATGCACGTCATGAGACCAAACTTATTTATTCGACGCATCAGAGCTCATTCATTCACATCGATCTTGGAGCTCTGACATCCCACAACACATCCAGGACTCTTCGACACATCCGACTCAGCTATTCACGGGTAAGTGGCCTCAACTTGTCTTTTTCAGCATTTCTGTTGCTTTTTGTGTATTCGCTTGTGTGAGTGCTGTTTGCTTGATTTCTTTGAATGCTTGCTGTCGTTTACATGTATACTAGCTTGTCCTAGCTTTGTTTCAGTTTTTGTTGCTATCTCACTACTGTCGCATGCATGAAACTGTTTTGCACGGACGTTCGCCGAACTGATGAACTGCCTCACCCACATGCATGTTGATCTGTTTGCTGAATCTTTCATTCATGTTTTGCATGCACTGTCAATCACTTCTGCTATCACTTAGTGTCGCCATGCATTCACTGTCTTATTTGCTTTCAGTTGCCCGTCGGCGAGTCAGGCCAACCTTGGCCTAGGCTCTACCTTCACTGAGGCTGCATTGCGCAATCTGGGGAAGGAAGGCTCACCTTCCTCTCCAAAAATGCGCATTCTTGCCCAGCACTGGCCTCCAGGACTGTTTTGCGCATTTCTGGAGGACAGTGGTTGCTTGGCCCAAGAAATTGCGCAAATTTATCCCTGGGCTAGTAGTCCTTCCTAGCTGGAATTGCGCATTGCGCAATCCCAACAGCTAGCTACCTGACTGGATTGCGCATTTCGCAGATCTAGTAGCCAGTCCTGCCTCCTAGACAACCCAGACTACCTTTTGCGCAGTTCTGGCAGCTAGTCACCCAACATCCCAGTAAAATTTGCGCAATCTTACTCATCAGTTTCCTAGGTATGTGCTGTGTCCTTCCTCGGATTTGCTTTGTTTTTACTGACATATTTCTTGCCATGCATGCTGCTTGTTTCCAGATCTTTTAGGTGTTCATCTGTCTCAATGGCTTCCAAGAGAACAGGATCACAGGACACTGATGGAGTTGCAGCTGGAGTAGTAGTTGAGCAGGTGTCCTCTAGTCTGCCGATCTATGAAGATACGAAGCTGTATCTAGACAAGGACATCAAATTGAAGTGGCAAGAGGTTAATGAAACATTTACAGGCACTTTTGGGGAAGACCTCGAAGACTATCAGGTGTACGTGAACATTCACAAGTTTGGCTTGTACCAGATTGCATGTAGATACCCCATGTTCCCATGCGTGGACATGATTCACTGGATCGTCTCTCACACTGACCTCGAGATGATGACCTTGAGAAGTGTTAGTGGGACGAAGCTTGCAACCTTCTGGGCATGAGATTATGATGAGATGTATCAGATGTCAGAGCCCGCGACTGTCATGAGTCCTCCATTCAGCTTGCCTAGCAGCAGAGGTAATTCCATAGACATTCTAAAGGATTGGGTAAAGGAGCCAGCTCGTTTCAGGATGACACCCAACCAGATCTACAAGACAAAGATATTGAGGAAGGCGTACCAATACTTGGTCATATTCGCATGTTGATTGAGTGGCCAAGTGAGCATTGAAACCTTTCCTCAGAGTTGGGTGATCGCATTGGACCAACTGGCTAGAGAAGGAAGACCATGCAACTGGTCCGGCATATTGGCTCACCAACTGAAGGAACAAGTCATGAAGGCTTGACAGTCACTTGAGGGTATGCATGCAGATATTTACATGTCCGCCTACATCCTAGATGCAGTCTATGCTTGACATGAGTTCCCGGGTTTGGAGTGGGCACGATCACCGGTGGAGACTGTTGTGAATACATATTTCAAGTTGTTATCTGAATGCAACTTCATGGGAGTAATCTTACGGCTGTTCGATCATTTTGTCACCCCAGTGTACATGTTGATATTTGAACAGGATCCACCCTGCATGTCAAAGGAAGCAATGGAGGCGTTGTTAGGCATTGCAGATTGGTATGCCTCACCGTCCGACACTTTCATCTGAATGTTCAGTGCGGAGAAGCCTCTACATGTTCTGCCAAAGTTTGCCTTGGACGTACTTGTCATGCAGGAAGTAGCATATCACATCTCAACAGGATTGATAGCTAGACTGTAGCGGAAGAAGAAGGCACCTTGGCCCACTCTTCCGTTGCGGATTGGGTTATATGAGATCCAGAGTATCAAGCAAGCGGATGTCGAAGCAGAACATATGAAGAAGTACCCGTTCGACCTCCGAAGCTTCAACCCGTATGACCCACATTACATTGTGAAGGATCACTGCATGAGAGTTCAGTTCAACTGGATCCATGGGGCATTTCATTGGGTTGAGGAAGACTCATGGAGGTATTGCTACAATTCCTCCGGACCCAATGAATAGGTCGGCTTCGCCGTAGAGTGGTTAGCAAAGCAGCATGAAGCAACATCATGAAGAGCACCAACAGTAGTAGCAGCAGCAGAGGTAGCAGAGCCAAGCATACCTGTGCGCGACAAAGGGAAGAGGAAGATTGTTGACCGCATGGAGGAAGAGCAAAGCTGCAAGTTTCGAGCAGATCCACTTGTAGAGAAAGTAGCTATGGCTATTCAGGCAAAGAGGCAACAACACGACAAGCGCATCGTGCGAAGGTGGAGGGATAGGAAGAGAATGGAAGAAGCAAAGAAGGAGTTGCATGAGTTGAGGGAGCAACTTTGGAAAGAACAAGAGCTGCGCCAACAGGAGAAGGAAGCATAGCAACAACAAATACAGCAGGGGGCACATCATGTGCAGACAGACGAAGCAACGCCCGTACAAGTAGTTGATTCATTTGAATAGTTGGCATCAGGCGAATAGGGTGAACCATCGCAGGGGCAAGACTTTGCTCATGAGATAGAATAGGTGCTTGAACAGTTGGATGCAGACATGGAGCAGTAGGAGTTGGAACAAGACACCGAATTCATGCCTCACCACAAAGAGGTCGAATCACTCGCTTCAATGCATCCAGATGATGAGCAAGTCCTGAATGACCAAGGAGGCACTGAGATCCTTGGTTTTTAGCCGGAAGCAGAGGTGCACAACGTCTCCTTTGACGAATCTCATCACAGAGTTGTGCAGTCTCACAGAGTACCGACTCCGGAGGACCAAACATCTCTTGCGCAAGTTGAAGAACAAGTGATCGTGACTGATGTGCACAAGCATCCAACTGCTTTGGCCGATGCAACTAGAGTGTATGCCGAAGCCACTAGCTCAAGTGTTCATTTCCTCATAGTTGAGAATGAGCGAATGGCGAAGGAACTACAGGTGGCCAAGCAAGGAGGAGACTTGGTGACAATGTCCACCCGAGCTGAACTGAAGAAGGCAATACTAGATGAAGTATTGTCCCTCGACACAGTTATGCGAGCAGTGTAGTCCAAGTTTGGTACTGTGCACCAAGCAGTCGTTGATCTCCACAGATGGCAACGTCGATGTGTGAGAAGAGCATGCATTTTGAAGAACATACATGTTGCTGTTGATAACATGCAAGCATGGACGATGAAGTACAAGGGAGCCCCGCTTCACTTGCCAAAGGTGATGAGGGCCAATGCGGTTGAGTTGCAAGCACATATCCAAAGTCAGATTCGGAACTATGAGGACTTACCGCTACTCGTCACTAGCATACATGCTTCCCATGCACGAGTATTCAAGAGCATGGATGTTATAGTGCACAGTCATGTGATCCCATCACTTGGGACTCTCACCTAGGCGAAGAAAAAGAAGCAAGTTTGATAGGAGCTTGACTTGTACTTCGACGAGTTGATGCGCATCGTCACCAGCCCAGACTTGCCTATCAGTGCAGACATCATGCGCAAGTATGTTGCTGGTCCAGCCACATTGAAGACAATGATGCGCATGCTTGTAGACGAGTTGGACAGAGGAGCTCGAGCAATGTACCCGGATGCTATGGAGGCAAGGTTCAAGGTTCAGACAAATGTCACAACGGAACACATAGACACTATCAAGGACTACCAATCTTGGCATCAATATGTTACTGTTGATCAGCACGAGGACGTTGAGCAGTTGGACTTCTATAGTTGTATAAGTCAAAATGATGTCTAGTTTGGCTTGTTCAAGCCATTGTTCACATGGGTACATGTGCATTGTAATGTGGAGTCTTGTCAAGTGTAAGTCAAGTCTCAATAGTGGATGTAATAGTCGTAGAGTAGGTAAAGAGTCATGAGGGTAGTTGAATGGTCACAAAGGGGAATGTCAAAGGTCACCCCACCCTTTGCTATAAATAGTCCCTCATAACTCATTGTATAGGCTTTTGGTTAGCCAAGCTTCTATTAAGACTATCTTGAAGAAGGCTTGGACAATATTGTAACACGCCTTGTTTTCTCCACTGCAAGGAGCTAGTACATCTCTTTGGAGGAGCAGGCGGATGTAGCTGTAATGTTTTATTGATGGGGCTAACAGGTTTACATGGATGTATTGTATGATTGGAACTTACACTTTAATATAATAAGAGCCAACACATTTTCATGCATATGTTGTTATCGTAGTTGGACTGTTCCGGTTGCCTTAATGATATATGCTGTTTAACTTACGTATTTGTGTATGAATTGATTCACATGCAATTATATGAATCTTGTTGCAAATGTGTTGTATATGCTGTTAACGTTGTCACCATCCATGTCAACTGCTCTCCTGGACACCAGATAGACCTTTCACATGAACCTTGCTGTAACAACCGTTGCACTTGTTCGGACTGATCCATTAGTGCTGTAGGTGTTATCTTACCTTGTACATTGTGACTACTGCATCCGAGTGGAATGCTCCACCGGAAGTTGTGTATGTCCTTTTGTGTTGTGTGTTCCTAGCCGAGTTGGGACTGATCCTTTTCAATTTGGAACTCACCTTCACCCTTATCTCCGCCCTTTGTGTTAGAACCTCTCATACATCTTCCTTGACTCACTGCAGCAGTCACACGCTTGCTCCTGACAGAGTTATCTTACTTGCCTCTGTGCAACATCGCGGTCAAGTCATTACCTTACGACTCACTGCTGGGACTCCTACGCTAAATGGTTTGAGGTCTAATTGGGACTTCTTACCGGGGAGATCTCCTTGACATGTTGGCAGGTCCAACACCGTCAACATAACCATAAGCCCGAGTATAGTGTCAAGGAAGAGCCCCTCATTGATTATACTTTACCTCCTCGGACACACACTCAGGGTTTTGATTACTCCATGACCTCCCCTCTCCAAAGTGACCATCACCTTGAAAAACCCATTTGTTGCACCCCTTCTTTCCCTAACCCTTCGTTCCCCTCTCATCACAACCTTGTGGCATCTACAAGGCATAATATTATAGACAATGATTGTGATAAGGAGTTCTTGAGAGTGATCATTCATTCCACCATTTTGTACCTCGAAGGGAAGCCCGAGACCTCTAGATTGACCTATTTTCTCTCTCCTAAGACTTCCCTTTACCTCAGATGGAAATCATATTTTCCTGCCTCCCACTCGCTTCATCCGCCATGTGGCTATGTCCACATTCGATTTGGGAGTTGCTACATGAGTAATGATATTGGCAAACATAGGTATATTGATGTGATGATTTGTTGGTTGCACTAGCTTTATGATTACACTTAGTATTAGCCTTACTATATGCATGTTAGGATAGGATGCATTGCCTGCTGATTTCTGCATTAGGAATAACATGATATGCTATTTCTCATGGTAGATAGGTGCATATCTGCATATTTTATTTTCTGTTACTTTTATGGCCTAACATATAGCACGTGCGATCATGAGACGCCGTGAAAGCACACTGCCCCGTGTTTTTCCATCTATTATATGTGCAGGTGACAAGTCTACGGTAACCAAGAGATTGCTAGAGTTCTTGTGACCTCCTGTCCGAGTAGCTTCACCCACTTCTTCGAGAGATCATGTCCCAATTGGAGCCAGATGTTACCCACCATTTTGTGGGTAATATCCCTAGATGGGTGTATTCCTTGTAGATTGTGAGGGCATTTGTATGATTTTGTAAAAAGTTGCGGATATGTCGTGCATCCTCAATAATCCAAGGCACATCAAAAGCAATAGATTTAAGTGCTAAATTCAAGGAATGGACGATGCAAGGTGTCCAAAATACATGTGGATATTTAGCTTCCATAATCATGCCAACAACCTTGCAAACAGGTGCATATTCTGTAATGATTTGCACACGAGAATCAACACCTACATCTTCAATAATTTTAATGAACAACTCACCAATATATTGTGCATCCTTGTATTGTCCAAGTGCATCCACGGATTTCGAGAAAATTGGTCCATTCAAGGAATACACCATCAAGTTGATGAGTGGGTGGTGCGTTGGATCTGTCCATCCATAAAAAATAATACTAACCCCAGATGTTGGCCATGCTGATTTAATAGGCTCAATGATTTTGTCCACCTCTTTATTTGCCTTAGTCAACAATGTGGTTCTAAGCTTCTCTGACCCAAGAGGCACATACCCTGATGGAGTCCCTCAAGTTAGAGCTCGACACATCTCAAGAAATAAAGGTGAGCGTGCAACATTAAAGGATATGGAGTTCTGATAGAAAAGGAATGCAATGGTGATATCAAACTCCTCATGTCTCTCTTTCTGAAAAAGCTTGTCCATTGGACCAAGTGCCACTGCATTTCTTTTTGCTGCTTGACCCACACCCCCACGAAAACTCTCAAATGGAAATTTGCTACTGTTATTCTTCAAGAATAGAGGGGAATCATCATTCTTGCTTTTTTAGATGATGTTCAAGAATGTAATTAGTGTTGGTCTTCATAATTGTATTTGAGTCATGATGTAATGTATTTGTCGAAAGAAAAAGAAATTTTATTATAAAAGAAATTGACTTATTAAAGCATGGGTTTCATGATTGGATCAATGGTCCTTAGGTCAAAGCCTCCATTGTAGGCTTCTAGGATTTATGTCAAGTGTCCTTGTCCATGTCATAATGTAAAAGACCCATCTTGGGCTTTGTCAATAAAAAAAAAATATTTTTATGTAAAATAGGTCATTTAGGCCTCCTCCACCAAGTCGATGTTAAAGAAGGACAATTCGGCCTCATCAAGGGAATTTGACCTCACAAAAACACTATATAAAGCAACAATTCGATCTCATTTGGAGCATCAACTCAAGAAGTTCGATCTATAGTTGCTAGAGGCAGAAAAAGGGAGCAAAGTTCAAGGAAGAGGAAGAAAACCCTAGCGAAGGAGAAGGAAGTTTTTGTTAAGCATAAGAAGTCGAATTTATCTCACACTTGCGAAGTTGCTGAAGGGGTTGAAATTGTAGTACTATAGCTGGGCTGAAATTTTGGATTGTTGTTGGGGGCCAAAATTCTGAAGTCGCTGGGGTCGAAGTTCTGGATTGTTGCTCGACTGTAGCTGCTGGACAAGAAGAGACTACTCAAGTTTGTTGAATCACCTTGGAAGGTTGACTTGGTGGAGGAGGAAGGCCTTTTGGGTCTAAGGTCTTTGTCTATCTCAATTTGATTTACTAGTGGAAGAGTTTGATTGGGTTTTCCCCTATAAAGGGGCTTTAGCCTTGGCTGAGAGCCTACATTTGGTGTCGCTAATCTAAAATTTCGGCCCAACTACTCCAAAATGTCGGCCCAGCTACAATACTACAATTTTAGCCCCTCTAGCAACCCAACAACTTCGCAAGTGTGAGATAATAAGAACACAAGTAATTATCAACATAAGGAAATCTCTCTGCCTTTCTGATTTCCTAACATGATATCAGAGCTTAGGTGAAGAAGGAAGAAAAAGGCAGTTTAAGATCTATTGAATAAAGAAATAAAGGAAGATCAATAAGAAAAGGGATCATAGAAGAAGAGAAGCCTACTATCTATAGAGACTATGTCAACTAGAATGAAGACAAAAAACAAGCTAGAAGGGGCCTCCAACTACAGGGCATGGAAAAAGAGGATAGACCTTATTCTCGCTATACATAAAGTTTTGGATCTCGTTCAAGGAAAAGTTAAGAAACCTATAGACGGTACAGGAAAATAGAAGTTCAAAGAAACTGATATCTTGGCCATGAATTTGATAGTAGATGGAGTAAAGGACAACCTGATTCCTTACATATCCAACATAGGTTCCAGTCTAGAAATGTATGAAGCTCTATCCAAGTTGTTCACCATCAAGAATATTGGTCAAATAGCTAGCCTCAAGAATGAACTAAGGACAATAAAGATGACAAAAGACGATTTTGTGGCATCATATTTTGTAAGGATCTCTAGAATAAGAGATGAACTCCAAGCTATAAATGAAGTAGTACCAAAAAAGAGACTCGTGATTGCTGTACTTCTAGGTCTACTGAAATCATGCAAATCATTTGCATAAGGAATTAACAGTTGGAAAGACACACCTACCTTTGAACAAATGTGGAATGCATGTAATCAAGAAGAAGCTCACATATCATTAGTAAACAACAGGAAGGATGATGTAGAAGATAACACCTCTAATGCCTATTCTGCTCATCATAAGAAGAAGGGAACATTCAAGAAGTTCACCAAAGAAGAAAGTTGACCTATCCAAAATTGAATGTTATAATTGTCATAAGATGGGTCATTACAAAAGTCAATGTCCTGAGAATCCAAGGAATAAAAGGAGAGATAGGGAACAAGCAGATATTATCGATGAAGCTCCACCTAAGTAGAACAAAACTGAAGAATCAGAAATCAAAGACTTATACTATTAAGTCCTCTCCTACATATCCCTCTTAGTCTTCTATTTTAAGTTTTTTAATGTTTTCCTCTATGTTTTAGAATTTATAGATCTAATATATTTTTGATAACTTTTTGAATTGTTTTGATAAGCTGTAGATATCCCTTAGAAAAAATGGATTAAGGGGGAGCCTTCACCATTTTACCAATAGATAAGTATCTTGTTCTTTGTTTTTCTCTTTTATGTTTGGTTTCCTCCTCACATTGAGATTTGTTTGTATTGTATGCTAATAACCTTTTTTATATATTTTCCTCTATAGGAAAGCTTGTAGAATACACAAAGTTATGGAGGAGACTTAAAAAAGAAGACTTGAATCATGAAAGAAGCCATGTTTCATAGGAAGTCCTTCATAATAACAAGGTTTGTTGAAGAACAACTCAAGGTATGTCTTAGACTACAAGTTTTATTATAAGGTTCTCTTCATACAATAGGTATGATCATTCTCTTTTGAAATTTGCTTTACATTACTGACGTTGTTATGGCTAGGGCTTTGAATCTTAAAGATTTTTGTTAGGGTGATTAATCATTAGATTGAATCTGTTAGGGTCCTATAGTGATAGGATTCATAATTTTGAATTGGCTAAAGTTAAGCCTTGTAATATTGTACACACCTTTGCTTTTTGCAAATGTTTTCCATTTTAAAAATTTAAAAAATGTAAAAAGGGTATGTTCTAAAATAAATATCAAAGGACAAAAAGAATAAGAAAAGATCAAAAAATGAAAATATATGAACCTCAAAAACAAACATAGATCATGAAAGTGTGCAAGTCTAAATGCCACTACTATTTTACTGCTTTACTGTTTTAAAATAATAGTTGTGTGCAGCTTGTTATACATGCCACAACCCATGGTAGTCAAATTGCTTAATCTTGATTATTTCATGCTTTGAATTTTATGTTTATAGTTAGAGAATAAAATCTGACCAAACAGTTTAATCTTGGCTGATTATTAGATAGGTAGAGAAAATATAAGGAGCTCATCAGTTTAATTTGAGCCCTTGGATGATATAAGGTTAGAATTAGTTAGTTTGCTTTTAAAAAAAAATGAATGATAAGGGTCTGCTAATTTAAATGCAGCCAAATAAATGAAGAAAAAATGGTAGGGTAAGTAATGGGTAAGTAGAAGAAAGGTTGCTGAAGTATAAAGTTGATTGGATAAAAACACATTTATCATGCTTGATTATATGTTTCAATGTGCATGAACATTTAAGAAGGCAAAAACAATGGTTTACAAGTTCATTTAATTAACTCCCCTTAATTCGTTTCATTCCTTTGCTTACTAATTTCCCCATCCACAAGTAAGTTCTAGTACTTAAATCCTTCAAGACATAAAAGCTCAGAGCATTTCTCTGACTTTTGGTGGGCCCAGACCCTCGGCTTAATGACTTGTGGACATCAAGTGTTAGAATTCCCTTCATAAAATTCATTTCCCTTCATTACCCTAATAAAACCCCTTTTCCTAAGGTTAAACTCAATTTTCCTTTGAAAAGTAAATAACCCCAAGTTAAAATTCCATTTCATTCAAAAAACCCACAAAAATGCTTTATCCTAAGTGTAAGTGTATGTGAAGAAAGTGCATCAATATTACATTATGCTTAGTGGTATGTTCACTCTGCACATTCATTTCATATTAATTTTTAACTTAATTATATAATTCCTGATATACCTTTTCCCGTATATTAAATAAATCCCCTATATAAATATCCCAACCCTTAGTTTTAATATAAACTATACTTTGTCCCATATTCCCAACAAAACCCACTTAATACACCACTGCGCGGTAAAGCTAAACTAATCTCGTCATTAAGCCCTGCCCGATCGTTTAATCCCATGATTAAATCCTAATTAATCCCAAACCGCCAAGGATTAAAGCCCTGGCCCCCCTGACACCTCCGCTCATATCATCCGCGCACATCCCTCGCCTGACTTCCGTCCGATCATCAGTGCCCACATCAAACGGCCCACAGCCATATCGGGTGCACCTGATGGCCGACCTTTACCCGCTCGATAAGGTGGTTTTCCTCGGCCCCCCAACTGCTACGTGTCAAGCGTTGGCATAGATTGGGTGACCCTTCCTAAATACTGCCTCTTGCATGAAAGTGGTGCGATGGCTTGGGAAACCGCCTCCCCACCAAACCCGAAAAATCACCCACTGTTCATGTGTAAAATTACCCGCCAAAAAGTGATTGTTGCTCAATAAAAAGGTCGAGAAGCCCTTTTTCGCCTTTTTCGCTCATTTTCTTTGTGAACCTCTGCGAACCATTGCGACACCTGCAAACACTGAATTCGCCCATTGAACTCCAATTTCACTCCTGAAGAAGCTGTAGAGACCCCAATCAACCTCTCAATCTGTACCAGAGCCATTCAAATTTCTGCAGTTGTTGAGAACACCGAATTTGAAGCTAATTCACCCAATTCCAGGTATTTGAAGACGAATTTACCAGACAACCCTTTCAATTTGAAAATGTTCAGTCTGTAAAGTGTTTTAATTAAGTAAAATTAATTGAAATTTCTTTAAATTTAAAAGTCTGTGCCCAAACCCTTCTGAAAGCTTCCAGTTTCCTTCAAAACCTTTGAATAAACTTGTATTGCCAAATTCAAATCCACAAGAACTGAATTATGGCTGCCCCTGTCACCATGGATGTCAGACCTATCACAACTCCCCATTTGGACCTTGACCACCTTCCCCCGGTGGACAGAGATTTTCAAATTAGAGACACAAGTGCATATGAGGTCATGCTCAAACCTCATTGTTTGAGTAAAGATAGATATCTGAACCATTCTGATGACATTGGCCTTTGGGACTCCAATTTTCCCAAATACCAGTTTCCCCGAGTACATATTTTTCCTGAAATTGCCCATACATGCCATGCCTGTTACATTTCCAACAAGAGACCTATAATGTCCCCTGACCAAAAGGTTTTGTTTACAATTACAGCTGAATCAATTAATGAAATGTTACAAGTCCAACTAGGTCCAAACCTGACCCGACTCTCCATTGGGGATTTATTAGACCTGTACACCAAGATGACTCCCTCTAGACTGGCCCAAATATTCCAAACTTTCATTGTAAAAGAGCAACACATTCATAAAGATCCCCCTCCATATGTTTCTGCCATTTTCTCTGAAAGGGGCAAGCATATTGTGACTATGATATCATGTATTTTGGGCTGTACCATAGATGAATTTGTTAATGAGTTTGTCTTGGCCTTCATGTCTATTTTCACCCCAGGAAAGCCTCCTGCTACTTTGTACAATTATGTCAAGTTCATAGCTGAAAGAATGCATGAACAGTTTACTAGAATGCACAATGAGAGAGTATTCAAGTACTCATTTGTACTATACCATATGTTTTTGTATTATCAATCAGACAGATTCCTCTTCACCCTCCAGAAGCTGGATACCAAAGGCCAGCCCAGGTCTGTCATATTTTGGACACCATTATTCCACAAGTATTCATCACCATACACATATATAGACTTCATTGACTCTTTTGTCCATCCAGTCATGACTATGCTGACAGGAAGTCCTCCACCTAGAATAAGCCAAGAGATCAAAAGAGTCCTCCAATTGTCCAAGCAAAATAAGGTGGGAGATTGGTACCTTTACCAAAATCACACTGAATTAAGAATCTATGGTTGCGAGCGTGCCCCATACAAACTTCCCAAATACCTCCCCATGAGGTTATTTGCTCTAGAGTATTATAGGCAGATAATGAACTATGATGAAGTCAACTTTGTCTCAGCCAAGAAAAGAACTTAGTTCAAAGTCAAAAATCAATTAGGCCCTTTCATTTGCAATTCTAGAGAAGTAGGGCATGAAGCAGATCAGATTTTGCAACAAATGAAGTTCCAAAACAGTTTCATGTGGAGATATGACCCTCAAGGGTTTATGACTAAACTTAGACAAAAGGTCAAATTGGGGCCTTACATTCATCACCCCATACCAGAGATAGAAAGATATGCCAATCAATCTGAGTGGTTGGAAAACACTCTCATAGATAGGGATAGTACAAAGGTAGATATTGAAAATACTTTGATTGATATAGAGAGACAGTTTGATGAAAACTCATTCCTGCAGGTACCACAGCAAGAAGCAACCATGAGTACCCCTGCTATTTTGCAGACTCCTCAGAATGAGGAAAAGAATCCCAAGAGGAACAGAGAGGGAGCCTCCAGTTTAGGTATGGACACTTCAAATGTGCAGTATGAAGCCAGCCAGAGCAAAAGGCCAAGGCTCAATCCTGTTTCAGAATAGGAAGACATAGAAGGCTTAGCAGAAGTAACCAATACTGAGTTTGATATGAGCAAGGGCACAACTCCATCTGGAGAAACATAGGAGCCATCTACATCACAGACTCAAATGTTAGAAAGGTAGCTCAGTGTAGAAGTCTCCTCATTTAGTAGGCCTGCTGATAAAGATAAGGACATAAAGGACAGGTTCAAGGAAATCAAAATGAGAAATGAGAAACTGAAGGCACAATCTTATGCACAGTATCTCAAGCTTACACCTACCAATCAAACCAGGTTGATGTCAGCTTTTGACATCAAGGAAGGAAAAATGCAAATGTCCTTCATAAAACCAATTGTACAACAACCAAGAACATCAACAGATTTCAAGAAGATTGATTTTGAGGTATTGGCAAGGGATATTCATCCCATTGACCAAATTGAATTCCACAAATAGGCTGGAGAAATGATTTACTCCACCCTTACTGGAAAAGCCATAGCTGCCCATCAATTACAGAATTCATTGAACAACATTTCAGCCTAGTATCAGTTGGAGAAGGCCTCCTCACAGGCAAAAGACACCAGAATCAAGTCTTTGGAAGACTTAGTGATTGAATTGGGACATGATCCCAAAGACATCAAAGCTACTGAACAAATGATCAAGAAAAAGAATGATGACATTGCAACACTTAAAAAGAAATTAAAGATACCTCAACTGCAGCATCCCCAGACACAGGAAGTCTTGGAAAACCAAACCAGGTATGAAGAGTCGATGGACTTAGTCCTCAAACTAAATGATCAGTTAAGGGAGACAGAGAAGGAATTGGACAGTTTAATTGAATTGAAGCAAAGTGATCTTGGCACTACATCAGTGAATGCCATCCTAGCAGTCTCAACAGCTGTTCCTTCCACATTGGCAGCCTCATTGGCTCCCACAGCTCCTATGGCCACAACACAACAGGTTTCAATAGAGTCTACATCAGTAGCAGGTACATCAGGTGAAGAAGTAGCAAAGTTGGTTAGAGCTATGGAAGAGATGTCCATACATGCAACAGAGATGAATAAGCTCAAAGAAAAGGTGACAAGCTTGGAAACTGATTAGAACTTTGCCAAAATCATGCACAAAGAAGAAGTGCAAAAAACTGTCAGAATGAGTGAGAGATTAAAGGCCATGGAGAAGGACCTAACACTAAAGGAACCCCTTGGGCAAGCTAAGGAACTACTATGGGCCAATATCATTGACTCTGTCAATGATATTTGGCCATCTATTCAGGTGATTTTTGAACAGATAGATTTAATAAAGATGGCTACAGAGGCCATCCAAAGAGTAAAAGAAGAATTAGGAGAAATGCTAGAAGATGCTACCAGAATTATCCAGTTCCTTAACAGTAAAAATAAGTATGAGCTTCAGGAATTGGAAATAGAGGACAAAACAGAGACAATTTTGGAGGTGAGAAAGGTCCTCTCCAAGAGAAACTTAATGCTAAACTTGGAGGACAAGTGTCAGAATATGCAGGTAGCCGTTGACAGATTTATGGCTAAGTTTCAAATTTTGAGAGAGAAAGGGTTACCTAGTCCCTTAGTAATAAATGACAAGCTCATGACACAATAGGATTACAACAGCAAAATCAGAGAGCTAGCAAAAGAATAGGTCAATACATCATCAATCAAGGCATTGCCAATAGGCAAAGTACTTTATCAGACATTTGAAAACTTGTTTTACCTCTAGCATGAGGTAAAACACTTGTTTATCAATAAGCCTACTTTTGCCAAGTACACCGAGGTAGATGAAATATATAGGAGGATGCTAAAAATCCAATTACTTGATGCTGAAACATGGGAGAAATTGACTGATTTACTGTGAGAAATATGCAGTAAAAAGGTTAATGTACAGTAAAAGTAAAACAACCAGGTAAAAAGATGAAGACAGATCAGCAGAGTCAAAGTGTATCAGATGAAAGCCAAAAGTAAATGAAGATTCCAGCGTAAAATATCAAACAACAAAGCAGCATAAAGGGCTAAAATCAAACCATAAAAGCCAGCAATACCAAAATAAAAGGGACAACATGAAACAATTCAATAGCTGTCTCTATCTTCTTGCAAGAAAATATTTTTATTTCCTAGATTAAATCTCATATTAGTTTGAGATATTTTGTAATAAACTTTTGTATAAATACTTCACAATTCGAAGTATGTAGGGTGGATTTTATTAGACATTTCTATGGAATTTTTGATCAAAAAGAACCAGAAGGTTATTTTATCAGTTGATGAGCCAACAAGCTGGATTGATTAATAAAGATCAGACTGTTCCAAGGATTCATGTGTTGAGCGAATATCAGACAAGTATTTTCATGTGTCTTTGTCAATTTCTCAAAGTTATTCATAATCTTATATGTGTTTCAATCTAAATGCTATAACTGGAAATATATTTCAGAACTTGTTTAAATCACACTCTGTTTTAACAGTTAAGCATTTGAATGTTTTCTTTTGATATTTAAATTAAAGAATTCTTAATTGCTCTTTAGTTTAAATTGATTTCATAAATAATCCAGATTAAAGGATTCTTAACTGCCCTTTGATTTCGATTACCCCTGCCTTCCTCATTCATTATCCGGGTCTGAGAACCCTTAACTGCTCTCTCACCCCGAGTGAAACCCTTTCACCCCTCTGTCTCAAACATCTGAAATACACTCTGCTATCTTGCCCTTGGAACATCCCCTTTAGTGAGTTTATCCAACCTTGCTTCCTTATCATTTGACTCCATAGCCCAATGGTCTGAAAGACATCAATTTATCCATCTGTTTAAGAGATCCCACCACCCAATTTCAAACAAAATCAAAACCCCTTGAACAATCATAGCTAGCCTAAAACATTTTAACTAAAAAAAAGTTAAATCTTAAAGAGAGAGCCCTCTCTGAGCATCAGGAAGGCTAGGTCCTTATCTCTGAAAGTGGATAGTGGTTACCTTTGGTTTCTCCTTCTTATTACTTCAAAGGAATTATCAGAGTGATAACAGAATCTACCCTCGTTATATTGTCTCTTGTCATTTTATAACTCTTCTGAAACCCTAACTCTTAGGGTTCACTATAATACCCTATCCTCTTGTTGTTAAGGGTATGTCAATATTGTTTATGAAACCCTGGTCTACTTAGGGAGTGTTGATAAAGTCTAGAAATCCTATTCTTTTGAAGTTTAGGGCTTTTGATAATGTTATGATAAAATCCCTAGTCCTTTAGGATTTGTTGTTAATGTCTAAATGAAACCCTATATCTTTAGCGTTTGATTAATTAGGGTTTATAAGCAAAACCCTTTAATAGTTATAGTAAGATCTTAAGAATGAAACCCTAGTTATATATTCATTTGTTTGATTGAAACCCTAGCTTGAATTGTTCGATGTATTGATCTTGGGTTTACCTAGTAGATATTTGTTGTGAAATAGTGCATGACTATGAAATCCTAGATATATGCGAGTATGCTAACTTGATTGTTGATACCCATGTTTTATGTAGGGTTTGTAACGAAAAGCCTAGTAGAGATTGATATTCTAGGACATGATGATATTGTTTTCGATTATTGATATGATTTAGCTTTGATGATAAAATCTAGGGTTTATCCTAGTAGAGCCTGACATGTAATTCTAAAAGCATATTGTTGAAACCTTAGATGTATAGAACTATAATTGGATTGTTATTTGATTTGCTGATATCTAAGGCTTTCTGTCTTGAAAGGAGTCTAGGGTTCATGACAAAACCCTAGCAAGAAGTTGAAGTCTAGTATGTAAAAAGATGTGTCTCTTGCTAATTATGAACCTAACTAGGTTTAGGTATTTGATGTCTAAAGTTTGAATGCGTTGATGCTTCCATTGTAGTAAGATGATTGTGATATAGTTAACTTCATGCTTCTATATATTTGTATTGGGTTACACTTCCTATTAATATTTTGTAGGTACTTAATCTTCAAGATGTTGAAGATGTTCATAATTAAAGATGGTGATGAAGCATGATATAGGAGGCTCTAAGAATGATGATAATCAAGATGACCTTGATGCCGTGAGAAAGAATGAAGCCTTGAAAAGTTAAAGTTTCTCTGATGTTATAAAAGAAGGAAGTTGTTGATCTCCCTAAAGTTGAGAGGGAGCTTGGTTAGAAGAAAGAGTATCTCTAGGGAGGGCATATTATGACAGTCATAGTAAATGCCTTGGAGAAAGAATAAATCCAAAGAATGAATGAAAGTATTACAGATGGATTTGCAAGTAAAATACATGTGAAGTACTGTGGCTATATTTGGTGCTACTAAAGAAGTGAAAGAAGAAAGCTTCCGACAAGGTGTATCTGAATAAATTTGATGATGATATGAGTAGCATCAAAATGATTGAGGACCTCGAAGGTTTGTGTTTACTTGTATATGTATATTTGAAAGTTTATTACTGATTGGGGTTGTGATTGTGCAAGATCTTCGTAAAAAGATTGAACGTTTGAAGCATGCTTGGAGTGATATATATATTTGATTTAGTTAAAAAGGAGAGATGAAGCATCTTGTGGCACTGGCAACAAGATGCTTGGGACGACATTTGGTCGACCGATGTGTTGATGTCTAGATCCTGAAGTAGGGAGGGTCGCGTTGGTCATGGAGCTACGACCTTGGATATGCACCCAGATCCCTAGGTTGGTGTTAGAGCTTAAAATCCTGATGGTACCTAGAATGGATAAAGTTTGAGTACATCTTAGTCCCACCGATTAGAGTACCCTGGTCAAGTATCTAATCTATAGTAATGCGTGTACTGTGAACTCTTCATAGAGCATATCACTTTGATATCTGTCATATACCTTTGTATGTATGTAATTATGAATACCACACTAGTTAAGAGGGAGTGTTGAAGAATGTAACTAGTGTCGGTTTTCATAATTATATTTCAGTCATGATGTTATGAACTTGTCAAAAGAAAAATAAAGTTTATTATAAAAGAAATTAACTTATTAAAGCACGAGTTTCATGCTTGGGTCAATGGTCCTTAGGTCAAAGCCCCCATTGTAGGATTTAGGGTTTATGTCAAGTGTCCTTGTCCATGTCATAATGTAAAAGACCCTTCTTGGGCTTTGTTAATTCAGAAAGAAATCTATTTTTATGTAAAATAGGTCATTTAGGCCTCCACTAGGTTGGCCTCAAAGAAAGACAAGTTGGCCTCATCAAGGGAATTCGACCTCATGCGAACACTATATAAAGGCATCAATTCGACCTCCTTTGGAGCATCAACTCAAGAAATTCGATCGATAGTTGCTGGAGGCAGAAAAAGGGAGTGAAGCTCAAGGAAGAGGAAGAAAACCCTAGCGAAGGAGAAGGAAGCCTTTGTTAAGCATAAGAAGTTAAATTTTTCTCTTTATCTCACAAGTGCGAAGTTGCTGGGTCGCTGGAAGGGCCGTAATTGCAGTACTGTAGTTGGGCTGAAATTATGGATCGTTGCTGGGGTCCGAAATTTTGAAGTTGTTGGGGTCGAAGTTCTGGATTGTTGCTGGGCTGTAGCTGCTGGACAAAAGGAGGCTACTCAAGTTTGTTGAATCATCTTGGAAGGCTGACTTGGTGGAGGAGGAAGGTCTTTTGGGTCTAAGGTCTTGGTTTATCTCAATTTGATTTACTAGTGGAAGAGTTTGACTGGGTTTTCCCTTATAAAGGGGTGTTAGCCTTGGCTGAGAGCCTACATTTGGTGTCGCTGATCTTCATGTTTCTGTTTTGATGATTGCTTGATGTTACAAAGATAAAAGAAGAACATTAAAGAAAATAATAAGAACACAATTAATTATCAACATAAGGAAATCATTTTGGCTTTCTAATTTTCTAACACCCTTGCCACACCAACATTGGCCTCTTTTTCCATTTCTTTCCTCTTAGCTAAAGACCTCTGTGTACATGCTCCAATTCCACAACCTGGTAAGGCCAACAACTGAGCTTTCACATGGTAATAAGTGCTCTTGAAATGATTGTTGCAATAGTTGCATTTCCAAACAACATTGCCTCCTCCCTTCAACTTGATGCCGGGCCCTTGATCTCTTGTGACCTGAGTCACCTGACACGTGGATTCAGGATTCGACGGATATGGGGATTCGAGTGTCGGATACGGACACGTTGACCCCCTGGAACAGGACACGTTCGGATACGTTATATATATATATATATATATATATGAAAAATTAGATAATTCTTACACAAATTCTCATTCATGATACAAATTCATTGATTTCAAACATAGATATTCATCTAGATGTAAGTTTTACTGTTTACAAAGTAAGTTAGTAACATTATGCATGGTGATAGTACATACAAAATTCAAATACAATTGTAATTTACTAATTTGTGACATATCACATAAATGATAAATCATAAATTCTGAATTCATAATACATATTCAATTCATCAATGATCCAATAGGAGTTAGACAAGATAGTAAGATAAAGAAACTGACAGCAGTTTTCTCATTAAGTCATCAAAATCAAAATGTGTTACATAGGCAGTGAAATACCAATGGCAAATAGAAATAGAAATAGAAAATACAAAACAACTACAAGTATACAAGTGTCAAGGCAGTAGGTAGCTCATGACTCATGAGTCATCAATCCTCATAGTCATCATCAAAATCAGCATCACTGTCCTCATCATCATGGTCACCACTGCTCTCCTCTGCTACATCCTCCTCCCCTGTATCCAAAGTCATCTCTGCATCTGCTGGTGTGGAGGATGACGCCTCTACAGTATCAACATCATCATTGACAAAGCATGTTAAGCTTTTTCTACCATATTTTAATGGTTGGATTAGGCAGTTTGATCAAAATTGGGCAATGTTGACTAATATACCTAGAGAATTGAGGTAGAGGGAAAGACTAGACAAGAGGAGAAGAATCTAGATTCTAGATGGTTGATGCTCGAATAATTAATGATCAATGTACTATAGATGCCATTTGTATCTTGATTTGTGTACAATATGCAAGCTTTGATATATTCTACAACTAATTTGGCATTCTAGATGTTTTATTGAATATAAATGCAATTATATATATGTGCCTCCGGGACGCTGCGCGTCCAAGGATTTTTGGAAAGCGACACTTCCAACGAACAAAAAACGCAGCTGCTTCGTCCCTGCTTCTTGGAACAGTCCTTTAGTGATCTCTTGCTTGAATTTGCCATACCTCTCAGTATTCTAGTTGCATTGTCCCTCTAATTTTCCAATGTGGAATTAAAATATGACATATTCCTGGTCTTGAGAGGAGAAATTTTATTTTCTGCTATGGTTACTGATTGATTGTTATAGGAAAATATTAGATTTCAATTGTACGGCTGTGATGGCTTTATGGAATTCCCAAAAATCTTATAGACATAGATTGTACTAAAATCCCAGCAATTGAAGAATCGTACGGATGGTTGGTGCATGAATTGTGGATGTCTGGCAGCATACGGACAGTATTGCAGCAGCGGTGTATGGCGGACAGCAGATGGTGGCTGTGTATGTTGTGTATGGACATTATATCTGTTGTACAAGTGCCAAATTGGTATTGAGGCTGGTGGCTGGAATGTATTGTAGCTGAGTACCGAATTTGGTGGCAGTATGGTTTTTTCTTAGTAATTTCTTTTATTAATTAGTGTACACATCATACACTAATTTATATGCAGATGGATCACAAGACTGTGATCTCAACTGGATTTGATACCAATGGAGCTATTATGCCCATGTTTACTTGCTCAATAATAAGAGCACTAAAATATATGATATAAAAGATGAGTGAATAATTGGTTATGATTTTTACAATGAGGAGCCTGTATACATGTTCTTAAGGTGTATTGGTGCCTTTTAAAGACAGGTTATGACTCTTTATTAAATCATTTTCTAATCTTTATTATTTTTATTATTTTATTGATTATTTTATTAATTATTTCATTTTATTTCTTTCATAGCTAATTTATTTATGTATATAAAAGTCTCGAACAATGAAAATATCTCCAAATGCAAAACCAATCTTTATTTATTTTTTAAAACAAAAATCAGCACTTCAAGGGAAAAAACAACGAGGTTTCGAAATATTCTTGACATACTGGTCTCAAATGTCCTCCAAGCTTGCATATGACATGTAGATTGCTGATGTAGATGAAAAATCCACTGTAAGCAGGCAACGGTCAGTGCCAAAGCAGGTCCAAGGATGCTCTGAATCAACTCGCTTCACCACATCTCTGCAATCTACGAATGGTCAGAAATGATCAATGAGAAATGTGTGAGGCCAATCTGGGGGATGTCATATATATGATGGATTAGAGTTTAGGAGGTGCAGGCACCATTTTCTTGTTCATTTTTAGCTTTATTCTTTCATTTTTTCTCCAGAGGCTCGTGCAGGTGGGCTGGGATGGCTGAGGGTTGGTTTAAATGGGAACTGGCTGGTTTGTGACAGAACTGGCCTCTTGTCTGGTCTGGTTCTTTCTGATAAAGTTTGTGATTTTCTGAACCAAATGCAGGAACACTTAAGTAGTGAAGATATGACTATGTAGATGTCAGTACTAGAGCGTTTATATCCTTATTTTATATGTCTGCGAGCCTTACTGATGTGAAGGTTCTGAACACAACAAAGGATGCCACATTTCTGTGTTTCCAGTTCATGGGGCTTGCACTAGCCTGTTTCCTGTACAACCCAACATGAAATGGACTTGTTTGTATTGTTCATTTGGTTTGTTCATATTGTGAAATTATTTTCATAGATGTATGCTGAATAAGAAGCATGCCAGCTTTATTTCCTTTCCTGCATTAAGTCCACTTTTTTGTTTTCTTTTAGATTACAATTTTCATGCATTATATATAGCTGTAATTCTTCTTATCATCATGTGGTCTGTCTGAAAGGTAAAATTTCTGTTTGTGACTTTTTCTACCTGTAATTGAATACTAATGCTTTTTGTCTCAAACACTCTTTTGGGCTTGACTTCTAAGGAGAAATACCTAAAGTTTTTCGTTCTCTACAATAAGCCTTTTCATTGATATCATAAAACTCTAATTAACTCGAGGAAAATACGTTATTTTTTCGCATAGCCAATTTTTTTTTTGCGAATTTGAGTTCGAATGAACCATATTTTAATAAGGTGCTCTTGCTGGATTTTTTAATTACCCAGGAGAAAGATGAGAACCTGAGTGGTGAACATGTCAGGGAGGGGTTGACAGGTGTAGTTTCAGTCAAAGTTCCAAAACCAGAGTTCGAGGGGCAAACAAAAGTAAGTGATTGTAGCTTGAAGAATTTCATTATTCTTTTTAATGTCTTGAACTTTTGTAGAAACTCTGTAGATATATATTATTTTATTTTGTTTAGCACTTCTCTTGCCAGGCTTTTAATTGGTTTTCTAGCTTACACAAACTTCATTGTTTTTATCTGACAGCTTTATATGAATTCATATTTTTCTTTCATGGGAAATTTATTCTGAAAATACCCTAACATTTTATATCTTGGATGTTGATAGACAAGATTGGGAAATCCAGAGGTGCGGAGGATTGTAGACCAGGCTGTTCAGGACTATCTTACAGAGTACTTAGAATGTAATCCTGGAGTTCTTGAATCAATTCTCTCAAAAGCTCTCAATGCGTACAAGGTACTAGTAATTGGCTGTATTTAAACTTTAAAGGTATTCATAAAATTTTCCAAGTTTAATTGCTTTCTAATTAAGGGTCAACCCATTTATTTCCTGTTGTTTTGGGGTAATGGAATAGTTATGCATACAATTTATATATGTGCAGGCATGTGTCCCTAGGAAACCAAAACTTCTAGCTTGCATCTGCATTTCCAGATTGGAACAGTTGCATATGGATACTTCAGAAACTTTTGTGGAAAATTTTGTGAAATAATTACTAAATGATGATTAATGTCTTTGTAATGTGTTACTGCTCAAATGCTCACTCAATGTATAGAATTTCCAACCACAACATGAGAACGCAAGGGAAACTAGGAAAGGCTGCCCATTATCACTACAGCAGCTCTTCCCCTCACTTTTGGCTGGTTCTCCTGCAGCCCAAGGGGGCTTCCCTAACTTGAGATTTCTAAAGCTTATATCAAAGAGGCTCAAGGTGATTTCGAAGAGTTAGCTTTAGGAGAAGTCTGCTTAAGGTCAACAGTGTTCACCTTCCAAGGAATATTTTATGAGCAGACTTCTGGTGTGGCAATGGGATCACCCCTTTCGCCAATCGTGGCCAACCTATACATGGAATACTTTGAGAAGAAAGCCCTTGATTCATACCCTTTAAAGCCAGCCTGGTGGAAGCGATTTGTCGATGATACCAATATAAAATGGACTCATGGTAAAGCAGAACTTGACAAGTTTTTCATGCACCTAAATTCTATCTCTCCTGAAATAAAATTTACTATGGAACTTGAAGAAAACAGGAGCATCCCATTTTTAGATGTTCTCATCATCAGGAAAGAGGATGGCTCTTTAGGGCATAAGGTGTTCAGGAAATCAACACACACAGAAAGTTACCTCCATGCTAATTCCCACCATCACCCGGCCCAGAAGTTTGGTGTTCTAAACACTCTTGCTATCAGAGCCCTTCGAATTTCTGACTCTGAGCATCTGAATGAAGAAAAGAAGCATTTAATTTCAACATTTAAGAGTATAGGCTACAAGGAACAAGAGATTAAAAGAGCCATAGAGACAGCAGAGAGAAGGTTGTCATCTCATGAACCTAAGGCTCAAGACCAACCTCAGTGTGGTAGAGTTTTTCTGCCTTATATCCATGGAGTTACAGACAAAATCGCTAAAATCCTAAGGAAGAAAAACATAATCACGCATTTCTCAGCCCCTGGAACGATTAGGCAAGGTATGAGGTCTGTAAAAGATGATATTGACAAACATCAGCTTAAAGGAGTCTATAAAATAGATTGTTCATGTGGGAAAAGCTACATTGGTGAAACAGGTCGCTCCCTACAAACAAGGCTCAAGGAACATGGCGCTGATATTAGGAATGAAAGGTCTCGTACTTCAGCCTTGGCAGAGCACTCCTCAAAAACTAAACACCATATCTACTTGGAAGGTGCCTCAATTGTCGCAAGGGAAGAGCAACATCATAGACGAAAGATCAGAGAAGCTCTTGAAATTATAAAACATCCTCATAATCTGAACAGAGACAATGGTGTGGAGATTAGCGTGAGCTGGCTTCCCTTAATCAGGGAAATCAAGATCGCCAACACGTCCCAGGTATAGCATATCTTCTAACTTATCATTATCTATTAAAAATTTTCTTAACCTATAAATTAATAATAACTATTATAATAAATAAGCAAATAAATTTATATAAATAAATTTATATAAATAATTAAATTCTTAATAAATATATAAATCTTAATAAAAAAGTTAATATTTTATTTATTGACATTATTTATTAGTGACATTGTAATATTAATTAATGCTAATTATCAAGTTTTAATATTAACTTTGGTTCATTTATCTTTTAGTAATTTATTAGGTATTTATTAGCGCTATTAATTCCCATTATCATTAATAATATTGATTTATTAACATTATTAATATTAATTAGGTTAATATATTAATTAGTTTATATAGCAATTAATTAATATATTATTTATTATTAATATTAATTAATGTCAATTAATTATTAAGTGATTACTAATTATCAATTAGTATTTATTAACATTATTAATATTAATTAGGTTAATATATTAATTAATTTATATAACAATCAATTAATATATTATTTATTATTAATATTAATTAATGTCAATTAATTATTAAGTGATTACTAATTATCAATTAGTATTTATTAACATTTTAATAAATAATTATCAATTAATATTTATTAACATTTTAACTTTGGTTTACTGATTAATACTAACTAAAAAGTTTTAATATTAACTTTGGTTCATTTATTATTAAGTAATTAATTAGGTATTTATTAGCGCTATTAATTTCCATTACCATTAATATTATTGATTTATTAACATTATTATTATTAATTAGGTTAATATATTAATTAATTTTATATAGCAATTAATTAATATTTTATATATAGCAATTAATTAATATTAATTAATGTCAATTAATTATTAAGTGATTACTAATTTAATTTATTAGCAGCTTTAATTAGGAATTATTAATATTTTTAACTCTTCTAATATCTCTTATCATCATTAACTTTGATTTATTAACATTTCAACATTTTCTTCTATATTAATTAGCTTAATATATTAATTAATATAACAATTAATTAATATATTATTTATTATTAATGTTAATTTCTGTTAATTCATTATTAAAGGTTTATTAATTAAGTATTAATATTTACTAACTTCATTAATTAAGTATTATTAATATTTTAACCCTATTAATATCTATTAACTTTATTGATGAATTCAATATATTTATTAGTTTAATACAATTAACTAACAATTAAATTAACTTTTATTGATTAAATTTATTAAATTTATTAGTTTATAACAATTAATTAACATTTACTTTTATATTTATGAGCTTAATATATTAATTAATATAACAATTAATTAATATATTATTATTATGTTAATTTCTGTTAATTCATTATTTATTAATTAAGTATTATTAATTAAGTATTAATATTTACTAACTTTATTAATTAAGTATTATTAACCCTATTAATATCTATTAACTTTTATTGATTAATTTAATATATTAGTTTATAATTATTAATTATTATTAATATTAATTTATTAATTATTATTAATATTAATATAATTTTCTCTAATCTTTAATTCTATTATATAAGAATAAATAAACTCTCCCTTCTTGAATCATAATTAAATAAATCATTAAATAATTAAATGATTAAATAAAATAAAAATTAGATTAAATAAATTAAATAAAATAAAATAATTTTTTTATTATCATATATTAAATAATTATTATTAGTATTACCAATTACATTTTGAATTAAAATTAATCTATTAACTCACCTATAAAAATTAATATATAAATCTCAAAAATTAAAATGAAAATAAATAGAAATAAAATAATTGAATGAATTATTAATTAATTAATAATTAATATTCAGCCGACTTCTGCTGATTTTAAAATTTAATTTCCTCATTATTATTTATTTCCTTCTTAGCGGCTCTTCTTTTATCATCATTCATAAGCCCTGATGATGGATCCCAGTTGGGATTTGAAACGTTGACATAAAAATGTTCATACTGTGGATTCTCCGGTAACTGAATCAAGAGAACAGAAATAGTAAAAGTGTCTCTATAAATGGAGAGATGGGAGGGTGAAGACTAGTGTCAAGTCCATTGGGCAAGTGGAGTCAAGCATCAACCACCGAGGGCAATAACTATGAGATTGAGAATGAATATGGCGCAAGTGAAGAAACTACAAAGACACCTATCTTGCTGTCCACTGATGCAGAGATTTGTTTGTGAGAAACCCAAATCATGGAGAAGTTGAAAACAATTATGATGAGTAAAACTGATGCAGAGATTTGTTTGTGAGAAACCCAAATCATGGAGAAGTTGAAAACAATTATGATGAGGCATTTACTGAAGTGTGAATTGCATCCAACTGTTGATTCGGATGAAAAGATACACGATAACATCTCTAATAATAAACATAAAGATATATGAAAGGGGAATAAGCCACCATTTATGTTGTTAATGAAGCATAATCAACTTGATGAGAAATCATGTTACCTATATTGTAGCCCATCCACACACATTTGATGCGACTTGCGAGTATTCCCAGCCATAGTCTTTAGCAATTAAACCCAACCAAATATGCCACAATAGTAAAAACCTCTAACTTGCATTACCTTCGAGATCTTCAAAGAAGCTCAGGGAGAAAAATCCCAATTCAATCATTCTCTCAAATGGAGAGAGCTACTCTTTAGATAGAGTTGATCTCCATTTCCTTACAAATCAAGTGATTGTTTTCCATGTAGTCTAAGAGGCGTCAATTTTTCCTGGAAAACAATGGAAATTCCGGCAGAATTTTGAAAAAAGCCGGCAGAAACTTTTTGAAATCCAGTTTACAGCTGTCAAGTTTCAAGATTTTGGGTGCCCTAGGGGTTTTTGATGGTGCTGAATCCATTTCTACCATAAAAAACAGGATTCAAGCACTCCTGTGATTTTTTTTGAAAAAAATTGGCTGGATTCCCGTGATTTTTGGCTGTCCGGGTGAAATTGATGCCTCAGCAGATAACGCCATTGTTTTCCTAGATCCATTAGTTCCCAAAGTAATAACAATAAGATATTACTTTTCAAATCTCCTCAATGACTTTTCTTCTAAAAATAGCAATAAAAAAAGAGTGGTGCTATGTATAATTTACTTTCACCTTTTGTTTTTTGTGTTGAGTGGGGAAGTGCATTCATTACGTACCTATCATATTTTTGTTAATGATGGGGAAAGGTTCCTTCTAGTAGAGTCTTTTCAGATCTTCTAGTGACTTCTGTCTTTCAACTTTCAAATGCAATGTAGTGGTATATGGTATGCATGAGTTGCTCAAACAAGACATTGTTTTATGCATTCCTGTAGATAGAGTTAATCTCCATTTCCTTACAAAGCAAGTGATTGTTTTCCACGTAGTCTAAAGAGGCGTCAATTTTTCCTGGAAAACAATGGAAATTCCGGCAGAAATTTTTGGAAATCCAGTTTACAGCTGTCAAGTGTCAAGATTTTGGGTGCCCCAGGGGTTTTTTATGGTGTTGAATCCATTTCTACCATAAAAAAACATGATTCAAGCACTCCTACTGTTAATTTTTTTGAAAAAAATTGGCTGGATTCCCGCGATTTTTGGCTGTCCGGGTGAAATTGATGCATTGGCAGACAACGCCATTGGTTTCCTAAATCCATTTGTTCCCAAAGTAATAACAATAAGATATTACATTTCAAATCTCCTCAATGACTTTTTTTTTCTAAAAATAGCAATAAAAACAGAGTGGTGCTATCTATAATTTACTTTCACCGTTTGTTTTTTGTGTTGAGTGGGGAAGTGCATTCATTACGTACCAATCATATCTTTGTTAATGCTGGGGAAAGGTTCCTTCTAGTAGAGTCTTTTGAGATCTTCTAGTGACTTCTGTCATTCAACTTTCAAAGAGAATGTAGTGGTATATGGTATGCATGAGTTGCTCAAACAAGACATTGTTTTATGCATTCCTGTAGTGGAAGTACACTTTTTCTGATTGAAGTTTTACTGTCTTTGGTGTCTGGAAGGTTCCAGCACATAGCACATTTATGTAACTTTTCTACTGATGTGTATATTGTGATAGTTCATTTCTTGGTTTCCAATTTTCTTGTAGGCAGCTATGGCAGCAAGAAAGGCAAGAGAATTGGTAAGAAGAAAAAGCGTTTTAAGGCCCTCTGCGCTTCCTGGAAAGCTTGCTGACTGCTCTGCTTCAGATCCTCGTGAAGCTGGTATTCATTTCTTCCCTGATCATTTTGGTTTAATTAATATGATACCTTAAGAAGATGCGTGATTTCAGGATGCTTCCCCTTTTGTTAAAAATGTGTTAGTTTCTATCTTGATTTTGATATTTCCTTTATTGAGTATGTTGGAATGGATAGCATTATTGAATAGTTTCTTGAGATAAGACCATAACAGGTTCGTCAAGGTCTTTGCTCTCACAACATAAATCTAGTGTTGCTCAACAATTGGTTCTGTTATGAGGTGATCAAGAGTGCAGTTCGGTATGGCTGCATGCCAGATTCAGCAATGTGTTTGTTCTTACATTTTAGAACTAGCATAGCTCCATGATTCATTTGGTCTATTATACAATTATTGAGTCCTGACAAAGTGAGTGGGGTGGCTTGCTGAATTGTGTTGAAAGCATTATGATCTCTTCAGCAATATGTATAACATTACAGGGTTCACTATTGCAAGACAAAGAGAATTCTATTAATGCCCACAAATGACCAAGGTGAAGGTCAGTGGGACTAGAGAGTACAATCAGTGGACACTGTTACAGCAAAATCTAGCACCTATTGGAAAGCCTCACTAGGTAACCTACTCATTGTACAACACACGGAAATTTCACCACTGTTACCTCAGCAACTACTCGCCTCTCTTTAGTGTAGGATACACTCTAACACAAGGGAGGCTTCTCTGGTAAGGCTTAGGGATCAAGTAACCCAAGGATCTTAAGCTAAGTACTACCTAAGGATCGTATGATATAAATCTATCAAATAGATATATAACAAATTAGGGTTTGAGGTGGATGAAGAAGTAAATTCTAGATTTGGGTTCAAGGGAGCTATTAGTCAACCTAAAGGCTAAGGTTGCCCTAAAGAGTCTCAAATAGGTTTCTAAACACACCAAATCAAACAAATACTCAAGGTTGCTATAAACCAGTGTAGATAATATCGGCGAAATATCGCCGAATATTTCCGAGATATTGGCGATATATCGGTAAAATATCGCGCAACGATAGAAAATATCGCCGGGCGTGTTTCATTTTTGTTTCTGAGTGTTGGAGAAGAAAGGAAAAGAGTTTTGTGGTGGTTGTCAAGGAGGGTTTGAGGATCGAACAACGATTATCACCACCAACTAAGATTTTTTTGTGGATCAAAAATTGAAGAATAGTGAGGCAAACTTCATTTCTTCCATTAACAGGTATGTTCTTAAAAACCCCTATGTTAATGATTTTTTCATAGATTTAGGGTTATGCTTGCTTGCCTCTTTGCCTACCAAAATTTGTTTCTTTGTTTTTTTCCATTTGCTTTGATTTTCATGCCCATGAACCAATGCAAGGGTTTTCTCCATATTTGGACAACAAGCTTCATTTTTTTTTCAACTTTCTTATGCACCCTCTTATTGCCATTTTTCATTCACATTGCAAAATGCAAATAATGTAGTAATTTTTTTTTAATGAGGTGGTTATTACTTATTATTTTTTCATTTTGTGTTGGGGGCTTTAATGCCAATTTTTTTTTTTTTGTGCCCTAGGTTTGAATTATTTCACTACAAATGTCAAATATGCCAAAAGCCTTGGACCCATTTTGGGAGTATGGGGAGGTTGTTGGTGGGGCAAATCAGGTATATATATCATGCAATTTGTGTGGGACCAAGATGTCAGGAGGGGTTACACGATTGAAATACCATCTGGCTAGACTCTCTACATATGATGCAACTGTAATGCCTTGTATGGTTTCTAGTGCAGAGGTTACACAAAAAGCTGCTAGGGAGAGGCCAACGGTCTCAGATAGATAACTGCTAGTTTTATTTGTTTTGCAACTTTTGCTACATATAAGTTTATAACTCATGATGATGAAATACTTTTAAAGTTTTATATATATGAACTTATTTTGTTTGAGTCCTTGATTGGACAATTATCACTATCAGGGATCAGTAGGATATGTGATGTTATTTTGTTTGAGTCCTTGATTGGACAATTATCAGGGATCAGCAGGATTTGGTATCGCCTTTGAAGTTTGATGTATCATTTCTATTTGACATCATATATATCAATGCCTTCTTCATATTTATGTGCCAATGTGTTTAGTTCATGTTGCTATTGCTTTATATGTTTAGAAATATGAAAAAAATGAATATATTATGCATTTTTTATGCTTGCCGATATTTGCCGATATTTTGTCGATATTTTCGCCGATATTGCCAATAGGATATTTTCTGGACCCTCGCCGATATTTTTCTGATATCGATATTTTCAACATTGCTATAAACTAGGGTTTTAAACTAGCAAATTGCAACAAAACAATAATTCATAGCATCAAAAAATTTCACTGTGAAAATAGTGATTAAACTATGACTAAATTGAATGTTCCTTTTATTTTGACACACGTGATATGCATGGATACTTTTGGGGAGAAGTGGTTGTATCAGAGGGGGTAGAGCACAAGCTATCATTGGAATTTTCTTGCTTTACATCCCTTCCCATATTTTTTCATTTTGACATTTGGCTTATGCTTTTTCTGTTTTTACAACTGTTAATTTTAGGTATGTTCTACGCTGAGAGCAAATTTACTGCAATTTTCCATGTTGGCTCAATATCAATTCCAAATTAGCAATCACATTTAGCATGATAGTAAATTGCAGATAGAACATAAACATAAATTGTAGAAAACAAGCCAAGACAAGAGGACACAAGATGTGGCGCTAGCCAGGGACAAACCCCAATGTGGGGAAACCCTTGATCAATTCCTCTTATGTTGTTCAATAGTTTAGCAGAGAGAGAGAGAGAGTACATATACATCAAAACTCAACATTTTGACTTATCAAAATAAGAGCAGAGATCTTCTCTATGAAGATAACACAAGAGGCAGTTGATCTGAACTCAGGTGAAGGCATACTGCTTCAACTATTCCTCTAGGGTGACTCCATCACCATGCTGCACCCATCACTGTGCTGCACCTCATCATCATGCTTCACCTGACACTGTGCTGCACTCAATTACTGAGTTGCTCTCATCACTATGCTACTTTCATCACTGAGTAGTACCTCATCGTCATGCTGTACCTATTGAAGTTTCTAAGTCTACCAGTTAGAAACCCTCCATGCACTTTATCTGATTTATTCTTACCTACTTGTTCTGTTACTTATCAAGTTATTTACAATGTAAATACTGAAAATAAACACTAGTGCATGCTCAACATGTTACAGATCAACAACTGAAAGAAACAAAAACAATCACACCAAATGACATCGTTATTTTTGGACCAATGTCCCTGGAAAAACCCAATGTGGGAAAACCGATGCAGCGATTTGAGGGTTTTCTTATTAAGCAATATCAGAGTACAATCTGGGTGCCAAATCCGGTTTACCCAACAGAGAATTTCCTTGGCAATAATACCTCTAAGTTTGGGAGATTTCCCGGCTGAAACCCCAGATACTCCTTCCAGCAGCTCCTCAGCTCCAATCTGCCCCAGAAACCCAACGTCTGCCCTTTCTGGACTGCGTCAGCCCCTTTCTGCCCAGCGCTGGCCCTGCGTCACCCAGAATGGGTTTGCGTCAGCCTTAGGAGGCCCTGCGTCACCCAGAATGGGTCTGCGTCAGCTATAGGAGGCCCTGCGTAAGCCTTTTGGCCCTCTGCATCAGCAACGCTGGCCTCTCTGTGGCTCTGCGTAGCTACCGGCTGCCTCTGCTTGGCCTTGCGTGAGCCTTGGCTGGCTCTGCGTCCCTCTCTTTGGCTACTGTGCTGCTCTTCCGGCACTATCTTTGCCTCTTTGTTTCTCTGTACTCAATGCCCCTTAGCTGCAACTCCCGATTACTAATTCTATCTCTCTTAGCAAACCCCGCTCTAGAGAATAGAATGACTGATCACTCTGATGTGTTCTCCAAGTGACCCTCAAGCCTCCTCTTATACTTTTCCTGTTGACATATCAATGACTGAGATTAAGTCCCTAATCAACGGCTAAGATTAGATCTGGCTTGATCCATGTCTTTTGGACCATTCTAACACAGTTTCATATTAATCCACATTAATATTTTATTTTCCCTAAGTTTAGACTTAGACTTAGGGACTCCAATACTAATTATTTTAATATCTCCTGAATTGTTTAGAATCTGCCCAAACCCTTTATGGGTATTAGAGATCTCATGTGCCCCAACCTCTCCACCAAATTTCATGGCTAGAGCACATCCGATGCTACCCCAAATCAACACTCCCTCTTAGCGAGGACTATGCTCTAGCAATACTCCTCATTGAGTATTACTCTGATCATCTGATATTGGTCCTTGTGCTGATGCTAGGCCTGCTACCCACCATCCTCTGCACTGCTGTATCCTGTACTGTTGCCCATGGTTCTACCACTGCCACTGTTGCATCTGTACGATAGCTCCCTCTGCATCCGCGCTGCTGCTGGTCCTTTCTCCCAGCACTGCATCCGCACTGCACCTCCTCTCATCATGTTGCATCGTGCTGCCCACTGCTGCATTGCAACTTAGTTACTGAGAAGTAAGTAACTGATATCCCAACTTTGACCTCTCTGTTGGGCTAGAGACCCTCCTGATGCTGAAGCTCCTTCTGTCGCTGACAAGTGCTCCCTCTCTGACCTCTGCACTTTTGCAACAACTTCTTGCATCTCGCACTATTGCACACGTCTCTGTGCCATCCTGCACTGGTGCAACACTCCCGTGCCTTTCGCACTGCTGCAGCCTGCTAGCCTCACGCTGTCTCGAGACTCTTGCACTGTAGCTCTCTCTGCTGCTTCATCCGCATCCATCTCTACCTGACTCAGCCAGTCCTGCTATTCTTCTTCGGGGCTCCCGTATTAAGGTCTAATCCAAGAGAATGGGTACCTCGAGGATCCTGCGTTGCATCGCCTGTAGTTCGCCTGACTACACCTCGATGTCTCCCCACTTCCGCTCAAGTGGTGCATGTGCACTCATGGCACAACCATTATCTGTCAAAACTTCCTTTTCTGCCCTTGCTGGCGCTAGCTTAGTCTCAGAAGACTCTCCCTTACTCTTCTTCCTTGGTCACATGATGACTCAGCTCCCCACAGTGGAAGCACTTGATCTTGGAGAGATCCTTCTTCTTCCGCTTTTCTTGCTTTCCCTCAGATGCTAGGGCAACATCTTTCTCCTCCTGCTTGACTTTGATCCCCTTGCTGCTGCTACCCGTCTTCAACTGCCGTCTGATCTCTTCTTGGCAAAGAGAGCCCACATCTCATCCCAAGGTGGAAGTGTCGCTCTGCCTAGTCCTTACCATCAATTCCTGATCCGTCATGGCTTCTATAGTAAACAATGTAAACTTTGAAACGGGAATTGATATTGTTACCCGTTTCGTAAAGATAGTAAAAAAGTGACCCGATTTTGAAAATTGGTGATGCAGAACGCACATGTTTTTTTTAGAGCATAGTTTTTGGCACTTTAATTCTTTTTATGTACATTACGTTTTAGAATAGTAGTGATTTTCATGCTGATTAAAAGAAGTGGTAATTCTACATCAGGCCCTTTTTTTTAAAAAGCTAGTTTTTTACTTTAAATTTTCTAATGTATGAAATGTAAATAATTATTTTCTAAATTTAATAATTTTTGAAGTGGTCTTCTTTTTCATATATATTTTTTTTTTGGTAGTGAGGTTTTATTGTTTTGCATCTTTAAAAAAGAAGGTCGATATTTTGAATTTTTGATATTCTACATATTTATACATCGTTAATTAATTTTTCAATCCACATGAAATAATTGTCTTTAAAAAACAATAATTTTTAGCAATTGACATTAAAATAACCATTTTTAACATAAATATAACTAAAAAACTACACGTTTTGATAATTTTTTGTAATTTTTTGCTAGAGATAACATCTGAAAATCACAATTTTTATTGGAAAATTTTAACTAAAAATGGTTAAATAATAGTTATTTTTTTATGAATTTGATGTCCAAAAAAAATAATAATCACTGTTTTAAAAATAAAGTAATGTTTAACATAAAAATTAATGCAAAAATCACATAATACAATTATTGAATGCATAACAACCCTTATTGAGTGCTTATTCTTCTCATAAAATGTCAAAGTCAAAACATTACAAGTATAACTAATTAATAGTTACAAAAAATGAGCTTGATTTCCAAGCATGACTTAAATTTAATTAAGAATGTCACGTAATCCAAACTCTTCGTCCTCTAGAGTTTCATCATTGTCTTCTTCCACAATATTTTCTGCTTCATTTAACTCATTTTCCTCCTCTAATGGATCTTTGATGTCTGCGAATCTTCCAATGTATGCATTTCCAATCATTCTGTGTAATGGTGTTTGGGGTTCCTGTGCCTTTTTTGCCACACGTGATTCACTAAATTCCCCTTTCTTCAACCCAATTTCTTGCATTGCATTTGGAAGAAATTGAAGAGCATTAATTCTTTGCTGAATAAAATTGCATTGTATTGGATCTTTTTCAATGGCAATGCAATTTCTTCTTTTTTTGAAGGCAACATGCTAGTGTTGTACCTAATTATCCAGCACAAAAGAAATAATGAAGTAAATTAGTACAATGAACATATTGAAATTCAATTCCATATAATAAAACTTACCTGAGCCAGAAAATAAATCCAGAACCCAATCTCCTTGATTTGAACATGTCTATAAAATAGTTAATCAATAATTGTGGCTTTTGATAAATGTTAACTATCTCTCCTTTTGCTTTTTTGTCTTCATATGTTAGTTTTCTCACAACAACATCATAAGTTAGTATTTGGCTATGACTCTTTCCATCTATCCGATTAAAAATCATAGACATATAGCTATCATCTTTTGCCCAACTATCAATATGGATGAACTCACAATCATTTATAAATGGTTGATCTTCACGGTTAAGAAGATTTGACTTTTGCCTGTAACATGAAATAGTAAAAAGTTCAATTAACTTGTAAATAAATGAATTTTTTAACATTAATCAAATATACATTTTAACGTCTTACCATGTAAGCTGCATCCTTGAATTTGTTTTCCCCTTGAAGCTTGACAATAACATTGCCAATTGTGTGTCTGAATGAGATGTCACAAGTCTCCATAATGGTGATAACGTGTCTTCTAGAAATCCCGCAACCACTTTACTAAGAGCTTGATAAATATAAGGGTCACTATCATAGTCAATGTTTGGAATATTAAAACGATGGGGAATATTTGCAATAACTAGGGAATAATCCCTTTTAGGTATGAGTTTAGCAATGTCTTCACAGTCGCCTTGTATTATTTGATATTGAATAGTGTCTAGCCCATTCCAAATTAAATGAGTAAGAGTTGGATCAAGTTCAACATTCTTAAGACGTTGCTTCTTCAGTCTTTCGATCTTTATTTTTTCAATAAAGGTTCTGAAACTATCTGGTGCTCCATTTTCATCCTTCTTCATCTTTTATAAAATAAACAAATATATGTGTAAGTTATAAATTAAAAATAGTATACAGATGAATAAAAATGAATGTATAAATCAACATATCTTTTTAAATGCAAGATATATTTTTTTTTAATGTTGATGTAGAACTTGAATCTGAATAGTTGCGTACAACATCATCCCAACTATCTTCATTCAACAATTTAACCATTTGTTCTTGAATTTTCATGTAAACTTTGTGACTGCATAGATAAAGTAAAAAAAGTTAATATAATGATATGTATAACAAATACTACCAAGAACAATATGTTATATTTAAAAGAAAATTATAATCTAGAAATAAATAAAAATAACTCAACAAACTTACTTTTGAAATTCTTGAGACATTTCTTCCAATGATAATTTCCCTGACCTCACATGAGATAATATTGCTTTGACAAGTGTGGCTTTCTGATTTGATATTGACATTGTTCTTCACTTGCCTTATAGATTTGTCTGACATTAAGCTGAAATGTACGACTACCCTCAATTAAGTTTCTCTTTGTTAAGTTCTACCGAATGGCATTTTGTTTTGTTTTGATAATGCCATCTTCTAAATCAACTCCTAGTGTAATGATTTCTTTGCTTTCTTTTGAAAATTCACTAGGTTCTTGACTGTTGGTAATGACTACTTCAAAATGTTCAACTTTACTTTTCTTCTTCATAACATTCTCATCATTAACTGTAACAGATTTATTCTTGGGCATTGTTACTTTTGGTCTTTTACGACTCTTCTCAGTTCCAATGTCATCCTTAGTAACGACAACATATTTTTCACTGCCAGTTTCAACTTCCTCGTCTTCAAAAGTAACTTGTCTACCCTTGCTAGATTTATCCACTAGAGACTTTTTTTCTGATCCCTTGGATGTAGTTTTGTAGCATCATGAATTACTATATTTTGCTTGTTTTCCATATCTTCTTCTGACACTGAGTAGAAACTGCAGACAACTTTCATAATATCATGCTCTATGAAATGAATTCCTCCCAACCTAATTGAACAACTTTCAATTAAATTCTGCCAAACAAAATATCATATGTCAATAAAAACAAAGTTAAAAAAATATAGTGACACAGTTACAAGAACACAAAACACAAAACACAAATATAAATAACAATACTTACGATATTTTGTTTCATCTCATTTACGATTTGTTTACACAACTTTGTAGATACCTCTCTCGTGTCATACAATGAATATGATAACTGGTATTTAATCATTTCATGTGACTTGGGCGGTTTTAAGTATGTAAACAACTTCACTGTCTGGTACCAAACACATGTCTATGACCCTTTCCATCACGTCATAAATTCCATTATCATTAGGTATATCAACATATAGATATATGTGCACATTTTGGCTTTCTCTTTCTTTCACATACCAAACATTTGATGGAAGTTTCACTTCTTTTGATTTCTTCTAGTATGAAATCATCTTCTTATCATTTGAGGCACTTGAAAGATTTGTAGCCATCGGCTCAGGTGGGGTTAGTTCACCAATTTTTTTTGAAGATCCACCTTTAAGAGTCTTTGGTCCAGAAAGATTCACATAAATCTTCTTTGATGCCATTTTCCTAAGAAAAAGACACATAAATCAGTAAATGACAAAAACGTAGTAACTTAAATTAACAATGAAAACGATAAATGATAATTAATTTTACAAACCATAACAATTTAGAAAAAATTAAGAAATGTAAAAAGTACATCGCCCTGCCGCCGCACCTTGAAAATCGTTTGGCCAACCGAGCCAGCCGTTGGGTCTGGCCCCTTAGCCCATGCTGGAGGCCCAACCACTGCCCCCCGCCCAACACCGACGGCCCAATAGCCCGCGACGTGGCGGGGCGATTCTCAGAATCGCTTCGCCACCTCGCGGGCTGTCTGGCTGCCGTGGTGGGGTGGGTGGGCTGTCTACGGCTTGGCGGGGTGATTCACAGAATTGCCTGGCCACCTCGTGGGCTGTCGGGGTGGGGCGGGGAGCTGGCGGCAGCTTCCACCGCCCCACCCTAATGACTCGACGGCTCGCTGGGTGGCGGGGCGATTCTTAGGTGGAGAATCGCCCCGCCACCCCTGGGGCCATCGGGGTGGGATCGCTCAGCACCCCGCGGGCCGTCAGATCGCTGGGGTGGGGCGGGGGGAGGTGGCGGGGGATCACCCGCCACCTCGGGGCTGTTAGACTGCTGGGGTGGGGCGGGGGGAGCTGGCAGCAGCTCCCCTACCCACCCCGACGTCCCGCGGGGTGGCTGGGCAATTCTTCACCCCCGCGGGCCATCGGGCCGGGTAGCCATCTCCACCGCCCCTAACCTACAGGCCCGTTTGGCCGCTGTGAACATTACCGGGCTTGCGATGCCCACTGCAGACGTAGTGGGTAAATTTGGTCCACAAAAGATTTTAATTTAAAAAAAAATCAAACTTCATTAAACTTATTTAATTTTAAAATTTGCAAAGCAGAAAAATTAACTAACCTTTCAAATGCGAGAATCTTCCGTTGAATATGTTGTTGATAGCAATGTAGCTGCTCCACAAATTCGCTCCAAGTCTTTTAATGAACCTTGGAAAACCTTGATGTGATGTGAGTAATAGTGATAATGAAATTTATTATATAGGTGAAATTACAGAGATGTTTTACTGTACAGTTCATGTGGGATTAATTTGTTTTAAATTTTTTTTAACATGCTAATTTTGTTATGGCGATATGGGAAACTATGATAAAGCGAATATTATGGAATTGTTTTACAATGCGGTGAATGTGGGATTAATTTGTCTTAGAAGGTATTCTAAAAATAAAAAAAATTTCAATTGTTTAGTAAATATTATATAGTTTAACTATCAAAATAATTTAGGTAAAAGTTTTAGTTTACAATTTTAAATTTAAAATAAATTTAGTTAAAAATTTTCAATAAATTGTAGAATAAAATAATGAAGGGAAATACATGAAACGAAATTTTTGGAGGGAAATATTTTGGCGAAAATTTTTGGAGGGAAAATTTCATTCTCTAAGCTATATAATATTTTTAGGAGAGTCTGCATTTGTATCATTCAACCTCTTTTATTTGAAAGGGATGGATTCTTCTGATAATGAAGTTTCGCTTTGTAAAGCATCAACATCTTCGTCGCGTAACAACTCTAATCATATTGATGAATATAATGGAAATTCTTCCACCATGAATAGAAAGTCAATTCTTCCACTTAGTCTTAATCCGAAGGACTATGAGAGCAGCACTGATGAAAGAGGGGATGAAGAATTTCAAATAAATAAAGAGTAATGGATTCCACTTAGTCCTAATCGTAAGGATTATGAGAGCAACAATGATGAGAAGCATGATGAAGAATTGCAAAAGAATGGAGTGTCACAATGTCCACTTAGTCCTAATCCTATGGACTATGAGAGCAGCAGTGATGAAAAGCATGATGACGAATTTCAAAGGAATGGAGTGTCACGGTGTCCACTTAGTCCTAATCCTATCGACTATGAGAGTAGCAATGATGAAGAGCATGATGACAAATTTCAAAAGAATGGAGTGTCATGGTGTCCAATTAGTCCTAATCCTATGGACTATGAGAGCAGTAGTGATGAAGAGCATGATGAAAAATTTCAAAAGAATGGAGTGTCACGGTGTCCTCTTAGTCCTAATCCTATGGACTATGAGAGCAGCAGTGATGAAGAGCATGATGACGAATTTCAAAAGAATGGAGTGTCACGGTGTCCACTTAGTCCTAATCCTATGGACTATGAGAGCAGCAGTGATGAACAACATGATGATGAATTTGAAAAGAATGGAGTGTCACGGTGTCCACTTAGTCCTAATCCTAAGGACTTTGAGAGCAACAGTGATGAAGAACATGATGAAAAATTTCAAAAGAATGGAGTATCACAGTGTCCTCTTAGTCCTAATCCTATAGACTATGAGAGCAGAAGTGATGAAGAGCATGATGATGAATTTCAAAAGAATGGAGTGTCATAGTGTCCACTTAGTCCTAATCCTAAGGACTATGAGAGCAACAATGATGAAGAGCATGATGGAAAATTTCAAAATAATGGAGTGTCACGGTGTCTTCTTAGTCCTAATCCTATGGACTATGAGAACATGAGTGATGAAGAGCATGATGACGAATTTCAAAAGAATAGAGTGTCACAGTGTCCTCTTAGTCCTAATCCTATGGACTATGAGAGCAGCAGTGATGAAGAGCATGATGACGAATTTCAAAAGAATGGAGTGTCACAGTGTCCTCTTAGTCCTAATCCTGTGGACTATGAGAGCAGCAGTGATGAAGAGCATGATGACGAATTTCAAAAGAATGGAGTGTCACAGTGTCCTCTTAGTCCTAATCCTATGGACTATGAGAGCAGCAGTGATGAAGATCATGATGACGAATTTCAAAAGAATGGAGTGTTGCGGTGTCCACTTAGTCCTAATCCTATGGACTATGAGAGCAGCAGTGATGAAGAGCATGATGAAAAATTTCAAAAGAATGGAGTGTCATGGTGTCCTCTTAGTCCTAATCCAATGGACTATGAGAGCAACAGTGATGAAGAATTTCAACTGAATAGATTGTCACAATGTCCACTTAGTCCTAATCCTATGGACTATGAAAGCAGCAGTGATGAAGAACATGATGAAGAATTTCAAAAGAATGAAGTGTGACGGTGTCTACCTAGTCCTAATCCTATGGACTATGAGAGCAGTAGTGATGAAGAGCATGATGAAAAATTTCAAAAGAATGGAGTGTCACGGTGTCCACTTAGTCCTAATCCTATGGACTATGAGAGCAGTAGTGATGAAGAGCATGATGAAAAATTTCAAAAGAATGGAGTGTCACGGTGTCCTCTTAGTCCTAATCCTATGGACTATGAGAGCAGTAGTGATGAAGGACAAGATGAAGCACTTAGTCCTAATCCTAATGACTATAAGAGTAGCAGTGACAAAGGACAAGATGTAGCATTTTCAGTAAGTAAACAATCACATTTTTGACGTAGTCCTAATTCTATGGACTATGAGAGCAGCACTGACAATGCACATGAGGAAGAATATCCAATAAACATTGAGTCAAATTTTCCATTTAGTCCCAATTCTAAGGACTATGACAGTAGCACTGAAGAAGGGGAAGATGAAGAATATCCTCCAAGTCAGTATTTGAAAAGCACAGCTGATCATAGTGTGGATAACATTCCTCATAATGATGATGAAAATGCTTATACAAATGATGATCCAATGATGGAGATGTTGCCAAGAAATATTGTATCGAGGAGTAGGAGCAGACCTTTTCGTATCAATGCAAGATGTTCTAGTTATACAAGGGGTAGAGCAGAATATCTGACGAGAAGAATTTCTATTAGTGCTCTCATTTCAAGTGAATGTTGTCAAAAAGATTGTTTGAAGCATATGGATTTCAAATTTGCATTAGAGAAAAGGAAGAGATATTTGTCAATGAATAAAAGCATGCAAAATTCATATTTAGTTGGGTGCATGCAATCTACATTGTCAGGTTATGATTATCATATTGGGTCTTTATTTATCTGTAGAAAGGCTTTCAAAATGTTTCATTCGATGGGGAATTTTCGTCTCTCGAGAATCCAAGAAAATTTGGAAAAGGATCCCACATTTTATTCAGAAGTATGTCATAAACGACAGTTTGGGCCATTATCAAATACTGCAATGTCATGGATGAAAGATTTCTTTTCAAAGCATGGAGAGTGTATGCTAAATAGAGAGACAATACATATTCCAGATAATTTTTCAAGACGAGAAATCTACAACTTATACAAAGAATATGCAGAAGGTGCTGAGGGACATGGTTGGTTTATTACATATCAATATTTTGTGAAGGTATGGAAGAAAGAATTCAACAATGTCCGTATTCCTAAGAAGACAAGGATGGAGATTTGCAGTACATGTGCTTCTCTTAAATAAAAAAGGGACAAATGTGAAGGGTCAGAAAGTGACAAGCATTCATAACTTTAACTTTTAAAATTGTATAGTCATCAACTATGAAAACATATTTCTTAATTGCTTTCTTTTATGTTGTATAGATTCAATTGTTAAAGAACTTCAGGAGCATCGCGAACAACAAACAAGTGAAAGGAAAAAGTTGTACAAGCATCGAAAGAAGTGTTATGATAATCTGAATAAATATTTGGGTTTGATAATTGATGGTATGGACCAGAAGAAAACACTTTTACCACATTTTGTTCGCACACCCAAAAATTTACAAGAGGAAAATTTTATTTAGTATCACTTGGTCGGTTGTATGGTCTTCAATGGGAAAATGTTGCCAAGGGTGTACTTCACAGCTCCAAATATTCATAATGATGCAAATCTGACAATAACCATAATTCATGATGTGCTTTCTCATTGGTCTGGTAATCTTCTTGAAGTTTTATATCTACAATTGGACAACACTTGTCGTGAAAACAAAAATCAGGTTGTTTTTGGATATCTAAACATGCTTGTTGAATTGAGAATTTTTCAGAAGGTAAAGGTTGGTTTCCTTCTTGTTGGGCACACTCATGACCATATTGATCAGATGTTTAGTCATTTTTCAGCCACATTGAGAGGGAAGGAAGTTGGGAGCTTGCCATCATTAATTGAATGTATTAAGAAATCATACATGCCAGAGCCTACTTTTGATGTGTTGGAAGAAACTGTTGACATGCGAAGGTTTATTCTGGGATCGCATGGTGAGGAGAAATGCATTGAACAACTTAATGACATTAGCTTCCAACATCAATTTCGTATCAAAAAAATTGATGGGAAAACACTAATATGGGGCAAGAAGTATTCAACTACTGCAGAATGGGCACTGTCATCAGGTTTGGAATTTTTGAATTTCATTCCAGATCATCCAATATTTGCATCAAAAATATTGTTATTACAATCAGTTGGTGAAGTTCATAATGCACGCAGACAGAATAGAGATATAAATTATTCTGATTGCCTAGAAGAAATTAAAAAATGTATTAGATATACATATGAGTACTTTGACATTGCTGATTCAGTTTGGTGGGAGTCATTTTTCAATAATCAAAGTGATATCATTTCAACAACAACAAATGAAGATATAGCTTTGAAAAGTCCATTTATTTGGCCACAAAATGTGTCAAATGAACGTGAGGAAATAAGAATTGTTGAACAACAATAATCTCAAGGTATTATTAATTCTTCACAGGCAGAGGAAAGAGATGTATATTGGTTCCAGAAGATCTCGTGCACAACGTGAAGCCATGGAAGACCTTTACAGGGGTTTAGTATAGTATATTAAGGAGGGTTGCATGATTGCAGTGCTAGCAGATGGAGATCCCAATGGCTATCCATTCTGGGTTGCTAAGGTTATAAAGGTCTTTAAAGAAAATGAGGGTGTTACAGGTGTTGAAGTACATTGGTATGCCACAAATACACACCCATTCAATGGTGTGTATAAGCCAAAGATGGTAGTTGACAAAAAAAATGGCGGAAAGAGAAAAAGAAAGGATACAAATATAAATCGCCGCCGCACAAACCTCTTAAAATTTGAGTATGTTGACATACTTGTTTATGACTTCAATTTAACAAAGAGAGGAACTCTTCGTTTCAAGACTATAGAGATTTTGAAAAGGTTGTTATCAGAAGGAACAATGTTGAGATGGGAGTTTGCTGAAACCAGTCGTAGATCTAGAAGAATTTTGAAACCTGAAATGGTGGGCATGCATGTGGACTCAGATGGGGCACTAGTTGATGAAAGAGAAGAATATGGAACATCTTCGTTAGCATCCATTCATTCATTGAAGATGTGAATTCTGATGGTGTGCAAGAAAATATGAGTGATTTTGAATAATTGTCTAAGACAGTCTATATAACTGATGTTTACATCGTATCTTGAAATAAAAATTTTAATTTCCATACGGTGTTAAATTAGAAGTTATGAGACATTTTATGTTGTTGGATTATATGTCTTAATTATGATAATTTTTATTTTTTAGAATATCTACATTGCAACATTAAATTAGAGATATAATGTATGTTTCATTCAATATACAAATAATGACATTTTGATTAATTTAGTCATGTAATTTGTTCATAATGTCATGGTTTTTAATTTTATGGTTGAAAAAATTCCAATTTTTTTTTGTATCTAGAATGTTATGGTTGAAAACATGTTGAATTTATACTTAGGAAAGAAAAATGTTATTCTACCAAAAACATAGGTGTGTCTTTTCCTCATAAACAACTATTTTTTTGCACATAAAAAATTGGTTTTACTAGCATTTTTTAAAAATGTTGAAAATTGATTTTAAAAAAAAATCATCGTTCCAGTATCAACACTTTTTCGTTTTCAAGGTGTTTTTTGCACGAAAATTTTGTTTTCACTACCATTTTTAAAACATGTTCAAAATTGACCTTAAAAAAAAACCATCATTCTAGTATACACACTTTTCGTTTTTAGCACTGTTTTTGATGTTTTTTTGGGGTTTTTTGGCCAGAGTTCCCATTTTGAGTTTATAGTTCCCGTTTCAAAGTTTACATTGTTAGTAGTCAACTGATCTCGGATCTCGTTTAGTCCTCCGAGAAAGGTGTCAATCGGTTCTCCCTTCATCATCTGATACGACCTCAGCTGATTCTGTAGTAACATTCTTCTCTGCACAGAAGTATGCTGGTACAATTTCTTGAGGGCCTCCCACATCTCATACGCCGTTTCCTTCTTGGCAGTGTGGTACTACATGGTCCTTGACCCTATCAAGGATGATGCTCTTGGCCCTTGCCATTGCCTCCTTGTACTTGTCGTTATCATTGGGGTCGACTGTGATAGCTATAACCTTCAAGGCGAAGTTCTTGACATGATTTCTGTCAAGGACGGATAAGATTCTGGCCTTCCAGACTGCAAAGTTTGACGCTTTGTCCTACTTGTCTTGGTCTCTTACTCCGTGTTGTGCCATGATGTTCTTCTACTTCCCTCCTGGAAGTCCTTTGTTTGACTCCTCCGAGTCTCTACTTCCCGTCTGGAAGTTCTCTTCTGTACTCCCTCTGAGTCCCGATTTCCCTCTTGGAAATCCTTCCGCCGATGTCGAGATGCCCCCTACTCTGATCATTTGTGCAACTGCACCACTTATCTGGGTTTCTCAGTTAGAAACCCTCGGTAGCAACTCCCTCCTCATGGCCTTGCCCTGTCAGGTACTGTTCTGACTATAGTACCTCACTAGCTCCACTCTGCAATATTCCCACAGCCGTCTAAACTCTAGCAACCTGAAGGTGAAATATCCTAGTCTCTGTGTAATCCCGGCACTAGCAACTCGGCCTCCTTAGCCAACTGTGTTAGCCCTCCCAGCGTCTGCATGGCTCTGCGTGAGGCTCCCTTTGCCTTCCTTAGCCTCTGCGCTGCCTCTTCCTAGCTCACCCTTGATGACGCACTCACTGCGTCACCCTTTCCGTGTTGCTGCTCTGCTAAAAACTTTTGTCAACTTAGGACAACTGTTTTCTGTTGCTATTGCTCCGCTCGGCTGATGTCTTCAGTCCTCCTGTGGTCTGCAATCACGCTCTGATACTATGTTGAAGTTTCTAAGTCTACTAGTTAGAAATCCTCCATGCACTTTATTTGATTTATTGCTACCTACTTGTTCTGTTACTTAACAAGTTATTTACGTTGTAAATACTGAAAATAAACGCTAGTGCATGCTCAACATATTACAGATCAACAATTGAAAGAAACAAAAATAATCACACCAAATGACACCGTTATTTTTGGACCAATGTCCCAGGAAAAACCCAATGTGGGCAAATTGGTGCAACTATCTCAAGGTTTTCTTATTAAGCGATATCAGAGTACAATTTGGGTTTCAAATCCGGCCTACCCAACAAAGAATTTCCTTGGCAGTAATACCTCTCAGTGTGAGACAGATTTCCTTGTTGAAACCTGGATAATCCTTCCGGCAGCTCGGCAGCTCCTCAGCTCCAATCTGCCGCAGAAACTCCAGCGTCTGCCCTTTTTGGACTGTGTCAGCCCCTCTCTGCCCAGCGCTGGCCTTGCCTCATGCAGAATGGGTCCGCGTCAGCCTTAGGAGGCTCTGTGTCAGCCTTCTGGCCCTCTGCGTCAGCAACGCTGGCCTCTTTGAGGCTCTGCGCAACTCTCGGCTGCCTCTGCGTGGCCCTGCGTGAGCCCTGGCTGGTTCTGCATCCCTCTCTCTGGCTATTGTGCTGTTGTTCCAGCACTATCTCTGCCTCTCTGTTTCTTTGTACTCAATGCCCCTCAGCTGCAACTCCCGATCACTAATTATATCCCTCTTAGCAAACCCCGCTTTAGAGAATAGAATGACTAATCACTCTGGTGTGTTCTTCAAGTGACCCTCTCAAGCCTCCTCTTATACTTTTCCTGTTGACATATAACCGACCAAGATTGAGTCCCTAATCAACGACTAAGATTAGATCTGGTTTGATCCATGTCTTTTGGACCATTCTAACATAGTTTCATATTAATCCACATTAATATTTTATTTTCCTATGTTTAGACTTAGGAACTCCATTAAAAATATTAATTATTTTAATATCTCCTGAACTGTTTAGAATCTGCCCAAACCCTTTCTGGGTATTGGAGATCTCATGTGCCCCAACCTCTCCACCAAATTTCGTGGCTAGAGCACATCCAATGCTACCCCAAATCAATAGTACCCATCAAGTTGCTCTTCATCATCATTATGTTGCATTCTTCATGCTGCACTATGGTGTTTCCTTCATTGTGCTATGCATACTGCTATACATCGTCATCATGCTGCTGCAATACATTCTTGCTCATCATCACGGTGCTGCATCATGTTGCATCCATTGTGCTGCACCATACTGCAGCATGCTGCCCACAAAAATCATTGCATTCATCAATGCATTCATTATCCATGTTGCATCTAAGCACACTGTCCATCATCACTGTGCTATACATTGCAATACTATCATGGGACAGACTTAGCTGCTTGCTATGGCTTGCAGCCTAGTAAAATAGCTAGCTGTAGTAACCCTTCAAATCAAGCTCATCACCAATATGCCTAGACAATCCTTAACACGTTATCATCTACAACATCATGAAAACAATACAAGACTACTAAACAATGGTAGAAACGTTGAGTGGCATGTAGAAACTCTCTCCTCGCTGCTAGGAGACCCTCCTCTTGACTTCATATAAGACATCGTAGAGCCTTCTCCTTTTGATTGTGAGTAGGGCTAGGGCATCTCCTCTTAGGGCAGCGTATAGACTTTCTTTAGATAGTGTCTAGAGTTAGGGAAAACCCTCTAGGACAACGTATTCTCTTAGTGACTCTTCCTTCCACCAAAACCCAAAGACAAGTGGAGAGGAAGAGATCACAAGAAGAGTGTGTGTCCAAATGACTAGCAAGCCGCCTCGTTTTATACTAAAATGTTGAGCACAAGTGAGGGCAATTTGGTTGCTGGTTGACCTTGACGAATTGTCCCATGACACAAATAAATTGATATCTCCATGAATACATGACATAATTGGATATGTTTAGATCAATCCTACACCTCTCGACGAGAGGAATCCAAGAAAAATATCAGCTGCCATAAATAAGAAGACCCGCATGGTGTTTGGCCCTAGTTGCCAATTTTAACAGTCCCTCTCAGCTAGGGAGAACTCCTTCTACTAATCCATCTGCCAGACTGTACTATCTCTGCCATCAATGCCTTGCACTGCTTTGCTGAACTATGAAGAAGAAGAAGTGATCGAGAATGTATCATAACATCTTCTACTGACCTGAAGTCAGTCCTATATAAAAGAGAGTGTCTCATACCACTCTTACTGATTCGAAATCAGTTCCAAATAAAGAGAGTGTATCATACCACTCTTACTGATCCGAAGTCAGTTCCAAAAGAGAGTGAGTTATATCACTCTTACTCGAAGTCAGTTCCAGTTGATCCCAGATCAATATCATCCTAGCATAGGGAGTACAGTAGTAACACGATGCGTCCATCTGTACTACTATGGTCCCTACCCTCATTTCCCTACTCATTGGCCAGATGAGAGGTACTTCCCATGAGTCCCAGATTGCATGGGTAGGATCTCTCAGCAAGAGAAGGATGAACCACTCATTTTGCCTACATGTTGCCACGGGTATCTCAGGGGAAAGCTGAACCACTCACCCTATACACAACAAATCACTAGGGGAAGGCTGAACCACTCAACCTATGACTGTGTCTTAGCAGGAGAAGGATGAACCACTCATCCTGCCTACATAGCAGACCACTAGGGGAAGGCTGAACCACTCACCCTATGGTTGCTCATCGCTCCAAGATGTACCCTCAAGCCCCCCGAAGCTCCCATAGCTCAATGTCCATATCATACAGGACCCTTAGGAGAGAGTCTCTCCACGACTCCTAGTCGTTCTCGAAAAGTCAAGAATTTGACCTTTCCCAGGGGCTTCGACAGAATATCGGCGACCTGCACATTAGTCCCAATGCGATGGCCTTCTTGCTCCTCAATGTACCATATCCCAGATAAAGTGGTACGTGATGTCTGTATGGTTGGAGCGATCATAGAACACAGGATTCCTGAACAATTGAATCCCCCTCTACTTGTCACAGAAGATCACGATGGTATCCAACACGTGTCCAAACAGCTCATTGAAGAGCTTCATCAACCAGGCAACTTCACACGAGGTCATACTTGTAACAATGTGTTAAGCCTCAGCGGTGCTCAAAGCAATCAACTTCTTCTTCGGATCTTCCTGCTCATCCAGGATATCAAAGCAGAACCCATAGAGAACCAGCACCCAGAAGTGCTCTTGCGATCCTCCACACTGCTTGCCTAACCAGCATCAGAATAATCATGCAACTTCACATTTCCGGCAGTGTATCTCAATCCATGAGAGATTGTGCCCTGAAGATATCTCAAATGATTCTTGGCACCAATCCAGTGAGGCTCAACCATATATGAGGTCAACATGCTAAGTGCAAAACATATATCCGGACGGGAGTTCACCAAGAATATCAATGCTAGTGTGAATTTATCAAACTCAGAGGCATTTCCCAAATCACATCCGGTATCACTATCGCATAACTTATTAAAGTTAGGCTTCATCGAGGTAGTCACGGGCGTGTAGTTTGCCATTCCAAATCTGGAATCCATTTCCCTCTTACTTTTGCAAATGAGAGGGCCTGCACCTGTCAGAAAGAGGTTGTGCTCATAAGGTACCTGAATGAGAGGTCTATCATCCACAACCTTCAAGCACTGGTTTGCATTGGTTTCACTCCTAGTGAATCTCAACGTCATCAGCTAGCTATCAATCCTCTCATATAGAGCTCGGGGTGATTCCTCTAAGACAGGAAGAGCTTTCTTCCACCTGCATACATGAGGTTCCCAATCATGAATCTCAAACCCCTTGGGTTGTTCCAAATTTGTGGACTTGCTTCATGGGGAGAATGGTCCCCTTGTAAGATTTTCCTTCGGCACATCTCGGACACGTACCTCCATGCTCTTATTGAATTCAAGCATCCCTTTCACCATATGACTCACATCAGGTAGGGAATTATAATGAAGATGGGCAAACCTCTAGTGCCATTGAAGAGATGTGTCACATGACATGGTCCCCAATGGACTTCCTACAACTTGATGCAAATTGCCAACCCTGAATCCATGAGTAAAAGCATCTTTGAAAATTCCATTTTCAAACATGTACCTTTCCATCGATGAATGCCACCTTTTGACTTTGATTGCTGAAATGGACACTGGGTTCTTCTTGAGATCAGGTACATAAAGAACTTCTTGTAAATGAATCATGTTATCCTCATTCAATTGAGGGGTAACATTCCCTACACCCTTTCTGGGATAGGTGGCATTGACTCCAAGTATAATCCCCATGATTGTTTCCATCTCTACCAAATTAGAGAGAGCTTCCTTCTATCCGATGAAGTGCCTTGAAGCACTGCAATCAATAAGCCAGATTCCCAAAGAGTCTGGACGAGAAGTAGTGGAGAGGGCCAATATAAGATAATACTCCTTTAGCTTATCAGAAACAACATTTGATTCTTCATACTTGGAGTTCCTTGCTTTCTTTGAAGAGTCAGCCATTTCCTTGATGCCCCGCATTCCTTTGATCATTGAAGATGCCCTTGAAATGATTGTTATCATCATCAAGTGATGTGTCCCTTCTATTCGGACACTCCTTCGCATAATAACCAAACTCATTGCAAGCAAGGCATCTGCCTTTCCTTCCACCCTTAGATCCAGACTTCCCATTCAAGTGATCTTTAGGTAGGCCATCAGATGCTTTCGCTGCGCCACTTTGATAATCTTCTTTGATTTGACTTCACCCTTGGTGAATTTGAAGAGGGATGAGGAACCCATTGAGCCTTTTTTCCTTTCCAACTGTCTTCGGTAATTGTTCTTTCACTCTTGCTTGGGCTATCTCTTCACCTCAGCTATGATACCATGTTAATTTTAGGTATGTTCTATGCTGAGAGCAAATTTACTTCAATTTTCCATATTAGCTCAATATCAATTCCAGATTAACAATCACATTTAGCATGATAGTAACGTGTAGATAGAACATAAACATAAATCGCAGAAAACAAGCCAAGACAAGAGGACACAAGATGTGGTGCCAGCCAGGGACAAACCCCAATGTGGGGAAACCCTTGATCAATTCTTCTTATGTTGTTCAATAGTTCAACAGAGAGAGAGGTAGTACATATACATCAGAAGTCAACATTTTGACTTATCAAACTAAGAGCAAAGATCTTCTCTATGAAGATAACCCAAGATGCAGCTGATCTGAACTCAGGTGAAGGCATACTGCTTCAATTGATCCTCCAAGGTGACTCCATCACCATGTTGCACCCATCACTACACTGCACCTCATCATCATTCTGCACCTGACATTGTGCTGCACCCAATTACTGAGCTGCTCTCATCACTATGCTGCTTCCATCACTGAGCAATACCTCATCATCATGCTGTACCCATCAAGCTGCTCTTCATCATCATTATGCTGCATCCTTCATGCTGCACTGTGGTGTATCCTTCATTGTGCTATGCATACTGCAATACATCGTCATCATGCTGCTGCAATACATTCTTGCTCATCATCACGGTGCTGCATCATGTTGCATCCATTGTGTTGCACCATACTGCACCATGCTGCCCACAACAGTCACTGCATTCATCAATGCATTCATTATCCATGCTGCATCCATCCAAGTATGCTGCATCTAAACATATTGTCCATCATCACTGTGCTGTACACTGCAATACTGTCATGGGACAGACTTAGCTGCTTGCTATGGCTTGCAGCCTAGCAAAGCAGCTAGCAGTAGCAACCCTTCAAATCAAGCTCATCACCAATATGCCCAGACAGTCCTTAACACGTTATCATCTACAACATCATGACAACAATACAAGACTACTAAACAATGGTAGTCCTTTTCTTCCACGCTGGAAGTTCCACTACCCTTGGTTAAGGGTTCCTTCTGCTTGCTGCGTATTACAAACAATGATTTTTCTGCCAGCGTATAGGAGACTTTGACTGTGTATAAGGGTCAGCAATTAGGGCTCTTTAGAACAACGGATTAGACCTTCACACGCTGTTGGTTAAGGCCTCTCCCTCTGCGTCTTAGCTCATCCTTTAGGACTGTGGCTAGGGTAACATAGGACAGCAGCTAGGGCTCTCCTTAGGATTGCGTAATGTCTCCTTATGCTGTAGATAAACCCCTTATTGACTGTGTCCTAGGGTACATAAACATCTCTCCTTGCTGCGTTATAGAAGCCCTTTTTGGACAGCGAAGGAGCCTCCCTAAGTCTCCTTCATGACTGCGGTTAGGGCATGTTTCCTTGACAACGTTTAGACTTCTTTTGGACAGCGTTGAGTGGCATGTAGAAACTCCCTCCTTGCTGCTAGGAGACCCTCATCTTGATTACATATAAGATAATGTAGAGCCTTCTCCTTTTGATTGTAAGTACGGCTAGGGCATCTCCTCTTAGGGCAGCGTGTAGACTTTCTTTAGATAGTGTCTAGGACAACGTATTCTCTTAGTGACTCTTCCTTCCACCAAAACCCAAAGACAAGTGGAGAGGAAGAGATCACAAGAAGAGTGTGTGTCCAAATGACTAGCAAGCCACCTCGTTTTGTACTAAAACGTTGAGCACAAGTGGGGGCAATTTGGTCGCTGGCCGACCTTGACGAATTGTCCCATAACACAAATAAATTCATATCTCAATGAATACATGTCGGAATCGGATGATGTTTAGATCAATCTTACACCTCTCGACGAGAGGAATCCAAGAAAAATATCAGTTGCCATAAATAAGAAGTCCCACATGCAGTTTGACCCTAGTTGCCAATTTTAACAACTGCATTAACTTCAGTTATTTCCAACCCCTTCTTTTGATATGACAAGGTCAATAAGAAACCAATATAATTGCCTGGTTAACCACCAAGCACAAGATGGGATAAAATAATGAGGGGGATAATGACATATGAATAAATGGAAAGCTACCATCATTAGAGCCTCCTATTTGTGCCCCTCCTAGCTAGTGAAAGGAAGACCCAAAGGAAAGTCACACTAGACTAGGGGCAACTGATAACCACCAATGTGAAATAAAGAAACAAGTACACAACCAAAAACAATCTATTATCCAATTTCAACCTATGATCCATACTAGAAACCTTAAATCTTAATTGAAAGCATTTGAATGCAAAAACGGTTAATTTACTGCACAATAGTTGACCCACCTTCATCAGATGAGTAGGGTAGACAAATGAATGTATTTATTAGAGAATGGGTGAGAGGCATCTCAGGCTGGCTATCTATGGATCATGGTAGGGACTATTAGCGGAGAAGCTACATCATTGGAGAAATTTTTTCTCCTAGGGTTACCCATGTATATGAATGGGTAACAATCACTAGACTGTGGGAGTGTCCAGAACACTCCTAAATGCCAAGATGAAATCAAAATAGAAAATTTATAAATGACAATAAGTAAGAAGAATAGGGGCTAGGGGAAATAGAGTTAGAAGAACCCTAAGAGGTGCAAGTCCGTAGCTCAACATCATATCGAAATTGGAAGTAAAAGTAAAGCCTTATATGGGAGAGGAGGCATCATTGTCTCTATCTCTAAATATAAATTAACAGATGCAAACTTTGATGTTGTCATCCATGTTGAGGGTAAGGGTAATCTTCCCTGAAGGCCATGTGCCAACACACTGTTGATTTTTCCCTGGCACTTCAGAATCAGGGCTATGTTTAAAACATGATCACAAACACACTAAAATGCCACAACACAAGCGCTTTGCAGAACAAAAAATTTACAAATATGAATAAATGTAGTGCAGGAGAAATTTTCAACCCAAAACTTGTTGTATTACACCTTTAATACAATAAACATAGGGCTCCCGTAGCAGGGATCATGACCCTTACAATTAGCCTTGATACAAGAACGATTAGGGCTTGACGTGAACAACTTATGACTATCAATCTACACTTGAACAAGACACACTTGACTTGCTTTCTGAAGGAGTGCTCAACTTAGCCCTTTCGGTCCATGTACCTTGAACACCTAGCAGGTCCTTTGCTACCTCTACTATTGCTCATAAGAAGATTTGCAACTTCAAATTCTCTTGTTTCTTCAACTCATCAAATCTACCTCTATCAATCCTCTTGCTGCTCCAAGAAGATTGAACATAGGTTCAATAAGGTCTTCCCTCCAACAATGACTAGCTGCTCCTTAGATCATTGTTCATAGGGTCTTCTTCGTCTTCCCTCTATCAATCCTCTAGCCACTCCTTAGATGGCTAAACCTAGGGCTTCTACAAACAACCCTCCAATTGTCCTTTTGTTGCTCCAAATTGATAGTCCTTAGGGCACAACCAAACTACCCTCCAACAATGACAAGACACCCCTACATCACTGTACTCAGGGTTTATCAAACAACCTTCTAACAATCCCTTTACTTCTCAAAGGATCACTATACACAAGGCTTCATTCAACAACCCTCACATCAACGATATGGCCACTTACACTCACTGAACTTAGGCTACAAATAATCAACCCTCACATGGTCCCTAAACACACTTTAGGATAACTGATCTAGGGCATTTAAATTGCTATCCAGAACCCTTGTAACAACCCCACCACACATAACAATTCATCAACCATAAGAGCACAAACATACGTCCTTTGAAAGCTTGACACAACTCTTAAGGAATAATGCTTTTGTGCATCACTTGACTTAATTTCGGCCTTGATGACTCTCCTCTGTAGTCACTTTAGGTCTTTGTAATTTCCTTAGGATGTGTTACCACTCAAACCAGCAGGGGACCTAAAGGGGTTCCTAAGAGGGCAACTAATAGGTTAAGGGAAACAGTGGAGGCTTGACCCACTGTCACCACAGCTAAGTCTTCCTGCTCTTTATGGACTTTCACCGATGGGAGGAGTCTTGGTAGTGTAGGGATCACTTGTAAAGTATATGTCAATGGATATGTGAGAAGTGACCCTGAAAATCCTCTCCCGAGAATGGCGTGAAGAATGGAACTTGCTTGCTTTTTAAGCAAGGGACTTGGTCCACCAGGGGTAAAGGGTGAGGATTGGAGGGTTGAGGGAGCAAGGATAGGCTTATAAACAAGGTTCTCAATCCCTATAATCCTTGGGAAACTTGGATTCACAAATGGTCCTTGACAAATAATCTTTATTGAGAAGTGGGACCACACAGGGCCAAGTGGACCCAGTCTAGGTTCGGGGATGGAATGTAGCAACCAATGATGTTCCTATCCTAGACAAGGTGAACGGAAAGGACCAAACAAGAATTTTTACTTCAAAAGGTTGAATTGATACTGTTGAGGTCTAACCTTTGGGATGCATAGGCAAAATTCGATCCTAGAGCTAGGGCTTGGGATTCCTGAAGATTCCATTGTTAGAATTGCCTCAAATTTGGAGGAGAGGGAGGGGACCCACTAGTGCAATAGCCTGTAGGAGGTCGAAATTTTTCCTTGGTCAATTCCCGGGAAATTGATGCCCTAGGTGACCTAATGGGGCTAGACCTAGGGAAAAAGGGGAAAAGGGTAAAAGAGGGTTAAAATGATCACCCTTTTTGAGGGATCAGTGCCTAATTCACTTGGGGATATGGAGTCAAAGATGATGATGAGTAAGAACTTGGTTTCTTGATCAAGAAGGCCTAGAAAATCAACTTCATCCAATGTTGAGAGAAAGAAAAGAAAAGTGAACTTCAAGCATTTATACTTCAAAGCAAATGATGCAATCTTCTCGAGATAAATAAATTTCTAGGACATTTCATTCATATAACATTGGCCCATACATTAAATTAGCTAAAACATGCTCAATTGCACATTTCAATAATGCAACAACTAGCCCTAATTTTAGCAGTATTCAACAACAAGAATAATAGCATTAAAATTTACTTACAATGTTATAGAGTATATCCAACCAACATTTCGTTTGCTCAATAAAGCTCCAAGACGAGAAATAACCCAAATCCATACATCAAAATTCATCCATCTCCAAAAGATATCCACCAAGTAAAAAGTGCGAAATTCTCTATGATTACAGAGATTCCAAGTCAAGTCATGATACAACTGAGTGTATCTAACATCAATATATAGCCTCTTAAGGAGTTTGAATTATCCTATGGGCCTACATTAGCCCCTAATGATAAAATAATCTGCAAATAAAACCCCTATTGGGGACAAGCCCACCAAGCTATCTCATAAGTGTAAAAATAAGCCTCACAAGGTGCCAAACAATAATACGTACATGTCGTAGGGCCCTCCAAAGGCATAATAATATCTAGAAGTGCCATATTTAGGAATAAATTCCTCGAAATATGATGGACAACGGGGTGGCCCCTTGTTCTTCAAGTAGTAGACATGTGGTGCTCCCATTGGGTCTGAGGGCACATAAATGACCCCATGGGTCTCCATATGAATCAGAGATGCCTGCAAGGGTCCAAGTGGTGGAATGAATGCTACCATGACATCATACAAGTCGTGGAACACCTGTCAAGAGTGTGGGGCTCTTGTGGGCATAATGTACCAAGCATATCACCATCATCCCAAACGTGGATTGCTAATAATCACTGAGCATCCATGAGGATCCGTGGAGTGTTGTCTGCTGTTGTGGAGGCTAATAACTCTTTATGCACACCCTACAAGTGCCAATGTAGAGCTTTGGTTTAGGATCCCATATAGGGAGACTAAACCCAAATGGAAACCACCTGTAATCCTGCACAAGATCCAATGTGCCCCCTGGGCTTCCAATACATCCAATCATTAAAATAATCGGGTAAAAGAGCTTACAAATCATGGATAACAACGAGTACACTTCATAATGGCATGCCCTTCTATAGTGGGCTTTGGCATCTGCTAGTGTCTCCAGACTCCAAAGGGGGTTAGCCAAGTACCTTATTAGGTGGTTTTAGCCCTGGAGGTGGCAAGTGACAAATAAGTGAGGTGGAATAGGGAATGAGAGGGGCAACCCTGGGCCACATAGTGGGGCATAGGGGTTGCTAGATAAAGGGAAGCCCACACGTGGGTATGTAATATATAGGAGGGAGCAGCGGTGGTACATGAGGTGCCCCTTTTCCTTTTATGAATATTCTTTAATTAACTGCTTTGGGCTCAAAGGACAAGAGCATGATGTGTAAGATATAACAATGATTACCCCCTTTTAGATAGGGTGGTTCATTGCCCTCTAGGGGTTGGGACAATCATAGGTTCCTGAATGATAGAGGAGGCTCATCTAGGGCCTATGGAACCAGGGTGATGGCCAATGATTGGGGGTAGAGCTCATGTAATGGCTTTTTCCCATGTGTTAATTATTTTTGTCCCGACCATCTTTTCCTTTTATGGGTACAATTTCATGTTAAATGTGGCCACTTATGCTTTTCGCTTTTTCTTTTAATTGCTTCAACCTTCGGGGCATCATTCTTAGCCTGACCCAAGGTGGGGGCAAGGGGATAGGGAGGCTAGCCCTATGTGGATCCAGGTGGGAGAAAGATGAATGGGGGTATATGAGTGGAAAGGGAGTAATATGTGCGGGAAAAGGAGCGGGACCACGTGTCCAAAGTCACGGTTTCCCAAGTAGTACCACTCTAGAACCGAATGGTCAATAAAGGAGATCCCACGGGACTAAGATCCAAGGGTAACAACCAAAAGAGATCAAGGGCACAAGAGCACAAACTAAGCCCATTCTTTCCTTCAAATCCCCCCATCAATCCATATCCAAAAGTATCCATGATAAGTAAACCCAATACTCAATTACCTAATCACAAGACATACTTATAGATTCAGGAGGCCCACCTTCAAACATACGATCAATACAGGTGGGTGAGGGACCACTTGGCTGGCTCAGGTGGCAGAGAAATGGCACAACGAGCTAGTAGGAGGCATCAAACGGTTGTTGGCTACCGGCTAAGGCTCATCATGGAGAAAAATTTCTCTTGGGGATATCACCCAGACGTAACCACGAACCACTTGAAAGCTAGAATCTTGCCCTTCTAGCTTCAGAGAGCGGTCTCTCTGTCGAAACTTCAGTCATTTATTTTTTAGGCTAGGTATGGTGCTCAGTGGGGTATAAGATTTATAAGTTTGTTGGTAGGAAGGAAGACATATCCATTGGGCATGGAGTCATGTCAAGTTGATTATTTTTCTAGTGATAGGATGAAGAGAGAAGGGGTCTTCTATAGGGGAAAGGTAGGCAGTCTTGGTGGTGAAATCAAATCAATTTGTTGTAGGAGGGTGAGTATAAGAAAAGTGGAAACAACACATAGAGCATCAAAACTGTGGATGAATTCTAAATGTTGTTTTAAGAAGAAAACATAGATTGTTTGATAACCTAAATCAGAGCACCTTTAAAAGGAATTCTGAGATAAATTCTAGTTGAACCAAACATGAAGACATACATTTAAGATATGGAAATAACATGAGGCAAACTTACAACATGAGAGAAGCACAACACCATCAAGAGCTGACACAGGAATCCCTTTAAATCACACCGTTGTCTTTCATTCACTTGAAAATTCAAGAAAATACAATATGCACATTGTTCTATCTCCTCAAGCCTGAGCAACTTTTTGCTTGATTACAATCACATCATAAATAGCCTAATACAAGTCTGTTCCCACCTCTAGGAACCAAATTCCCCATTGGGATTTTTGTTTCTAACTTATGCAATGAAAATAGAAATGATTTCTGAAAACTAGGGACTGGTTGAATAGATATTTTCTAAGCATTTTTACATTAAATTCTCAACCCAAATCAAGCTTGTGAGTCATTAGATGCTTCATTAAAACTACTAAGACCTAAAAACAAATTACAAAAGATTTTGACCTGGGTAACTCGATCAAAAAGATGTCTGTCTAGAAGCGCAACACCTGATTCTCTAGAAAAACAAAAAACGCAGCAAGAAAACACAACGCTCCATGGTTGATATACCTCTGGTCGGTCCCTGAGCTGCCTGATGACTTCAGCATGTATGAACAAGCCTGTACATGGATAATTTCCCCCTTAGAAGATTTCTTTCACCACAAACAACCTCCAACTTTAACAATTTCATCCATAGCCAAAAACACAACCCCAGTTGAAAAAGTGCAACGCTTCCTGTTTTCATGGTTTGAGTGACAGTTGTTGATTTTTGGTAGCATTGGATGTGCTCTAATTCTCAAATTTTGTAGGGAGGCTTAGACACATTCTCCAATAACCAAAAATCATTTTGGGAAATTCCAGCCAGAAACAGTTTTATTAAAATAATTAATTATTTTTAATGGGACCTGTTGTCGCGCAGAGTGTCTAGGCACCGCGACAACGTTCAGATCGGGGGCTATCACCTTGATCCTCGATCTCTCCGTTTAAGCCGTCTCCTTATGGCAAGCTAAGGGGGGTAGACCCTTTGGGATAAAAGAGAACCAGCTAGGAATCAGCGAGTTTGGGAGACACAGGGAGGCAATCAAACATTTGATTAAAGCTTAGCGATACTTAAAATTTGATTAGATTTTAAATGCTTAAGATCAGTGCCTTATGGAGTCAATGACCCAAGATAATCAATTAGCTGCTGCCGCTTATGAAATAATTAATAATTGCTTGAAATTATTTGCCAAACATCTAACATGTAATGAGCATCAAATAAAATTCAAGCAAGGACGACAGATTTTCTATAGAAGCAAAATGCCTTAGCAATTAAATTTCAAGAGATGCAAATGCTTTAGATAACCACAAAATTTAAATGCTAACCAATTCAGATCCCAGAAATAAAAGATGTATGCTTAAAGAACCAAATCCAGGAAAATTTCACCACCTTCAAATAGTTAATCTCTAGATAAAAATTTAATCACATTTAACTATAGTAAAAAAGAAACATTGATACCATAAAATTTTTCTTTCAAATTTTAACCTTAGCACAAGAAATTTTTTTAAATTTGACAACGAAACTTCTTTTAAATGTGCTAAGCTTAAAATTTCTATTTTTATTTATTTTTTATTTTTTATTATTAAGGCTTTTTTAAATTTTATGAAATTTTTTATTTTTATTTTTTAGAAATTTAAATCTAAATGAAAATAAATCAAAACCTGAAAAAGAAAAATCAAAATCAAAACCCCCTTTTATGCTTTTTAGGATTTATTTATTTATATTTTATTTGAAATGAAACTAAACTAAACTAAAACTAAAGACTAAAAGCTAAGCTAAAAGAAATCAAAATAAAAACTAACACCTAATCTATATATATAACAAAAAAGAAAAAATATAAAGTCTAAATCCTAACTAAATAAAACTCAAAACTAAATCCAAATCAAATGAAAATCTAATGAACATATATCATTAACCCTAGCTACAAACATTTAAAAAAAAAGAATTCGAAATCGTGTTATATTGTGTATCTGCAGGTCAAATGCGTGACGGAAAGAAGGAGCTCGGGCGTGGAAATGATGATGCGAGGAGACCGATGGCAACGCACTGCGGGTTTGGGAGATGAGAGAAGACTGTAGTTATTATGCAGGTTTGGCGTGAAGGTTGAAGGGGATTGATGGATGGGTAGCGTGTAAAGAAAAGTGCATGGAAGAGCTGCGTAAGTATGGCTGCGAGTTGAGGGTTGAGAGAGATTTGGTTGGCACTGGAATGAGGGGTGTGGGGTGACGTGGCAGCGGTGAAGGAAGATCGTGGCTATGGATTAGACACAGGTTTAGGAGCGATTTGCAGGAGGGTGTTTCAAAAGGTGCAATGACAACAATGGAGCAATGAAATTCACCTAAGGAAGAAAGGAGATGCATTGTGATGAAGAGAGCTGGACAGAGGCTCTGGCAGTGTGGGGAGATGAAAGAGACGCAGCGAGGGACAACAGATGGGGATGGAGCTCGAAGACAACAATTTGTTTGCAGGTCTAGCATGAAGGAGAAATTGCGTGAATGAACACAACTTGCCTTAAAAATTTTGAAACTTCTCAGCCATTGAAATGAAAACCCAGGAAATCCGAAAATCCCACAAAAATTTCTGAATCTGAAGTAATTCCTGCCAGAGCTGATTCTGAGGCCAGATCTTACCCTCTAGGGCCTAGATCTGGCTTCGGACAAAGTGTTTTTTGTTTTGTTATTCCGATCTGCAACCTGCAATAACAAAAAACCAAAAACCCAGAAATAGTATATGCAATGATTAAACCCAAAAAACCAGCTAAATAATTACAGTATTCACAGTTTAAAGGCTCTAAGTAGCCAGATCTATCATTATGCCACAAAAATATATATATATTTTTTAAAAATTTTAAATTTAAAGTGAGGTGCTTTAGAAAACCTTTCATGCATTCACAATGGAGGTTTTAATGATAAGCTCGGGATCAAAACTAGCTAGGCTCTTCAGAAAATGCAATCCGGGAATTGGCTGGTCTCACTGAAGACTTCCTCGAACGCCCGGTGATCTCAAAATCAAAGATTTCTTGCATAGCTCAATTCAACCATTAATATAGAGAGAGAAAACAATAGTGAAATTCAGATCTAATGGAGATACCTGCCATTATATTCAGAAATTAAACTATCATTCAAATTCAGATCTAATGGAGATACCTGCCATTATATTCAGAAATTAAACTATCATTCAAACCCTAGTGATCAAACAAGATACCTGTGTTTAAATCAATCTTCAATAAGCTAACATCAATGGCTGAAAATAAATCTATGCAAGAAAATAAAACATCTTACAACATTTTCAGAAGAGTAACACCAACAGAGATTAACCCCAAAGTCTTTCTTTATTTGCACATGAAAAATGATTACAAGAGAGTTTTCCTTAGCACACGACTCCTAGATCGAATCCACTCAACTAACAACTGACCTCCTATTTAAAGAAAAATTTCCCAACGGCTAGTTCGAGTGATCCTTGTCAAAGCGATCTCGACCGTTGATGAGGATCAAAAAATCTTTTAATCTCATCCGTCAAAATTAAAATAATGAGGAAATTCGAAATTATCATTTAAATGCATTTTAATTAATTCGAAAATTTAATTTTTGAATTAATTTCCTCAAAATTTTGACTTTGACTTAACGCTAGGGACCAATGGCATAAAATTTAGCAAAATAATCATTTAACCTTAGTCCCTGGACCTCTTAAAATTTAATTTTTTAAAGGACCCTCGAATTTAGCCTTTGGAAAATTTAAAAATACCTAGGACCTAGGACTTAGGACTTATGAGGGGATAAATTATTTTTCTAACTCTCAAGACACTTTACATTATGATTTTTACATTTTTTACATCTCAAGAGGGAAAACCCATTTGACATAGACACTCGTAGAGTACTCAGTTCTGCGACACAAATATAATCTAGCAGATAAAGCAATTTGTAATAAAATAACCTAACTAAATAGTTAGGATTATTCCCAAATCACTTTTACATAGACTCGATCTAGCACATTAGGACTCCCCTATGATTCTAATGACAAAATCCATTCTGACTTTGGGGTTAGGCTGAAGGAAAACTCTGCCGACCATGGGCCGGTGAGACAAAAAACCTTCCGGAACGTAGATCATCACTAGAAAATTAGGTTTACCTAGGTGATTACATACATGACACGGATTTGCTAAGATAATTTACAATTTACGCATGTAGACTGGGTTTACCAAATAACATGATCAGGCTGATGATGATAGTTGAATGACACGAACAAGTTGATCAAACGATATCCCTTTTGCGAAAAAGTGGGTGTATTTCTATGGGTCGTTGACATGTAGTGGTCAACAGGACCCTAAGTCTAAACTTAGGAAATTAAAATAATTAATGGGTATTAATCTAAACTTTGGTGAAGCTTCTAGAAGAAGGTGGAGATCAAGTCAATATGATCCTAGCCATTGATTAGAATCTAATCTGGGCTATTGATTGATCAACGAGAGGATTATAAGAGGAGATTTGATGGGCACTTGGAGAACACACCAGAGGCAGAGACTGAGTTACCTGAGTAAGATCGATTTTCTCACTGGTCGAAGTTTGGTAGGAAAGTCGAATCAGAGGGAGAGTTGCAGGTGAGTAAGGGAGAGAGGGCATCAACATCCTTCGAGAGTGCAAGACATCAAGACGCAGAGCAAGAATAGGTTGACGCAGAAAGAGGCAGTGTAGAGGCAGGTTGACACAGAAAGAGGCAGCGTAGAGGCAGGTTGACGCAGGGACTATGTGGGCAGCTAGACGCTGGGCCGCTATGAGAAAATTAACACAGAGGCATGCAAAAGGATTTAGAGGAAAGGGGTACTTCACTTGGATCAGAAATTTGTCAGGAAGCGTCTGTAAATTTTTTCTCTCCTGTTTTGCTGGTTGTAATTTGTACATGAGGTTTTGCTGAAGAATAATAAAGAAACCCTCATCTGCTACACCATTTAACCACATTGGATTTTTCTGGGGACGATTGTCCAAAAATAACTGTCATTGTGATTGTATTTGTGCCAATATTTTTCCTAGTATTTACTTTCTTCAATATTTTAATTGTAGGCTGCAGTAGAATATATTTTGATATTTGCCATAGGAACACTGTGAATAACTTATTTATGAGATAATAAGTAGAAGAAATAATATTAATTACTGCAGTAAGATTTCTATTTAGAAATTTTCACGACAGGGAGGTCTCTGGACAAGCTGCTCATGTTGGTGATGATGCTAACACTATAATAATCATGCTACATACCCCTCTCAAGCTTCCTTTCACCAAAAATGCAAAACATTCATCTTCACACCTGAAAACCATACCCCTAATGGTAGCTAGGGCACAAAAATGTTGTGAAAGATGTTTCTTCAAAAATGACTTAAGAACTTGGACTAACTGTGTTTGTAGGAGGGATTTTATGCAAAACATTATCACCTTTAACCTCAACCCCATAAACAAGCATACTCTAGGCAAAAATAAAAAATCAAAACTGTGTTATTTCACCCTTTCTAGCATTCAAACTTTGGCTGCTTCAGCCAACAGGTCCAACTTGCCTATATCTTTCTCCTGCATTTCTTTTAACTATTGCTTGGTGGATCTTAATTCTTTCCTCATAGAAAGATTTTTCCTGCATATGTTTTTCATTGCTTGTGTAGTGGACGTGTTGAAGTTTCTAAGTCTAACAGTTAGAAACCCTCCATGTACTTTCTGATTTATTCCCTCCTACTTGTTCTGATTAATTAACAAATTATTTACCATGTAAATATTTAAAATAAATACAAATACATGCTCAACACATTACAGATCATCAACTGAAGGAAACAGAAACAAGCACACAAATAACACCATTATTTTTAGACTAATGTCCCTGGGAAAACCCAATGTGGGAAAACCGGTGCAACTATATGAGGGTTTGCTTTATTAAGTAGTTTCAGAATACAATTTGGGTGCCAAATATAGCTCACCCAACAGAGAAGATTCTCATCAGTAGTACCTCTCCTTCGAAGACAGATGCTCCGGTTGAAACCCCGGATAAACACTCCGGCAACTCCTTAGCTCCAATCTGCCCCACGAAAAACCCCAACGTTAGCCTCTTCTGCTCGCTACGTCAGCTTTCCCGGCAGTTCCGACATCTTCCATCTGCGTCAGTTTTTCCGGCATCTTCCATCTGCGTTAGTTTTTCCGGTTGTTCCTGGCAGTTTCGGCTGTTCTCGACAGTTCCGGCTTTTGCCCTCTGCGTCAGCTTTCCCGACTGTTTTGGCAATTCTCGGCAGTTCTGGCTGTTCCCGGCAGTTCCGACATTTGCCCTTTGCGTCAGCTTTCCCCGCTGCTGCGCTGATCCTCCTAGTACTATCTCTGCCTCTCTGCTTTTGTATTCACTGCCCCTCAGCTGCTTCTGTATTCACTGCTCTCAGCTGCAACTCCAGATCACTCTCTCAACTTTATCAGCAAACCCAGCCCCAGAAAGTCGAAATCTTGATCTCTTGGTGTGTTCTCCAAGTGACCCTCAAGCCGCCTCTTATACTTTTCTCGTTGACAAATCAACGACCGAAATTAAGTCCCTAATCAATGGCTAAGATTAGATCTGGCTTGATCCACGACTTTTGGACCATTCTAACACAGTTTTATATTAATTCACATTAATATCTTATTTTACCTAAGTTTAGACTTACAGACTTCATTAAAAAACTTAGGGACTTCATTAAAAATATTAATTATTTTAATACCTCCCAAACTGTTTAGAATTTGCCCAAACCCTTTTTGGTATTGGAGAGCTCATGTGCCTTAGCCTCTCCACCAATTTTTGTGGCTAGAGCACATTCGATGCTCTACCCCAAATCAACACTCCCTCTTAGCAAGGACTGTGCTCTAGCAATACTCTTCACTGAGCATCGCCTTGATCATTTGGCATGGGTCCTTGTGCTGATGCTAAGCCTGGTGCCTAACATCCTCTGCACTGTTGCATCTTGTACTACTACCCATGGCCCTGCCACTGCCACTGCTGCATCCATACTGCAACTCCCTCTGCATCTGTGCTGCTGCCCATGGCCCTGCCACTGCCACTGCTGCATCTGCACTCCAACCCCTCTCATCATGCTGCATCGTGCTACCCATAGCACTACCACTGTTAACTGCTGCACTCCAACTCAGTTACTGAGAAGTAAGTAACTGATCTCCCAACTCTAACATCTCCGTCAGGCTAGAAACACTCCTGATGCTGAAGCTCTCTCTGTCACTGACAAGTGCTCTCTCTCTGACCTCTGTGCTGCTACAGCAACTCTGTGTATCTTGCACCGTTGTACACCTCTCTATGCCTTCCTGCACTGGTGCAACACTCCCGTGCTTCTCGCACTGCTGCCTCACACTGTCTTGGAAATCCTGCACTGTAGCTCCCTCTGTCGCTCCATCCGCATCCGTCTCTACTGACATCCGCCAGTACTGCTACTCCTCTTCGGAGCTCCCGTAGTAAGGTCTAATCCAAGAGGCTGGGTACCTCGAGGATCCTGCCCCTCATCACCTGTAGTCCGTCTGACTACAGCTCAATGTCTCCCCACTTCCGCTCAAGTGGTGTGTGAGCACTCATGGCACAATCATCATCCCTCAAGGCGAAGGCCTTGATACGATGTTTATCTAGAATGGACAGGATCCTGGCCTTCCAGACCACAAAGTTGGACGCTCCATCCAGCCTATCCTGATCCCTCAGCCCATTCACAACCATCTCTCTACTCTTCTTTGTCGACTCCTCCGAGTCTCTCTACTTCCTGCCTGGAAGTTCTCGGTTTGAATCCTGCTAAGTCTCTCTACTTCCCGTCTGAAAGTTCTTGGTTCGACTCCTCCGAGTCTTTCTACTTCCAGCTTGGAAGTTCTCTTCTGGACTCCCTCTGAGTCTTGATTTCCCTCCTGGAAATCCTCCTGCCAACCGTCAAGTTGCCCCTATCTGATAGTCTGTGTAACTGCATCACTGATCTGGATTCCTTGGCTAGAAATCCGCCTCGACAAAATCTCCCTCCCCTTGGTCTTGCCTTGTTAGGTACTATTCTGACTACAGTACCCCACCAAATTCACTCTGCAACTTACCCACAACCTCCTAAGCCCCAACAAACTGAAGGTTAGAGCTTCTAGGCTTTGCGCAATCTCGGCAACAACAAAATTCGCACCTCTTGGCCACGTGCGTCAATCCTCCCTGACTGAGAAAGATGATCGGGCACTGCGTAGGTCGAGTCTGCTCCCCTTTGCCACTGCGCTGATCCTCTTCCCGGCTCAAACTTGATGACGCAGGTATTGCGTAACCCCTTCCTTGCTGCTTCTCTGCTAGGAATAACTTTTGTCACTCGGGACAACTGTTTTCTGCTGTTGTTGCTCTGCTCGGCTGGTGTCCTCAATTCTACTGTGATCTACAATCACGCTCTAATACCATGTTGAAGTTTTTAAGTCTAACAGTTAGAAACCCTCCATGTACTTTCTGATTTATTCCTTCCCACTTTTTCTGATTAATTAACAAGTTATTTACCATGTAAATATTGAAAATAAACACAAGTACATGCTCAACACATTATAGATCATCAATTGAAGGAAATAGAAACAAGCACACAAATGACACCGTTATTTTTGGACTAATGTCCCCGAAAAAACCCAATGCGGGAAAACCGGTGCAACTATCTGAGGGTTTGATTTATTAAGCAGTGTTAGACTACAATCCGGGTGCCAAATCCGGCTCACCCAACAGAGAAAAATCTCGGCAGTAATACCTCTCCTTCGGAGACAGATGCTTTGGTTGAAACCCTGGATAAACACTCTGGCAGCTCCTCAGTTCTAATCTGCCCCACGAAAAATCCCAGCATCAACCTCTTCTGCCCTTTGCGTCAGCTTTCTCGGCAGTTTCCTGCAGTTTCGGCTGTTCATGACAGTTCCGGCTGTTCATGACAGTTCCGGCTTCTACCCTCTGCGTTAGCTTTCTCGGCAATTCCCGTCAATTTCGGCTGTTCCCGGCAGTTCCGACTTTTGCTCTCTGCGTCAGCTTTTCCGGCTGTTTCGGCAGTTCCCGACAGTTCTAGTGGTTCTTGGCAGTTCCGACATCTGTCCTCTGCGTCAGCTTTCCCAGTTGCTATGCTGATCCTCCCGACACTATCTCTGCCTCTCTCCTTCTATATTCATTGCTGCTCAGCTGCAACTCCAGATCACTCTCTCAACTTTCTTAGCAAACCCAGCCCCAGAAAGTCGAAATCTTGATCTCTTGGTGTGTTCTCCAAATGACCCTCAAGTCGCCTCTTAGAATTTTCTCATTGACAAATCAACGACCGAGATTAAGTCCCTAATCAACTGCTAAGATTAGATCTGGCTTGATCCATGACTTTTGGACCATTCTAACACAATTTTATATTAATTCACATTAATATTTTATTCTCCCTAAGTTTAGACTTATGGACTTCATTAAAAATACTAATTATTTTAATATCTCTCAAACTGTTTAGAATCTGCCCAAACCCTTTCTGGGTATTGGAGAGCTCATGTGCCTTAGCCTCTCCACCAATTTTCATGGCTAGAGCACATCCAATGCCACCCCAAATCAACAGGAAGGGACCTCTTCAACATATATTTGACATTGTCCATTGCTGGATGATACATGTCCAAAAGACCAATCATCTATTTCCTAGCCATTTCATCCTACTCTAAGGCAACTCTACTTGTAGGGTTTGAATTGATCAAGGTGAGGTCTTGGGATTCAAATCTAACAATGGTAACTCTGTTATGTCTCTCTCTCTGCAGTTGACATGTTTTTTCACAGTAGAGGTATACTGCAGGGTTTCTAGAAATGCAATCTCAGTGTAGGTTTATTTTAAGCAGCAAGTAGGATGGCAATGATGAAAAGGAGCTCCAAAGTAGGGTTGTGTGACAATTGATTGTGAAAGACCCTATGAAACGAATCACCTCTCAAAACCCCAAAAAGCAACTATTGCTTGCTTAGTTCCAGTGGTAGAATTTAGAAAAATAGGTGTAGTGCCAGAAGCACAGCGCATGAAGGAAAAAAACTTCTTGACCTCTGAGGAAAACGAAAACTAGGTAAGAGGCTTTAATTTATTTGAATGGCATGGTAAACTTCCATATGAAGGTTGCAGAGAAGAATTTGGACGTTTGATGAGGATAAAAACATAAAAAACGTAGCGAAAAGGCAAAGCGCAATGAAATTGCAGAAAATGCAACGAGCAAGAAATTTAGAGATTTGCAGACTTTCTAAGCATTTCTTGAGCACACGGAAGTAATTTTGAATGTCATGCAAAACAAAGGCTTCAACCAAAACAAGAATTTGCACCTGGATAAAGAATTTGATCACCGTTTTGAAAGAAACGTAACGCCTTTGTGTGAGTGCAACACCCCCTAGCCACCTTTGTGCAGCGACCTCTAATTACCATATAGCGAGCTTTCGATGGAGAAATGAGAGGGCTCTGAGGAGTTTTTGAAGATTAACCATGCATTTGAACTCCCAAGGTGGCTGAATGCAGATTTGATGGGCGATGGTTATGATTTTGAACTTGAATGATGAAAGCGCAACACTTGGCAGAAGCGCAGCGTTGTCCTCCTGACCATTGTACTGATGATGATGTCATGAATGATCATGATTTGACACTCTAATTGACCCAAGGGACCCTACAAATCTATGCCCATGATGACAAGACATGACAACATGACCTCACTCATGAACTTTTGATTGAAACATGACACTAGATCTACTTAACTCAACCTCTTCAAGACATCAATGACTATTTTCATGACTCTTCACACACTTTGACATATTTACATTGAATAATGAAAATTTTATTCCAAACTAAGACCCATAGCTTGATCTTCTACAAGATCATAGCCAAACCTTTATACATTTGTCAAAATTTGAAAGATAAAACTTGTTTTTTGACTACTATGATTATAGGATACTAACAATCACCGCAGACCTTGCGGCCACCTCAGTCACAAAAACCATGCGATCATCCTCCCTCACAACCTTGCAAACACCTGCTCTGATCCTTAAGGGGACTTGACCCTTACTCAACCTTGTCTTCAACACCGGCAAGGGGTATCGACCCTCCTTCAGTCACAAACTTTTAAATCGGCCTTGACATAGAAGTTTACTACAAAAACATAACAAAAATATGCCCAAAACCTGATGTACAGACCTCCCAAACTCAGCCAACCAGAACATAAGACTAGAAAGTAAATGCGTCCTTCTCTCCTTGCTAACTCAACTCCTTTTGTGATCTGCGGTCTTCTTGTGCTTCTTCTCTTGATGAAATTGGACTTGTGGATGTGACAAATGAGCTTGAATCCTCTTCTTCTTATAATGACCTTAGGGGCTAACATTGAAGCCCAAGGGTCATGTCTTGTAGGCCAAGATGACATGAGCCTACAGATGGAAACCGTGCTATCTTAAGAAACAAAATTCCTTTCATTTGTCTTTCACCATAACATTGAAGCCCTAGGTGCCCCTTAGCCCTTCAAGGGTGCCCCTCATGCTTTCAATGATTAAACAATTAATTTCCACCTTGGTCTTACGCCCACAACTTTGGGTACAAAACCCACCACTTGGGTACACTGCCCAGAAAGCTCCATTTATGTGGCTCAACTACACACAAATTCAACACCACAGGGGTTGTGGGAGTACCTCCCAAGCTACACAGCTCAACACTTCCTCTTAGTGAGGGAGGTACTTCCACTGCTTGGAAGTATCTCATCATTGTCAGCGACACTAGCCCAATCTCTAGCGTTCACCACTGCAACATACCTTGAATGAACCACACTATCTTCGGTAGTATCCCTGCCTCCAGAAGCTTCCCATTTCTTCTTCTCCTGAAATGTCTTCAGGCCTTTCCATAGTTCCTTCTTGCTAGTTGTAGAAGTCTGCTTACTCCCCATTGACTATGCACTCTTCTTGGGTTGCAGATTCTCCCTCTAAACTTGCATACTCCTGCTCAAACTTGACTGCCTTCGAGTCTTAGGAACCTACTTCTTCCATTGATCTGTAGGCTTTCCTGTTAGTCGATATAGACCATGCTCCCTAACTCCATTGATAGCTCCAACAAAGTTAGAGCTTTTGGGCCAAAGTTTCGCTTTCCCATCTTGGAATATCACCTCAAACCACTTCGCCTCCATCACGGAGACAAAGAACATGCTATACTTGAGGTTCGGTACCCATAGTACATCTTGAACTTGTAACAACCCACCTCACTCCGTCCTGAATGGAACAACTCCTGACTCTCTAACAACTATCTGACTCTTGTCGCCAACCTCCATGTGCGACTTCGAGTCCCTTTCAGTTAGAGTCTTGTTGTCGCTCAAATTGTACAGGCACGGTGCAACAACAACTCAGGGTGGGGGCTGCCAGTCTGATCCTTGCCCCCTTTCTGTTCTAGCTGTCTCCCAACAATAGGCTATGGGGGGTAGTCCCTATGAAATGTGAAAATGCGAGATTTGTTGGCAACCAACAAATCCGAGAGACACAACTGAATGGCGTAGCCACTTGGTTGATTTAGCAAGTTTTAGAGATTAGATTAGATTATTGTGTGAGACTAGTGCCTCATGGAGTCAACTACTTGCTTTATATCGATTAAGTAGCAAATGAGCAGATGAACAATTGCTGCCCCGAGATGCTTTGCTATCCTATATGTTATGCAAATCTTATAATCTAGCTGAGATGCAAAAAATCTTGGTATATTTTAATTATATGCCTAGCTAAATGTATTCCTTAATCTTCCACTGTTTTGAGGCTAGTCTCTAAAGTAGGTTGTAGAGAGAAGTCAAGGTAAAGCAAGCAATGGCTTGGTTAACGATACATCCTCTTGAAATCTAACTACTCGGTGCCTTCGGCACTGCAGAGACTGTGGCTCTGACGACTGTAAGGCCATTATGTTAACCAGTAGAGAGGGTCTATCCTTCACAAGCTACAAGATGAAGGGTAGCCCTATCTTTCTATCAACCAAGCTTAGGCTTGGAGGTTCATTAGTTAATGTAAAACTATTCTTAGGATGCAAATGCAAGATGATTGAGTGCTTCTTAGGGTGAGATTGTTTCATGTCCCTTAACTACTTAGTTTCAATTGATCTTTAGCTATGACAACAAAGTACTTAACAGTAAATGAATGATAAACTCATCCACAAGAGAAAGTGCTCAAATTCAACGGTGCCAAAAAATATAACCAATATAACCAATAGGCAAATTGCTCAAATGATAAACAAGATAAGATCAATTCTTCTTCAAGATTATAACCAACACATTACCAATATGCCAAAGATAAAATTAGATATCTTATCATCCACAATAGATATTCAATTTAACCATGAACAATGGGTCCAATGACAATGATGGCAATAAGAGAGAGCAGTTATCCTCAATGTCACTTAGAACAATTACCCGAGGCACTCAATAGACAATTTCTCAAGAGAAACAATTTAAATGATCAAATGCCCTTTTAATACCATTAGCAATGCCAATTAGATACCATGTATATCAATTAGATCTCCAATGCTAATGTAAAGAAACAAGTGATTGCAAAATAAATATAAATGTGAAGATGCCCAAATCCAATGTTCCTTTTAAATAACCAATTTAGATCAATCATTCAAAGAAGATATTCAACTCTTGAGATTACTATTATTCAAGATGGAACTCAAGTGCTTTTAGGAGTGAATTACACAATTGCAAGATTATGGTTCTTTTAGATTTATGAAGCTCACAAGAGACAACATGTTAGATCTCTTATTAGGAAACAATGTAACCACTAAACCAATAGTCAATTTTCCTTAACAATCAAACGTTACCAATGCCAACAATCCTTTCCACAATAGAGCTTTAATCAATTTTTAAGAACCCTTATGCAATTTATGCTCAAATGACATTAGAGGAATAAACTTTATGACAGAAGTGAGTTAATCTTATGCCAAATATGTCAAATCAGTCCAACACTTATCTCTTTATCTTGGTTAAATGAGAGCACTTAAGAAAAAAATGCAAACAGTGAGATGCTTATGAATGCAAGAGGATAATGTATGCAAGAATGCAAATGAAGCAGCCACGGGAGAACTAGATAGACAGCCTAATTAAACCACTTTGCCAACACAAGACTATAAACAATGATGCAAGGGAAATCAAGAGATGAATGCTCAATGAGTTTAGGACCTTTTCATATGCCACTGTGATATATGATGAGACTTTATGATGCCTTTAAAGTTTAAACTAATGTGACAGTCATCAAAAACTTGAAATATATGCCAAACAGTGATTACTCAATAGATGTAAATGACTTGTCAATGTGTTATAGTGATTTATTAGTTAGTTTGTTGTCATTTTCATGTATTTTTTTACCACTGTAAACAAAATGATCAGAGGCTGTAAGTAAAACAGTGAGGAATATAAGGCTTTAGGAGGCAAACCAATGGGCCTTTAGGCCTTGAGGATGGCTAGTTTGCTTGCCCAAATATTTTCCAATGAGTTGACCTCCCACAACCACAATTGTTAGCTCAAAAATCTCTTAAATATCTCTGCAACCACAAAGTTTTAGTGACAAAAATCCAAAATTCATCAAATCAGAGATAGAAGTGAAGCAAATGAGGGTAAAATGGGGCTAAAAGAGGGAACACTAGGGCTAGAATGAGGCCTAGGGGCTAGGAGTGTTGAAGAATGTAACTAGTGTCGGTCTTCATAATTGTATTTGAGTCATGATGTAATTTATTTATCAAATAAAAGAAAAATGATTTTTTATTATTTAAGAAATAGACTTATTAAAGCATGGGTTTCATGCTCGGGTCAATTTTTTTATAGGTCAACACCTCCATTGTAGGATGGTAGGGTTTATGTCAAGTGTCCTTGTCCATGTCATAATGTAAAAGACCCTTCTTGGGCTTCATTTGTTAAAAAATAAATTTATTTTAATGTAAATTAGGTCTTTTAGGCCTCCTCCACCAAGTCAGCCTCAAATAAGGACAAGTCAGCCTAATTGAGGGGCAAAAACACCTATATAAAGGCAAGGCGAAATTTCAGAAGTATAAGAAAAATTGAATTTCAGAAGTGTAGGCAGGCCAAGAAGTGTACGCAGGCCGAGAAGTGTAGGGAGACTGAAAAGTGCAGGCAGGCCGAAAATTTCAGAAGTGCAGGTAGGTCCGAAAGTCTGAAGAAGTTGGTGTCGAAATTTCTAGGTTGTTGCTGGGCTATAACTGCTGAACAAAAGGAGAATATTGAAAGTTGTTGTTTCACACTGGAAGCTTGACTTGGTGGAGCAAGGTCTGTTGGTCTAGGGTGTTGGTCTATGCCATCTTGATTTGAATCTATTGAAGGAAGAGTTCTGATTGGGTTTTCCCCTATAAAAGGGTTTTAGCCCTGGTTGAGTGCCTGCATATAGTGTCCTTGATCTTCATGTTTTTGCTTTCATAATTGCTTGATGAAAAGAAGATAAAAGAAGAACATAATAAAGAACATAAGTATATCACAAGTAATTATCAATATAAGAAAATCTTTCTGCCTTTTTGATTTTCTAAAAGGGAGAAGGCAACGACTTGAGGGAGAGGCCTTGTAGGTCTAGGCTAGGGCAGAAAAGGGACCACAACACTTAAGGAGACACTACTAGAGGTTGCTGCAAGGGTGACTAGGGTTGCCAAGAGGGGAAAGGAAGGCAACAGAGGAGAGAGGAGGCTCACATGGAGAGGGAGACTGCTCACAGAGGGAGGATAAGGTGAGCGAAGAGGAGCCTAAGGCCTTGGGAGACCTGCGATAAGGGTTAACAACCCTTTTGGGTTAACGACAAGGGCCAAAGAGGCCACGACAAGGCCTAGAAGGCCGAGTTACACTTGTGATTCAACACGAAGGGCAGAGGAGGTTGCTACAGGGGTATGAGAGGGCTTCTCTTGGCCTAGAAGGCCTAAAAATATTTCGAATCACTTGCAAAATGAAAAATTTGACCCAGATCTTCACAAATCACCCCAAAATGCTGAATATTCGTCTTTGAGTGCTAGCAACTTCCCTTCATGCTTGTGCTTTGAGCTTGGAGGGTAACTGGAGGCTAGATCTTGCCTTCATAGACCTAGATTTGCCTCAAAACCCCAACGATTTCTTCCAAAAGGGCTAGACGTCTCACTTGGGTGAGAGAAATGCTCACAAAATTTTGATATAGCTTGAGAATTTACTTGCACAAATAAAATAAAAATTTTCCCAGAACCAAATATATACAAAAATTTGAAAAACCATAAAACCCGAATTGTTGTAGAACAAGGGTTAGGAATAATTTACAAAATTATTCTACAAAATTATTTACCAAGTATTTACAAATATACAATGCTTGAAAATTTAATTTTTGAGAAATAAATCTTGAACCATAGCAGTGGATAATTTTGTTTTTTGAAAGATTGGAATATTGGCCACACACCTTTTTGCAAAGTTAGAATACCATATAAAAATCCTAGAACCCAAAGATAGTTGGCTCTTTCACAAATTCTGTGAACTTGGAGCCCAAGGGCTAGTGTACTTGAATCATATTACCTAAGATAAAAGTTAATTTTACCAATAGAATGTCTTATCACCGACAAATGAAATAATGAATGATATAACAATTCAACACAATATAGGATTAACACATAACTAGCACGTACACAAGATCAATGGAACAAGAACACCATGAACTGAACCTCAAAGTCTTTCTATTATGATATTAAACGTTCCCAGCAGAGCAATGGCTCAATACCAGTATTACAAATTTACATCATCTAAAAAATAACCCAAGATCATCATGCTATGAGAAGCAAAATGGCTTCTATTTATAGAGAAATCCTCCAAGTGGAAAATAACGACTAGTTGGCTTGATCCCCATCAAAATAATCTCGACTGTTGATAATAATTTGATCATCTTTTAATCTCTGCTGTCAAAAATATTTATTTTGAGGAAAATTTCGAATTTCACTTAAAACCCATTTTTTATTAATCCAAAAATTAATATTTTGGATTAATTTCCTCAAAAATTTGACTTTGACTTAACCACCAAGGTCCAAGGGCTTAATTTTTCTTAAAATATCCATTTTTTCCTTGGTGGGGGACCTCCAAAATTTGACTTTTCTTTGACCCACGATTTTTTGATTATTTTCCACTTGGAGAAATTTTAATTTCTCTATAATTATTTTTGACTCTAAATTAATTATTTTTCTGGCTTACGATTTAATTTTAGTTTAGCCAGAAAAATTATTTAATTGACACAAGAGGGGATTAATATTTTTTCCACTCTCAAATACTTTAGCCATGGTGTCTAAATATGAAGGACCATGCACTCAAATATTTTTTACATCAGATATTACAAATAATTCAAACTTCAAAGGGGGAATACACATTCGTTATAGACCCTCAAAATAATTATCCAATTCTGTGACACAATATGATCTAGTATAGACCAAACGATTTGTAATAAAATAATTTAGCCAAATAGCTTAAATTATACCTGTTACCCACCCTTTTATGGGTAATATCCTTAGGAGAATTTGTTTCTCGAAGATGGTCCTCAATCGGAAGCCAATAGCCCCTTACAGCCATCGGCTAGTTCATTGTGCCATTTTCTCCATCACTTGAGCCAGTCATGTTGTCCCTTGCCGATATGCCATGATCGTATGTTTGAAGGCGGGCCTCTCGAATCTAAAGGTATGCCTTGTATTTTTGAAATTGAGTATTGTAGTTTGCTTATCATGGACACTTCTAGGCATGAATTAATGGGGGGATTCGGCGGAAAGAATGGGCTAGGTCTGTGCTTTTTTCCCCTAGACCCCTTCTAGGAATTAACCTTGGATTCTAGTCCCGTGGGATTTCTTTTACTGACCATTTGGTTTCAGGCATGGTATTTCACAGGAAACCTCGATTACCCTCTTTCCACTCATTATTACCCCATCCATCATTTTTCCCGCCTGGGTTCACATTGCTCCATTGGGTCCGCATAGGGTCAACTTGCCCCTTCTCCTTGTCCACACATTGGGTCATGGCCTGGAATGAAGCCCAGAGGTTGATGCAGCTAAAAAGAAAGTTAAAAGCATATATATGGCCACATTCAACAGGAAAAGTACCACAAAATGCAAAAGATGGTCGGGACAAAAACATTCTAGCACGTGAGCAAAAACCCAATACATGAGCTGTACCCCATTATCATGACCATCACCTTGGTTCCTACAAGTTCTATGAGAGCCTTCTTCATCACATAGGAACCCATGATTGTCCCAACCGCTGGTGGGCGATGAACCGCCCCACCTTAAAGGGGGAAATTCATTGCTATATCTTATACATCATGCTTTAACCCCCTGAGCCCCAAACAGTTAATCAAGGAAAATCATGAAAAGGAAAAAGGCATAAAGGAAGGGTGGAGAAATAGAGGCCAAGGCACCTCATGTACCACAATTGCTCCCTCCTACACATTAGAAACTCAAGTGTGGGCTTCCCTCTTGTTAGCTACCCTTGTACCCTAGCATGTGACCCAAGGCTGCCCTTCTCATTCCCTATTTCATTCACCTATCTACCACATGCCACCACCTTTTGACGCATGTACCTTGACTATATTATGCCCTTTAGAGGTAGAGACCACCTAATAGGGTGCTTGGTCAACCCATTTGAAGTTTAGGAGACATTGGCACATCTTGAAGCCCATTGTGGAAGGGTAGGCCATTATGAAGTCCCCACATGTGGTCCATAATTAGGTAAGCTCATTTACTCGATTTCTCTAATGACTTGTTGTACTGGAAGGCTAGGGTATGCATTGGATCTTTTCCAGGATTGCAAATGGTTTCCATTTGGGGTTTGGTCTCCCTATACGGGGCTCTAATCCTCTGGAGGGCTACATTGGCACATGTAGGGTGAGCGTTGAGAACCGTGTGAACTATTCGAAGAAAAAACAATAAAAGCCTTGCATAACCGTGTGAACCATCCACGTTCTCTCAGATCTGCTCGCGATCCATGGTGGATACATGCTCGAACCTCCACAGATCCGCACATGATCCTTTCCAGATCTGTGGATCAGGCAGCAGGAACCGTGGATCGGGTCCCCATGGATCCAAATTTCTAGGAATCGCCAACAAAAGGTGAAATTGGATGTGCCGTTCCGCCGAAGGATCGATGGTGGTTTTGCCTCTAGATCCTTGGGGGGGGGGACAGTTCGTGCAACACTAGGTTTAAGCCTTGGCTGAGACTCTGAGTGCCTACTTCTTGTGTCATTGTTCTTCATGCTTTTGATTTGATGATTGCTTGACGAGAAGAAGATAAAGAACATAAAGAAAGCTAATAAGAATAAAAAATAAATATCACAAGTAATAGTCAATAAGAAACAAAATTATTTGTAAGACAAATTATTTCTGTATGACTAAATTTTCTGTTTATGTACATCACTGTGTCTAAGAATATTGTACTAAGACCATGAGCTCCCAAACCCAATGTTTCTTTCACATACTTATTAGTCAAGCACGTAATAGTCATATCCTAGTCAAAATTATATAACTGACTTTCTGAATATTAACAACTCAAAATTGGGAGATTTAGGTGAGAAGCCAGTTAATTCAAATAACATGTATGACTGTTGTTAGATGGATTGTTCTTTATTTTAAGCAGTTGTTAGCTATTATGGTGTTTCAACATGGGTATGAGTTAATATTGATCTTACATTGACATCTAATCCTACTTTTGCTTTCCCTGTGGGTTTCTTGCTAGCAGAGTGATGGATAGTGTGTTGCTATGATGATAACATATGGTTGTATAAAAAAAAGAGGGGAGGGAAAAGGGGACAATGGCTATCATATGGGTACAATACCAAGGCACATGCATATTTTTTTCTTAAATTTCATGGATCTTTTATTGCACATTATTAAGTTTGTAGCTTGTCCTATCCTTTATGTGTTTTTTCAAGCATTCTAGCAATGTTGTTGATTGGTTTGGATAGGTGATACCATTATTATGACCTTGAATGACACTTGCAACAATGGTTCAACAAGCAAAGTTTTTGTCTATTTGTTTTGGTTGATAAATGGTCCTTTGTTTAAAAGTTGGCTCTACCTTTGACTTAGATGCCACTATTGAGGAGTATTGGTTGGGCCAAAACAACTTAAATCATGCACTTGGCCTCTTCAATTGAGAAACATTTCCTAGAACAATCTACCTAATCTTAAAGAATGAGAGATATCACAAGAATTGGCTACATTAACATGATAGCATGTTTTTGTGGGGTTTGAATCTGTGACTTTGTGAAGTAAGCTTACTTGATTTACCACTGCGGACATCCTTCTTAACAATGATTCTTTCCCTTATCTTTGTATCACATTTTATTTGTTTTCACATAACCTAGCTATGAGTTAACCTTTTAATTTCCTTAAAATAAATCGTTCTAGGTATCTCTCAATTTGTATTAAGATAGATGTATATATGGTACTTGTGTCCTTTGTTGACAACTTCGGTTGTGGTGAAATTAGTAAATTCAAAAGAGCAATTTAAGATGAATGCTTGGTAGTCTTACTCTTAATTGATCTTTCAAATTTTCATATTTTCACATAATAATGTTTTTGTGATATCTTGAATTTCCAGAGATTTTTATAGTGGAAGGAGAATCGGCAGGAGGTAGTGCAAAACAAGGACGAGATAGGCGATTTCAGGTCATACTTTTTAATCTTTATACTCAGATCTTGGATTGTTGGTACTTGACATGTTTGAAAACATTCTTTGGTGAAATGCCTTTAATAAATCTTCCATTCAAATTTTAAATGTATATTCAATTTAATAAGTCCATATATATAGTTCACTGTTCCTTTTGAATATAGAGCTAAGGGATTAAATCAATGATTTTAAAGGAGAAAAAACAATTAAGGAGTGTTTACTTGACTTCAAATCAAACATTTAGCCTTACTACCCAAGTAGCAGGGCACATCTCTTGGGGGCTCCATGTTAGTATCCTGCTTGTTGAACGTGTGGCATGCTAGGACACATGTTTGGCACTGTTACTGATATGATTAGCAGGGCTGCAGAGGTCTATGCAACCTGCTAAAATGGGCGACAGAGGATAGGGGCACATTGTCACCTTGGCTGAAACCCCCACTCTTTAAACCCAACTTTCCCTGAAATGCTAAGGGAGGGTTGCCAACTAATACTCCAATCAACCAAGATAAGACCAATGCCTTCTTTGGGGTCAAATGGTGAGGGGCAGGAGTTAATTATTGGCCTCCCTACTGGTTTTCTGTGTGTAAATCTGAAACAGAAACTTAAAACCAACAAAATGGTACCCTCAATTGTACAAGATATGACATATAAGTAGTGAAAATGAGTGTACATAAATTTTTCTAACCAATTCTAAAGTTATCTCTGAGTTTAGAGCAGTTGTTGTGGGGTTTTACTACAAATTTGGATGCTGCCCTGTAAATACAGATTGTAAAATTTGAAGAGAAGTACATGGTCAATGATCAAATTCCTCTCAAAAGACCACCCAACTAGTACCAAGGCACTCTAGATCAAAGATCTAGAGGTGGGGAAGCTAGGAAGGGTTAGATTGACCTTAATAGATATTGAAAATTGTTAAGTGTGCTGAATTTTGAATGGGATCTATAATTATACTTTCTCCATGTGAAGTCCATTGAGGTTGGTACCATTCTCAAACATCTTGAAACAATTAATGTTATTGTGAAAAATTTAAGTAGAAGGATAGAAAAAGAAGAATAAAGAAAATGCCAAACAAAGGAAAGATAAAGGAGAATGTCAAACAATATTCACATTTATGAATTTAATACTGACCATTAATGGCTAGATTTTTGGCCTTCAGTTTTAACATTTTATTATTTTCTATTATACACATTTGATTTTTTAAGTGCCTCAGTTGCAAACGTATGGAATCAGCCAGTTCGGCAATTTAAGGCTGGTTTGTATAGAACCCGCCTTTTCCAAGTTGCAACCCTCAACTGGATTGGTGTGGCCCTGAAATGGGTTGGACCTATATCCACACAATCTAGCAGGGCCCTAATGGGGGAAAACGTATGGGACAACTACACAACTAAGTGACAACAATAGGACAATGACCCACTGTCAGCACAACAAGGTACCCTGCCCTTTACAGACTTTCACTGATGGGAGGAGTCTTGGTATGATTGTGATCACCTATAATAGATATTCTAGGTTTGAAGGTTCAAGGTGATGGAGCTAGAGCTCATTCAAAGAGAGGCTCAATAAAGGTACGAGGCTTCAAAGAAGCAAACCACTCTCTAAGAAAAACCCTAGAAAAGAAGGTACAAGACCTAGGGTTTTGAGGTTTCTCGATGGTAATATGTATTCACAAGGTCAAGTCCCGAGAGAAGAAAAGGCTTGTTGTGAGTTATTCCAATGAATATTGAGCTCATACAACCTGCAAAGAACTCCCTGAGGTGACAGAGAAAGACCTAGGTTTTCCCTCTTGGAGTAGCACCTAGGGCAAGAGATTTTATGGATGAAACTCGAGTGGATGCCCACCAAACTTCGATCATAGGTAGCCTAGACCTTGAGCTTGATGCTTTGACCCTCAAATTCGCGAAAAAATCACCTCCCTAAAATTTCTCTACAAGCCCTATATTTCCTCCCTACTTTTAGGGGACTGAAATTTAGGAGGAGAAAATATGGAGAAAGAGGATTTTGATCACCGAAATCGTTGGACTAGTGCCTAGTCCTTTGGAAATGGAGTCTTGAGATGCTTAAGATAAGATAAAACGTCTTCTAAGGAGGCTCGAAATCGATGCCCTATGTACCAATTTCAAACATTTACCCTCTTCAAGATATAATGAAGTTTCATGAAGAATTCAAAGACATTCATTCAATGGGAACATTCATTACATGCCTTGCATTGGATAATATATGGAATACTGTTAAAGTTGAAAACTAGGGCCAAATTCCACTTTGGACTACTCATTTGATGGAGATAATTATTGCATTGAATTCCTCTTTCCGAGAGGACCAAAATCGACCTAAAGATCACTAAATTTGGACAAGGAGAAATGTGTTTTTATAGTAAATCGCACACATGTATAAATTGTCAAGGTCGACTACACCATCATGTAAGCTCATGAAGCCTAAAAGACGTGTCTTTATGCCCACATGGATTTATATAAATAAGAGTGACCTTGAACCTCATTTGGTACCTCATCAACTCAACTCATTCTTCTCTCTCCTCATATGATTGGTTTGTACAACTCATTGGGCAACTCTTCTTCTCACATGTGTGGCTAAAAGAGGACCAATTTCAGACCTGATGCAGCGTTTGACCAATGTTGACTTTGACTTTCTTGACACCTTTTGACTTCGATTTTCAGGGAGAATTTCTGTCTTAGCAGGCCACATTTATTGGCATAGGAACCAAGATTTTCTGGGTTGGGTGACCAGCACATTGACCATAGCAAAAAAGTGCAAACTTTGACCAATTTTGACTGATTGTTTTGGGACTGTTTTGGGCTGACCTTGACTAGCTAAGAAGGCCGAGTTTGACAACCTTTGGCCGAGATGAAGAAGAGGTGCTTTGACCATTGATGGAAAGGTATGAATTTGGCAAAGAAACCCTAAATATGAATTTACTCTTGGATTTAGGTTAGATGGTCTCTATCAAGTTGGATGAAGTCCTTTGGGAGCTTACTTCTCTACAATGTGAATTATGGCATTGGAGATTTGCTCACTTACATTACAAAGCCTTAATTGGGGTAAGGAAGATGGTTACATGTATGCCCAAATTCAATATGAACCATGAAGGTGTTTGTCAGGGTTGTGTAGTTGGGAAACTTACAAGGGGACCATTCCCTTCTGGTGAAAGCAAGACTACAAATATTCTTAAATTGGTCCATTCCGATCTATTTGGTATGTTGCTTGTAACATTGTTGGGAGGATACTTATATTATGCAATCTTTGTAGATGACTTCTCACTCAAAACATGTATCTATTTCTTAAAGAAGAAGGATGAAGTGTTCAATTGGTTCCGTTCTTTCAAAGCATTGGTGGAAAATCAAACGGAAAAGAAGATCAAGATATTGAGGACCGACAATGGAACTGAATATGAGTCAAATGAATTCAATGACTTTTGCAGATAGGCTGGCATTAAGAGGGAGACAACTATTCCATACACTCCTGATAAAAATGGAGTTGTGAAAGGAAGAATCGAACAATCATGCAAGCCACCCATGCCATGCTCCATGATGAAGGTCTACCGAAGTTCTTATGGGGAGAAGCCGCCAACATTGCTGTGTATGTTCAAAATAGGAGCCCGCATCAAGCATTGGATTGCAAGACACCCGAGGAGGCTTTCTATGGGGAGAAGCTCCCAACATTGTCGTGTACGTTCAAAATAGGAGCTCGCACTAAGCATTGTATTTCAAGACACCCGAGGAGGTTTTCACTAGTAATAAACCTGATATTTCTCATTTTAGAATATTTGGTTGTCCCGTGTATTTTCATGTGCCTAAAGAGAAAAGAAACAAGTTGGAAGGCTCTGGGAAGAAAGGTATATTTGTTGGCTATAGTGAAAATTCAAAGGCGTATATAATCTATGTGCTTGGTCAAAGAGATGTGGAAGTAAGCTGTGATGTCACCTTTGATGAAGATACTGCCCTTGTTAAAGCCATAGTCCTCCCCTCCCAAGGAAGGATGATGATGATGTTGCAGAAAAACAAGATGAACCTCCATCGGATGAGCTTATGACCGATGTTGAAGGCCCAATGGATCCCATTGATCCACCTCCTCGTGATCCCTCTGCCTCAAGGAAAAGACCTTTGTGGCTCAAAGATACTCTCGAGGATGCTGAAAAACATACTGCTCCAAGAGGGACATTTCGCAAAAGTAAGAAGTCGAATAGGTATCAAGGGTACTTGGCTGTTATGAGTTTGTTCACGCTGAACCATGCATGTTCGAAGAAGCTATAAAGCACCAAGTCTGGAAGGATGCAATGAATGAAGAATATGAATCTATCATGAAGAATGATGTCTGGGACGTGGTGCCTAGAACTAAGGGCAAGTCCGTGGTCATCTCAAAATGGCTATAAAAAATTAAACACAACATTGATGGGAGTGCTAAAAAATATAAGACTAGGTCCGTTGCTCAAAGCTTCTCTTAAAAGGAAGGAGTGGACTATGACGAGATATTTGCATCAATTGCCACTTAGGGATGGAGCCTACATCAAATGAACGTTAACACTGCTTTTTTGCATGGTTCGCTTAAGGAGGAAGTCTACTTGTAACAACCTCAGGGGTTTGAAGTACACAATTGAATGATACATGTATGCAGGTTGAAGAAAGCCCTCTATGGGTTGAAGCAAGCCTCTAGGGCTTGGTATGAGAGGATTGATAACTATCTTATGAAGCTTGGATTTGCAAGGAGCTATGTTGATCCTAACCTATACTTCAAGGTTGAAAAGGACATGCCCCTCATTTTGGTCCTTTATGTTGATGATCTCTTTCTGACTAGGGCAGACCCTCTCATTTTTCAATGCAAGATGGAGTTGACTTTTGAGTTTGAGATGAAGGAACTAAGACTGATTCACTACTTCCTAGGCCTGGAGGTCTAGCAAAAGCCAGGCGAGATTTTCCTTTCTCAAGGAAAATACATTGTGAAGCTACTAGAGAGATGTGGGATGGTGGATTGCAAATCTGTGTCTACTTCGATGGAACTCAACTTCAAGAAGCTACATGGAAGTGTTGCTGGGCTCGAACTGGCAAACCTTTCGAGTATCAACAACTTGTGGGGGCCCTGATGTTCTTGGTAAACTCCTGTCCGGACATATGTGTCAGTGTGAATACATTGAGTCAATTTATGGTGTAGCCTCATCAAGTACATTGGATTGTTGCTAAGAATCTCTTAAGATATCTCCGTGGCACAATTAGCTATCCCCTGGGATACACTACCAAGAATTTGAGGCTACATGGATATATTGATGCTGACTGGGCTAGCATTGTGGTTGATCGAAAGAGCACGTCAGGATGTTGCTTCTCATTGGGGTCTGCTTCGATTTCATGGATGAATAGGAAGCAGAAGTTGGTTGCTCTAAGCATTACCGAGGCCGAATATATTGCAGCTAGTATGGCATGTTGTGAAGTTGTTTGGTTGAGAAAGCTCTTCAGTGAGTTATTTGAGCACATGTTGGATAACATCGTGATTGATTGCAACAACCAAAGTGGGATTCACCTTTCAGAGAATCCCATGTTCCATGATCGCTCCAAGTACATTGATATCGGGTGCCACTTTATCTGAGATATGGTACAACGTGGAGAAATAAGGCTTCAACACATCAGGACCAATGAACAGGTTGTTGACATCCTCACAAAGCCCTTGGGGAAGGTCAAATTCTTAGCCTTCCGAGAGAGATTTGGAGTCGTAGAAGGACCCTCCCATGAGTGTCTTGCTTGAGTTTGGACATTGAGCTCTGGGAGCTCTTGGGGGTCTTGGGGTACTTCTTGGAGCAATGAATGACCGTAGGGTGAGTGGTTCACTTGCCCCTATAGGTGCGTTGTGTACAGGGTGAGTGGTTCACCCTCCCCTATGATCGATGATATATGCATAGGATGCATGGTTCACCATCTCCTATGTCATATGAGCAGGATGAGTGGTACACCTTCTCCTGTGGATGCCCCAACATATATCCTACCCATGTAGTCCGGGACTCATGGGAAGTACCTCTCATCTGGCCAATGAGTTGAGAAAAGTGGATAGGGACCATAACACTACAGATGGATGCATATTGGAATACCGTAGTCCCTATGTCTATAATGCATGGTGTTTAACAACTTGATTTGGGATCAAGTTTTATTGGGGTTCTATCCTTGGACTGACTTTTGCCAGTGGAAAGTGGTAAGGTCTTGTGACTTACTCTTGTTCGATTCTTCTTCATTATCTATATTAGTGTTCAACAGAGTTGAGACGGGATACAAAGATGGTTCATGACGACAGGATGGCATGATGATGGATGATGATGGATGGATTGGCAGGTGGAATTCTCCCTAGTTGATAGGGAATGCTAAAATTGGCAACTAGCGCCAAATTCCACTTTGGACTTCTCATTTGATGGAGATGATGATTGCATTGAATTCCTCTTTTGAATTTATGCCCACACATGTGCAAATTATCAAGGTTGACCACATCATCATGTAGGCTCATGAAGCCCAAGAGACATGTCACTTCACCCTCAACGACTTGTATAAATAAGAGTGACCTCCAACCTCATTTGGCACCTCACTCACTCACACATTCTTCTCTCTCCTTCTCTAATTGGTTCGTACAACTATTGGGCATACCTTTTCTCTCACATGTGTGGCAAGGAGGACGAATTTCCTGGGCAGATTACAGGTCCAAAATTTCAGAGCTGTTGCAAGGTTTGACTAACATTGACCAAGCACTTTGACTCATCCTTTGACTGTGATTTTTGTGGGAAAATTTCGTTTTTGGCAGGCCGTACTGTTTGGCATAGAAGCCGAGAATTTTTGGGCACTTTGAATTGTGTTGACTGCAGGCCTGTTTCAACAAAGAAGTTGACTTCAGTTGACCAAGTTTGACTGCTGTTTGGATGACTTTTGACTACTATGACCAGTTAAGGAGGCCGAATTTGACTTCCTTTGACTGAGCCCTTTACATATTCAGTAACATCATTCTCCATGAGAATTAGATCAATTCTCTTCTTCCATACAAGGTAATTCGAGGTCCCAATCTATTTATTGTTCTTTTTGCAGAATGAAGTCATTTGATTTGAGGTTTGAGACATAAAAGTATAAATTACTTACTTTGTCAAGTGAAGATGCTCCTTTGATGATGATATCTTGAATTTGATGCCTTCTTGATAATGTTCATAATTGAAGATGCCTTGTTGAAGATGATTGCTTCCTTGATGATGTCTTCCTTCTCCTTCCAATGTAACGGAGATAATTTTGAGTTATTTGATGATGAAAAGCTCTTCTAGCTTTCCTTGGATGTAGAGTGTAGAATGTGGAAACTTTTCAAGATGCTTCAAATGATAGAGTCCTTCTTTGAATGGAGTTAGGTCTTTGAGGTCTTCATTTTCTTGTGATGATGTGATCCTTGTCCTTATGATGTGATAGGTACTCCTCCTTGATGCTCTTGATGATTTGATGTCTTTGATGCTTCTTAGTTCTCCTTGGTGATCTCCTTGTGCTTGACCCTGTGTATTCTTCTTTAATTGGATGATCTTCTCCACACTGCTTTTCCTTGTTGTAGTAAACTTAGTGCTGATACCATGTTGAAAAATCTAGGGGCAACTTAATTAGGTGATTTCTCTTACTTTGATATCTGCTTGTGATATATTTTTACTTTACGCTGACTGGCTTCCTCTTTCACTTGATTACTATTATGTTCTTATCATCAAACGACTACCAGACTAAGAAGATCAAATAGACAAGAGGACACAAAATGTAGGCTATAAGCCAGGGCCAAAACCTCTTCTCTTGAGAGGAAAACCCACAAGAGCTCTTTTCTTCTTATAGAACATCAATTGACAAATTCTAAGACCTATGACCCTTGATAAAGACCCTTCCAAGACCAAGTCAACCTTCCTTCTTAATGAGCTTTCCTTATACAACGTACAACAACAAACTTTGACCTTCCAACAACTTTGATCCCCACAACTTTTTAAGCAACTTCGACCCGAACAACTTCTGCAAGAACTTCGATCCCAACAACTTCTCTAGCAATTTCCACCCCAACAACTTCTCCAATAACATCGACCCCAACAACTTTTCCAGCAACTTCTCCAACTGCTTTGACCCAAACAACCTCTCTAACAACTTCGACCCCAACAACTTCTCCAACTACGTTGACTTAGTAGTTTTAGAATTTGGTTGCACATGAGAGAGAGAGAGAGACCCAAAAACTTCAACTTGAGCTTCCGTCTTGAACTTCGCTTGCCCTAGCACTTCTTATTTTAAGATCGAACTTCTTTTCTTGCTTCTTCATATGTCTTGTGTGTGTTATTCAATGTAGGTTGAATGCCTCTTATATAAAGGCTTTCGAGGGGTAGGAATTCCCTCGATGAGGCCAACTTGATCTTTCATGTAGGCTGACTTGTTGCAACTAGGTTGACTTGTCTTGGAGGGACTTTTATGACTCAAATGAATTTCTTTTTACATAATACAAAATGCCCAAATGGATCTTACATATTACAATGACTCAATTGACTCCCAGACTTTATGACAAAGCCCTATTAGCACTTAATGTGTGCTTGACCTATAAATAAAATGACCTTGAGCAGGAAACTCATGCTTCAAAATAATAATAATAAAATTTCTTTTTCTCTTTTTATCAAATACATAAATTATGTTTACATTAGACATTATGAAGACCGAACCTAGCTACACTTTTCAACTGGAGGTGACTTGAGGAGGTTTTGATTTGACATTTTTTGTGGCAATTTTTGTCTTGGTCTTGGTATTTGATATCTCATTTTGATTTGATTCTTTAAGAGGAGGATTGTTGCATTTTCCCCATTGTGGGGTTTTTTGAAAATGTAACTATGATCGGTCTTCATAATTGTCTATGTACTTATATCATTGTATATTTAATTTAAAAGTGTAAAAGAAGAGAGAAAATTATTATTAAGCATGGGTTTCATGCTCAAGTTATTTGTCAATAGGTCAAGCATTCAATTAATGCTCCTAGGGTTTACATGAGTCAAAGAGTCTGGTCACATTGTAAAAGACCCATTCAGGCATTAGTATCAAGAGAAGAAAAAATATTCTGTGTCTAGAAGGCTACCAAGACCAAGTCAGCCTAGAGAGGCCTATTCGAGCTTCTCGGAGAGGCTATATAAAGGAAGAACTTCGACCTCATTTGATCATCATCAAGCACAAAATTCTTGAGTTAGAGTTGCGGTTAGAAAGGAAGGACAAAGGTCTTAGAAGGCTAGAAGAAGTCTAGAAAGAAGAGTGCCAAGCCCTAGAAGAATTCAGATCTCTGAAATATATCTGCTACAACTCACATGTACAAAGTATGCTAGGGTTGCCCATAGATCCGAAAATTGCAGAAGGTGTTACAACTCCTTAGTGGATAGTCGAAAGGCTAGAAGATCCTTTGTTTGCTTCATTGCTCTTGGAAGATCTTGTTCTTGTGTTGAAGAAGAAGTATTGGTGGTTGGCTTGGTTCTTAGTGAAGTCTTGGTCTTCTATTTTGGGTCTTGGAAGTCTCATTTGAATTGATTCTATAAGAAGAGAAATTCTTTCTGGGTTTTCCCCTTGGAGGGGTTTAGCCCTGGCTTGAAGCCTATGGCTTGTGTTCATCTGTTTGTGATTGTGATTGGCGTTTATTTGATGATAAGAACATAACCATAATTAAGAGGAAGAATATAATATCACAAATAACTGTCAAGTAAAGAAAAATCAAATTAAAAGTTTCCCTAATTCTGCCCTAATGGATTTCTCAACATGGTCTTAGAGCAAGGTCGAAGGCATAGGCAACTGGAAGATCACTATTGTTTGGAATCAAAAAGGGGTTCAAGTCTAGCAAAAGGGATTATTTTTGTCTTGAAGACTGAGCCATCTACAAGAAGAATCGAGCAAAAGAGGACTATTTTTGGGCTATTATTGTGCAAGATATAGTGAGAATAAAACTCTGAAATAAAACCACAGTTCTGGGCTATTGGATCGAGGGTTATGAAGTGCTTTTTTAGGCTGAAAATCAATCTTCATGGCAAACAGTTTATTCTGAAGGAGATCCAAGAGGATTACTTGAAGACTCACCCTAGGCCTCAAAGTTTATGCTATATTGACACAAAAATCCGAGACTAGCAATCTCATTCTAGGGAAGGATAAATTGTACCACAATGGCTTGTAAGTAGTCCTAAAATCCAATGCATAAATGACTACCTTGAAGAAGATAGAAGGTCGATTTTTGGGAAAGGCATTTGGCCTTGTTTTTATAACTCAAATTCAGTGATTATAAGAAGCCCTAACTAGAGGAACAAAGTTGTCATAAGAGCTACAAAAAGACTTACATCGGAGGAACCTGTGAGAAGATATCTTCAAGTAGTGTTAAGTATTTTGGAACTATTCAAGAAGTAGCAACAATGGAAGCTGAGTTAGAGGGATTGTAGTAATAACTACATCAAAAAGTCAAAAGGAGTTGCAACTTGTGTACGAAAATGTAACTATGTTCGATCTTCATTAATGTACTTGAGTCGTCATGAAATGTACTTGTCAAAAGAATAAAGAAAAGAATTTTTATTATTGTAACAATGACTTATTAAAGCATGGATTTCATGCTTGGGTCATCATTATATTAGTCAAAGTCCTCGTTGTGGACTCGTAGGATTAATATTGAGTTTATAGAGTCATTGTACATTCAAAGAAACCCTTCTTGGGCTTTTGAATCATGTAAAAGGGTTTAGTAATGAGTCAAACATGATTTATGTATCCTCCACACCAAGGCGGCCTAGAAGAGATCAAGTCGGCCTAAGGTTACCTATTCGACCCACAAGTAGCCTATAAATACAATCTAGTCAAAGTCATTTGGAGTATCACATCTCAAGCTAGTTCGATATCTCAAGAGTTGTTGGGGAGGTACGAAGTCTGTTGCTAGGAAGCCAAAGGAAGTGTAAGTTTGGGGAAGTCTAAGGAGAGGAAGAAAATCGAACTTTTGGCGTCTCTCTTTGTCTGTTTCGTGCCTTAGATTGGGAGATCGAAGTCTTCCAAGTTTCATTGTTGCTGGAAGTTGCCTGATGCCAGAAGCTACTGCCTAGTCGAAGTTGCTAGAAAGGGGTCGAAGATCTCGGGGGCTGACTTGGTGTGGAGGGAAGGTTTGGTCTTTGTCTAGAATGAAGAGTCTCAAAGAATACTACTGAAAGGAAGAATTTCTTGACTAGGTTTTCCCCTCGAGGTGGGTTTTGCCCTAGCATAGTGCCTCCATCTTGTGTCTCTTTTTTTGTGATCTTCATACACATATAATATGGTAATTGCTTGATGAAAGATAAGATAATAAAGAAGTAAAAGAAGCCAACACACTGACAAGTAATTATCAAGAAAGGAGAATCAAACCCTAATATAACTACTATGATTTTCCAACATGGAACCAGATCTAAGGTCAGAAAAAGTCAAAGATCACTTTGTTGGCATGGATTCTCCCTCTACGATGAACTACATAAAGATGGGTATCAACGCTGCTGGAAATTGGATCAAGTTGGTCATCTACTACTTGTTTAACAAGGTCAAAAGTCAAGGATTCTCTTACAGGTTCTCTTAATGATGACAATGCATGGATCATTGATAGTGGAGCATTGAGACACATGGTAGGTGAAAGTAAACAAGTTCATACACTACCAAAGGAGCCATCTTCTCATGCAATGGGATTAGGTGACAACAAAAGCCATGCTGTTAGCGGCCCGGGATCAACATCGTTGAAGCTGGATAATGGATTGAAGCTGCATCTCAACAACATTCTCTATGTTCCAGGTTTGAAAAAGAATTTTCTTTCTATTTCTTGTGTAGAAGATAAAGGGGAAATGATTCCTTTTGTTGATGGAAAAGTATTGGTTTGGGGTAAAGACTCTAGCATTGATAAAGCTAGGGTTATTGGAGTTCATGAAGGAAGTCTTTATAGAGTCATTTCACCACCTCCTCAAGTTTTGGCTCATATGGAAATAAGTCCTATTGAGCTATGGCATAGGAGGTACGGTCATCTACATTATAAAGTCATCCCTACTCTTAGTCAACTAATTCATGTTATTCATAATACGAAGTTGGACCATGAAGGGGTGTGAAAGGGATGCTCTTTGGGAAAACATACAAGAAAGCCATTTCCTAATAGTGAAACTAGGTCTAAAGAGATATTAGACCTCGTCCATTCTGTTGTGTATGGGCCCATGTCTGACTAATCACTTGAAGGTCATCTCTACTATGCAACATTCATTGATGACCATTCTAGAAAGACATGGCTCTACCTCCTCAAAACAAAAGATGAAGTATTTGATAAGTTCAAGGAGTTTAGGGCCAAAATGGAAACCCTAACCAAAAGAAAGGTAAAAACTCTAAGGTTTGACAATGATGGGGAATACACTTCTAAGGAATTGATTGCATATGTCTAGCTATACTGAATCATAATGATTCTTGTTTTGGGTGATTCATCACTTGATAAATCTACCCACCCCACTCATATTCTTAACTAATTTTGTAGAACCCTAGATAGGTTTTGGAAAACCCTAATCTAAGGGTATGCTGATGTGAATGACTGAAACCATAAACTGCTTAGGGTTATTGAGAAATGCTATTTGAAGTTTTTGTTGGTAATGTCATGTTTGGGATTTTGGTATGATAGGAAGAACTAACTTTTTAGGATTGAATGATAAAGTCTAAAATCCCGAACCTTTGAAATATTGGTAATGTTGGGTTTGCTATGTTTCTACATTGAAAGCCTAACTCATTAGGGTTTGGTGGAATGTGCAAGAAAGACCCTTATAATGTCTTAGAAATGATTTCCTTGGTATGTGTGTGTTTGTCTGATCAAACCCCAGTCTAGTCAAGTTTGTTGTGTATTGATATTTATGAAGTTTGGTTTTGACTAACACATGATATGAAATGCCTATGCATGATGATGAACTCCTAGATGTGTGAGTTGCCCTGTTTGTCAGTGGTCATGAATCCTAGGATTTGGAAAGAAGACCTAGTCAAAGTTCGTCTTTCTAGGATGATAATATTTGTGAAATTCAAGGGTTTTGGAGTTAAACCTTAGTAGAAGTGAAAATATCTGATAAATGATGATAATATGATATTTGTGTAAGATTGTTGAAATCTGAGTTTTAGTTGGGATTGATGTTTGATTGAAAATCTAGGGTTTGCAACTAACCCTAGTGGAAGATGGTCATGTTGGTAACTAAGCTGTGATTGGTTTTGAGTCTTAATTGATTCTTTTGTATGAAATCTAGGATTTGTATGAAACCCTAGTGAGAAGTCTAACATATGTATTTTGAAAAGTTGTTAGATGCTTTGTAGATCTATATTTGTTTGAATTGTTTCTAGGGTTTGCTATATGTTGTAGTAAGGTATGTCATACCTTTGGAAGAAACATTGAAACCCTAGATGTAATGGAAGTTGTTATGATGTAGTCTAGGGTTTATGACAAAGTCCCTAGCAAGATGTTGAAGAGTATATGTCTCTTGTTTGTAATTAAGTCTGGGTATCTGATATGTATAAAGTTGAAATGCTTCTGTGATTCTAATATGGCTAACTTCATGCTTCTATAGATTTGGTTGTACTTGCTATCTAAGTTGTGCAGGTACACAATCTTCAATTTGGTGAAGATGCTCGTTGATGTGATAAGCATGATGAGGATGATAATAACTCTGATGAAATGGTTGGAAGCCACGAAAGATTCTCTGATTATGAAAAGAAGTAGAACTCCCTAAGTTAAGAGGGAGTCTGGATGAAATCTCCCTAGGTTAAGAGGGAGCCTGAATGGAAGGAATCTCCCTAGGATAAGAGGATGATTGCGAGTATTCCTTGTATAGGAATGATTAGATCCTCTCTGTTTAACAGGGGGTGACAGATATGATTCTCTGCTTCATGTGTCATGCACTAGACCAGGACTAATAGCCGTAAGTTTTAGTGAAGGCCATGAGTAGGAGAAGGAAATTGGAGAATGCATTTTGAGGTGTTTCTGAAAGAAGGAAAGCAAGATCCGATTGAAGAATATGTTGCTGCATATGAAGTAGGAAGGAAAGTGTATGATTGAGGAATCTTCTGTCAAATATTCGATTGATAGTGTTACGATGAAAAGTTGAGAAGCAACATCAAGTTGTTTGGAAGACCTCGAAGGTTTATATTTGATTATGTACATATGAAAGTATTATTGATTGGGGTTTTGTTTATACAGGTGAATCTCTCGAAGGTGTTGATAGCATGCTAGTTGCAAATCAATTTGATTAGGAGAGATTGGTTATCCTTGATCTGCTGGATCTAGGAGTGTTGAGGCTTTTTGTTGATGCCCATGTCCTGAAAATCTAGAGATAAAATGACCTTCATTACCACAACTGAAACAGAGTGGAAGATTACCTTTGCCTTTGTTGATTCCTTTTCAGATAGATTTCACTGCGTCTAATTTCCCTTTCTGATTTCCCATGGCCATGAGCAAGCATTCTTCTTGATCATCATTAGATGCATCTTGATCACCTTCCTTTGATGAACTACTATCTTCCTTGGAATAGAAACTTCTCTTCTTAAGAGATCTTCCCTTCCTATTTTTAGGAAATTTGCCTCTATTTCTGTGTTCTTTCTGATCATTGCTATCTTTTGATTTCCCATATGGATATTTTGAAGCATAATGACCTTTTCTACCGCACTTGAAACGTTTGAATGGTAGCTTACCTTTATGTTTTCTAGAACCTCTTTTCATCTTTCTCACTAATCGAGCTTCTTCTTCATCTGATTTAGTGATGGAGTAATTGTTGAGAAATATATAGGGCAAAATTAAAGTGATTTCTCTTTACTTGAAAACTACTTGTGATGTCTTTTTACTTATTAGCTTTGTTACTTAGTATTATGTGTGGGTATCATCAAACAACTAGCAAAACAAGAAGAACAAGAACACATAATATAGGTTGCAAGCCAGGGTCAAGAACTCTCCACTTGAGAGGAAAACCTGGAAATCTCTTCTCTTCCCTATAGATTCTTCAATTGACGAATTCCAAGACCTTAAGACTGAACCCAATACCCTCCAAGACCAACCTCTCCTGATGATGTGCTAACCTTGATCTAGTCAAACCCAGTCAAATCTCTTCTAGTAGCACTTCTTTGACCTCCAACTTCATAATTTCGGCCTCCACTGCAGATCTGAAATTTTTGTCCTTCCCAAGTAGTTGCTACTGCCACACTTGTGAGCCTCAATTTTCCTTCTGAGCCTTCCTTTGATCTTCGCTTGCCTTTCTTTGACTTCTGGAGCTTGAGGATGACCCTTGGTGACCTTCGCTTGACCTTCTTTCCTTCTTTTCTCCAAGATTGAACTTGTAGATAGAAACCCTAGATCTGTTGCAGAAACCCTAGTCCTCCTTAGCACGTGTGAGAGAGAAACAGGCCAAACAAAAAGTCTCCTTCGTGCTATTCCTTCTTCGCTACCTTCTTCTTCCTCCTCCTTCACTAGAATGAGTGATGGATGATTGGCACTCAGGGAGGTCGAGTTTCCTCCTATATATAGGCTCTTCAAGGTGGACGTGGCTCTTTCTTTTAGGCCGACTTGCCAGCTGCCAGTCTGACTTGGTCTTGGAGGGTATTTTGACTCTTTAAATGACAAATAATTTTCTTTACTAGTTACAATGTGCCCGAAGGGGTCTTCAACTTTTGACAATGACCCTTTTGACTTCTTGACCTAGGGCAAACCCTAGAAGCACTCAATGGGTGCTTGACCTATAAAATAAAAGACATTGAGCATGAAACCAATGCTACAAAAATAGTAATAATAATTTTCTTTCATTTTACAATTTGTAAGAATGAAAAGTACATTTCATATTTATGAAGACGAAACCTAGCTACACATTTTTCAACACTCCCTCTTAACTAGGGAGGTATTCATAAACGGTACATGGACATTCTCAATCTGAAGTGATCTCATAAGAAGAGTTGGACTGATAACCCATTCATTCAACATCATACGAACAAACATTGTCACATAGCAAGGTCTTGAGTAACAACTCTATCTCTCCACAAGATTAAAGCACAATGCTGGAGAGACCAATGATTTATAGACACCATCATCATTGTCTCTCAAGGTACATACTCCACTCGGGTGTTCACAAAGTATGACCTTCTTTGGACTATTCTTATCTTGAATAACCAGTCCTCAAAGAATATTTGTCCACGACTACTCTCATCTTCGATGCCCTACCTCATCCTCAGAGAGTATCAGATGCCAGATGCTTACCCAATCCTCCATTTTGTCTTCCCAAGTGAAGACATGAATGATGTACCTATCTCTCCCTCTCAACTAAGGAGGATACATCAACCAAACCAAACTTGTCTCTCAAATACACAAGCTTCTTATTAGGAAGAGATTTTGTCAACATGTCAGCTACCTGTTCATCAGTGGAGATATACTATTGCTGCAACACACCATCTTGTACTAGCTTCCAAATGTAGTGATACTTGTTGATATGGTTTGTCTTTCCATGAAACATTGGGTCTTTAGATAATCGTATACAATTGGTGTTATCACAATGTATCACTGTAGGGTCCATTGGTCCTTCGAATAGGTCAGATAACAACTTCCTCAACGAGAACACTTCTCTGCTTACTTCATAGACAACAATATACTCTGCCTCAGCACTACTTAAAACAACTTTATCTTGCTTTCAGCTCATCCATGAGATCATGGAGGATCCCAAACTGAAACATCCTCCGTTAGTGCTCCTTCCATCTTTTCACTGCCTCCCTAGTCGAAATCTGTATATCCAATCAGGTGGACATTGTTCCTCCTATCGTACTTCAGGCATTAGTGGATGGTTCCTCGCAAATATCTCAGAATATGTTTTGCTGCTATCCAATGATCATGCTTCGACTCCACTTGGAATTGACTGAGAACATTTACTACAAAGCATGTCTGGTCGAGTATTCACTAAGTACATCAGTGAGCCAATCAATTGTCTATACTTGGAAGGATCCATAGGGCTCGATTCAAAACTCCTTAGTCTTTTCAAATTTGTGATCATCGGGGTTGTCATTGGTTTGCAATCCATCATGTCAAACCTCTTCAACATCTTGATCACATACTTTCGTTGACCTAGATAGATTTCATCAGGTCCTTGCCAGACTTCTAGTCCCAAATAGTAATGCATCAACCCTAGATCCTTCATGTCAAATTTTGCTGCTAGTTGTTTCTTGCATTCTTCAATTCGACCTTCTACACCTGTCAAGAGAAGATCATCCACATACAAAAGAATGATTACCGGTTCACCCTTCACAACCTTAATATAAAGGTTTAGATCAACAAAACTCTTTGTGAAGCCTAATCTCTGAAGGTATGCATCCATCCTAGCATACCATGCACTTGGTGCTTTCTTGAGGCCATAAAATGCCTTCTTCAATCTGCAAACATATGCCTTTCTGTCTTTAGCTTCAAATCCCAAGGGTTGTTCTATATAGACTTCCTCATCAATTGTGCCATTCATAAATGCAATTTTGACATCCATTTGATGGATGTTCCATGCCATTGATGTTGCCAAAGAGACCAACCAACGTATAGTTGTATACCTTGTTGTCAGAGCAAATGTCTCTTCATAGTTGATGCCTTCTAGTTGAGGGAAACCCGTAGCCACAAATCTTGCCTTATACTTGTCAATACTTCCATCTACTACATGTTTGATCTTATAGATCCATTTGGAAGTTACCACAAATTTGTCTTTGGGCCTAGGCACGATATCCCAAACTCCATTCTTCATTATAGATTGATATGCTTCATTCATGGCATCCTTCCATTCTTGATGATTGACAACTTCAAAAGTGGATGGATTTGCTTCCATTAATTTTGTCATGTAGGCTGCATACCTAGAATATTGTTTGAGCTTCTTGCTTTCCCTGAATGTGCCTCGAGCTACTCCGTGACCCTTCGCATCAAGTAGTGTAGACTTGAACCAGTTAGGTCTCTTTATTGATTCGTGGATGACCATAGGTTGAATAGGTTCACTGGGGCCTTCATCTTCATGATTAGATTCTTCTTCTTCCCTAGTGACTTCTTTTTCAAATACTGGAAGTTATTCATCATCAGAGTCCATAGGAAGTTCCTAATATTTCTTGAATGTGATGCTTTCATCAAATATAACATCTCGACTTTGACACTCGAGCTCTCCCCTTGGATCATATCCCCCTTAGTTTATCCCCTTGGATCCCTAACTCCCCCCGGATCCCTTGCCACACGCCCTAGAAAAGGCCCTAGAGACCAGATACGTACAGGCACCAGGAATCTAACTAGAAGATACACAGGGATGAAACTTGAAAATCCATTGAACAAGAAGTGGACCCAAAGGGAGGATAGGCAAAGGTGGTATGATTGGTGAAACTTAGCGAAGTTACAACTTGGAATATCTCCCTGGGAACACTTGAAGAACGCCTAAGGCATAATGCAAGACACAAAGCGGGATATGAGAACTTGAACCTTGAGATACTCGAATTGGGACTTCCAGTTGACTGCTCGAGATGGGTACTAGCCAGGTGAAATATGTTTATAGATATATAGTGGGTATTTTCTTTCTTTATTGAAACTTTTATTCCTTTCTTGATGTCTTGATTCCGGTCTTGATTTCTTGACTTATTGATCTTTTTTTATGAATTTATCTCGGTATTGATTTATTTTTATGGTACGCTTTCGGTCATCGGATGACCTCTAGCGCTTCGCGACATGCCTGATCTACTTGTTGTTTTGATTTAATTTTATTTAGATGGCGGCATTGCCCTGAAGGATATTCTTGCTACAGTTCGGCGAGTTGGAACTCTTTGCCCCTTACTTTCCACCATCATAGGCTCGTCGATCTTCTCGCTGGCTGAACGAGGAACCTGACTGACCTGACAAGGTTCGTTAGGCTCCTCATAGTTTGATCTGACCTATAGTTAGTTGGTTTCTTCCCAGTTAATACTTCTTCGGGAGTTCTATTATCTAGTGACCTATGGGGACTTTGATTTTGAATATATACAACTGTCTTAGTGGCTTCTCCCCACAAAAATTTCGGTAGATGTTGATCATGCAACATTGCTTTTACACTTTCTTCAATGGATCGGTTCTTTCGCTCTGCAACTCCATTTTGTTCCGGATTATATGGGACTATCAGCTCCCTCTTAATCTCAGACTCCTTACAGAAGGCTATGATTTCCTTGGATGTATACTGTCCTCCATTATCAAAGCTTAGTATCTTAATTCTCCTTTCAATAGGTTTCTCTACTTAAGCTTTGAATTCTTGAAATTTGGTAAATACTTCATCCTTGGATTTCATTAAGTAAACCGAAGTTTTTCTTGAATGATCATCTATAAATGTGACATAATATAGATGACCCAAGTGATTTTGGAGTCATAGGACCACAAACATTAGAATGAATAAAATCCAAGATTTCTTTTGACTGTGAAGCACTGCTTCCAGATGGTCTCTTGGTGTTCTTACCCAATGCACATCCTTTGCATACTCCTTCTTGATCTTCTTTCAATTCAGGGAATCCATCTAGTATAGAACTTAGAGTTGGAAAGGTCTTGAAATGGAGATGACCAAATCTTCTATGCCAGAGTTGACAGGGGCTGATTTTAGTGTGAACGAAAGCTTGTGCAAGAGGAGATGTTAACCTGTAAAGTCTTCCTTCACGCATACCAATTACTCTAGCATTCTCTATGCTTGAGTTCTTACTCCATACTACAACTTTTCCATCAATGAAAGCAACTCTATCACTCTTATCTTCTAGGCTTGAAATAGAAAGTAACTTCTTATGCAAGCCTGCAACAAACAGGATGTTGTTGAGATGAATGTTGCTTCCATTTTCCAGCTCTATAGAGGTTGATCCACATTAGGGGACTTTTGAGGTCTAAAATGGGCCTCCTAAGAAAAATGTACAACCAAAATAAACTTTATAAGAACCAATAGGATTCAAGATCATGATGTCAACCATGGGAGATGATTCACCATTTTTAGAGTAAAAAAGTAAAATGACTAAAAAATAATAAAATAATAAAACAATAAAACTACTCTTTCAACTCGTATTTTCAACTTATCTCCCTATGGGTTTACTCAAATTTCGAGCAGAAACACTCGTTGGATGCATAATTTGATTCCTCATCCAAGGAGTACCCATGTTGCATACTTTCGATGGACCCTACTACACGAAAGTATGCAACATGGGTACTCCTTGGATGAGGAATCAAATTATGCATCCAACGAGTGTTTCTTGCTCGAAATTTGAGTAAACCCATAGGGAGATAAGTTGAAAATACGAGTTGAAAAATAGTTTTTTCTTTTTTCCCTCTAAAATTTGATGATGTCGTCTAATCTTATTTGATTATTTCCACTATTATTTTATAATTTCCCAAGGAGGCCCATTTTAGACCTCAAAAATCCCCTAATGATTCCTATTACAGGATAGCTCTTATTATCTCCAAGTTCCACTGAGTAAGAAGATTTTCCCTTTGATAATGTCTTTAGTTGTTTTTGATGACTAGTCATGTGTCTAGATGCACCACTATTGATTACCCAAATGCTCTCGTCTTGGAATGTGTCGGTGAGTGCTGAGAAGAGACCTTCATCTTTTGTCTTGATTACTTCCTTCTTTGTAGTAAATAGAAGATTCCATGCTTCATTGATGCCTTTCTTGAAATGTCTTACTACCTTTGAACACTTCTTGAGGAACTTCTTCAATGTAGTGGAGATCTTCATAATGCCCTTAGCCAACCTTAGCTCTGAAACCGTGTTTAGAAATCTATAGGGCAATGATTAGAGTTATTTCTCTTTACTTCATAACTGCTTATGATGTCTTTTTACTTATTAGCTTTGTTAGTTATTATTATGTGTGTGTGTCATCAAACAACTACCAAAACAAGAAGAACAAGAACATAGAATATAGGTTGCAAGCCAGGGCCAAAACCTCTCCACTTGAGAGAAAAACTCGCAAATCTCTTCTGTTCCTTATAGATTCTTCAATTGATGAGTTTGAAGACCTTAAGACTGAACCCAATACCCTCCAAGACAAAGACCAACCTCTCCGGATGATGTGCTAACTTTGATCTAGCCAAACCTAGTCAAATCTCTTCCTGTAGCACTTCTTCGGCCTCCACTGTAGATCTGAAAAATTTTGACCCCCAGCAGTTGTTGTTGCCACACGTGTGAGTCTCAATTTGCCTTTTGAGCCTTCCTTTGACCTTCGCTTTCCTTTCTCTAACCTCTGGAGCTTGAGGATGACCCTTGGTGACCTTTGCTTGACCTCTTGCCTTCTTTTCTCCAAGATCGAACTTGTAGATAGAAACCCTAGATCTGTTGCAGAAACCCTAGTCCTCCTTTGCACGTGTGAGAGAGGAATAGCCCAAAAGAAAATCCTCCTTTGTCCTCTTCCTTCTTCTTCCTCCTTCTTCACTATAATGAGTGATGGATGGCTGGCACTTAAGGAGGTCGAGTTTCCTCCTATATATAGGCTCTTCAAGGCGGATGCAACTCTTTCTTTTAGGCCGATTTACTAGTTGCTAGGCCAACTTGGGCTTGGCGGGTATTTTGACTCTTTAAATGAAAAAATTAATTTTCTTTACTAGTTACAATGTGCTTGAAGGGGTTTTCAACTTATGACAATGACCCTTTTGACTTCTTGACCTAGGAAAAACCCTAGAAGCACTCAATGAGTGCTCGACCTATAAACTAAAAGACCTTGAGCCTGAAACCTATGCTCCAAAAACAATAATAATAATTCTCTTTCATTTTACAATTTACAAGAATCAAAAATTCATTTCATATTTATGAAGATCGAACCCAGTTACACATTTTTCAACAGTAATCATGGTCCTTGTGTCCTTTTTCTTTCTTTAATGCTTTGAAGGCGACTTACTTTAGTTTAGACTTATCTTTTCTTGTTCTCATCTCATACACAATGAGTCTTCCATGTATTTCATCCATCATCAAGAATTCAAGATCTTTCATTTCTTCAATAGTTGAAACCTTTGGATTGAACCTCAATGGAAGATAGATATATGTAGATAATCTATTAATGTCCAATGCATGACCACAAAAGTAGGTCAATGGGACTAAAATATACATCCAATCCGAGTACAATATGGGAGTGCAAACACAACTCCTAGAAAACTGTTTGGTAGATCTAGGATAAAATGAAGGAAAGAAGGCTACAACAATAGGACGACCTCATAAGTGTGTATATAAGCAGATCAAAACCCTAGTGATATAGAAGACTAAGTGAATAATTTTAGGGGTGGAGGTCGATGATGTTAAGAATGCTCGAGTATGATAGCTAACCGCGAGGGGTACAATAGTTTTGTTAGCTCGCTAGTGGAGTCCTCTGGATCCAATGAGGTGTCTTGCTGCACAATCCCAAGGGGAATGTAGGAGTGAGGGATACTCCTAGCATTCGAGGTCGAAGGAAGGAAGCTCTAGATAAGTGTCTAGCTTCTTTTTTAGGGCTGGGGAGGATGTTGTTTTTCCACAATATTGGAGTCTAGGATAGAATCTTAGAATCACTGACGCTACCAATCCAAGTATCACAACAAGTGTATTTTGCACATTGGAACAATGTACAACATTAAATCTACTAGTGCACAAAATATACACAACTTTTTACAATTTTATACAACAGCCCAACTTTGTTATATTAACAATCTGGTAATACAGTGGTCTAGGGCTCCCGTACCAGAGATAAAGGCCCTCATACATCCATTAGTACAAGAATCAAGAACAAGATATACTGATCATCTATCTGATGTTGCGCACCATCACGACTTCTTGATCGTATCCTTAACACACCGCAGGTCGTTTGCTAACGTTTTGCAACACTGCCTCTATCAATGTACCAACTCCTTTAGGTCATTGAACTCTGCTCTCCATTTTGCCCTCTAACTGCTCAATAATCCATCAATGATCCAACTCATAGCGTCTTCATGCTCACTAGTTTCTCCTTCGTCCTTCAAGGACACAACACTTTGTCTTCTTACCCATTGTTGTGACTCAACTACTTAGGGATTTCTTCCCGCTATTATATTCATGTGCTGCCCCAATGAAGACAAACATAGGGAAGGAGGGTTGCCCCCTGTTGAAATATGCAACTAGGTTTGGTCTTCATAATGACATAAGTAATCATGGGTTTATGTATTTAATGAAAAGAGAATTTTATTATTATTATTATTATTCTTGAGGCAATGGGTTTCATGCTCAAGGAAAATTTATTTTTAGGTAATGCACCCATTGAGTGCTTCTAGGTTTTCCATAAAGTCAATTGAGTCATTGTCATGTAATAAAGACCCATTTGGGCATGTTACATATTAAAAAGAAAATTTATTTTAGTCAAAGTAGAGTCAAAAGACCCTCCAAGACCTCGTCATGGCATAAAGATCAAGTTTGCCTACATGAAGGGACAAGTCAGCCTAAAGAAAGCAATTTGTACCCCTTAAAATCCTATATATAAGAAGGAACTCGACCTCATTTGGGCACGCTCTAAAGCAAGTTTGATCTCCTCAAGATAGAAGCTGGAAAAGGAGGATGAAGAAGAAGAAGAAGAAGATCGAAGTTTTGGGTTTCTCTCTCTCTCTCTCTCTCTCTCTCTCTCTCTCTTGTCAGGGTTTGTTCAGTTACTGGGCAAGAGAAAATTTTGAAGCTGCATTGAAGTTGTGAAGCTGCTTCTAGGATGAAGATGTGAAGTTGCAAGGTCGAAGTTGTGAATCTGCATAAAGGTCGAAGTTGTGAATCTACTCGGTCGAAGTTGCAAAAATTGTTACTGGGGGTCAAAGCTGCTAGAAGGTCGAAGTTGGTCTCTTGAAACTGTGCATATCAAGAATGAAGGTTGACTTGGTCTTGGTCAAGGGTCTAGTTCTTGAAATTCGTCAATTGAAGATCTATAAGAAGATAAGAATTCTTGTGGGTTTCCTCTCAGTTGTAGAGGTTTTGGCCTTGGTTGATCACATATATCTTGTGTCCTCTTGTCTCATTGTTCTTTGTTGTTTGGTAGCTGTTTGATGGTAACAACACTAATAATAATAAAGTGAAAGAAGAAACGAATCAAGTAAAAGTAAAAAAACATCACGAGCAGTTATCAAAATAAGAGAAATCATCTAATCTAGCTGCCTATATTTCTCAACATGGTATCAGAGTTACGGTGACAAGACAAGGAAGAGCATCTTAAAGATGGACAATCAAGGGCCGAAGCACTAGAAGATCATCAAGAGAATCAATAGTCAAGAAGATAAAAAGATTGAAGTAATTTTAGGTGTGTTTTGGTCTGTTCTTGTTCACACGTGCGATGAAATTAGGGCTCATTTATTGCAGCAGAAGTGGAATTATTATGGTCACCTAAGGACACTAAAAACAAGTGGAAGACAAGCCATCTTGCAAGCCAAGTTGCAAAAGAAGAAGCTTCTATCCAAGCAGGGGAAAATTTGTCTTTCTCACAAATGTGCAGAAACTAGGGTTTCTGCAATGAGCGAAAATTACAGTCAAATTGCAAGAGTCGAAAAAGAGGTCGAAGAAGAAGCTATAACTATTGGAAGGAAAATTTGACTGAAGTTGACTTTAATAAAGGGAAGCTCATCAAGGAGAAGGCGTTGTCATCATCATCAAGGAACCAAGGTGATCTCCTTCTCTTTGAAGGATCACTTTTGAAGGATGACATCTTCTATTATCAACATCATCATCAAAATAAAAAAAGGCATCAAGTTGAAGATATTGACATCAAGAAGTATCTTCACAAGTAAGTTGAATATATTGTCATCGTCATCAAGGAACCAAGGTGATCTCCCTCTCCTTGAAGGATCACTTTTGAAGGAAGACATCTTCATCAAGAAGACATCTTCTATTACCAACATCATCATCAAAATAAAAAAGGCATCAAGTTGAAGATACTATCATCAAGGTGTATCTTCACAAGTAAATACCTTTATGTCCACATCTAAATCTATCAAAATGACTTCATTTTGCAAGGAAAACAACAAATTGGTTGGGTCATCAAACTTTCTTGCGTGGAAGAAGAGGACAGATTTGATCCTCACCGAAAACGAAGTCATTGATCATGTTAAGGGTTCAATCACTAAACCTCAAGAGGAAGAAGCTCAAGCTCTAGTGAAGTACATGAAAGGGGAAGTAAGGGCTCAAAGGATCCTTATAGAATCTGTCAAAGATCCTCTAATACCATATGTATCAAAGTTGGAGACATCAAAAGAAGTATATGAGAAGCTAGTAGAATTGTTCTTTGTAAGTACAATTGGAGAAGTGATATCATTAAGACATGAACTCTACAAGATGAAGATATCAAAGGAAGATGGAATAATCTTATACATTATGAGGGTATCAAAAATAGGAGACCAACTACAAGAGTTGGGAGAAATAATGTTCGATAAAGGAATGACCACCACGGTGCTCAATGCACTACTAGAGGTATGGGGCAACTTTACATCTATTATCTATGGAAAGAGGGAAGCTACACCATTTAATGAACTTTGGTCATTATGTAAGATTGAAGAAACCAAGTTGAAGGCAAAAAGTGACGTGGGATCAAACGAACAAGTTCAAGCATTTGCTAAGAGAAAAGGAAAGTTTGGGAAGTTTGGTCCTTAGAAAAAGAAGAAGAATATGGCAAAGATCCAATGCTATGGCTGTCAAGAATATGGGCACTACAAGAGAGATTGTCCAAAGTTCAAGAAGGACAACAAGAGGAAAGAAAGAAATGAGGCTCATATCACTGAAGAAGTGGAAGAACCTGATGAGAAGAAATCCAAAGGGATAGATCTTCACTATTAGGGTTTCTCCAATACATAGCAAGGAGAAGTGGAAGGTGAAAAGACCACCATGGCAGTCAAGATGAGAAGCATTATGACGAGATGCATCTTAGTAGAAGATGGCATCATATTAGAAGTAGTGTTGATAATATCACTGATATTTGAAAATATCACGGTATTTTCAACAAAACGATATATTTCCAAGTAAATATCGTGATATTTTCTGTTTTGAAAATATTGGCTAAATATTGTGATGTTTTGAAAATATTGGCTAAATATTGTGATATTTTGAAAATCTCGGCTAAATATAGTCATATTTTGAAAATCTCGGCTAAATATCATTATTGCTTTATATGTTTAAAAATCTTTAAAAAAATGATTTTTTATGTTTGCCAATATTTTCCAATATTTTGCCAATATTTTCGCCGATATTTCCGATAAGATGTTTTCATGACCCTTGTGATATTTTGCTAATACCGATATTTTCAACACTGATTAGAACCATAAAATTAAATCAAACGCTCAAGACAGCCTTATAAAAGCTTGAAAGATAGTTGAAGTAGAAGTCTACATGGTTGTAGTAGTCATCATAGAAGGAAGTAGCTCTTGGTAACCTCATTGAAAGCATAAGTAGTACTTATGGTTAGAAGAAAGTCATCTAGTGTAGAGCTCATCATACATCATTAGGAAGAAGCATTTGTAGGATGAGGATAATCAAGATCCTTTGTTGGAATCTTCATTCGAAGATTCACCTCTTGGAAGAAGCAAGTGCATCGCTAAGAATTCCACCTTGTATGGGATTCATTGTTTGGAAGAATGATGGTATGATGACAAAGGAATGCAAAATGTCAAGATGGTTGAAGTACTCTCAATTAAGGAAAGGAAGCTACTTAAGGAAGCCTAAATGACCAAACGAAGGAAAGAGGTATGTTATGCATGTATTTAATCTAAAAAGATGCATGAGAGCATGATTCACATATTGACTAGATGAAATTAGCATAATATGTCCTCATATGGAATATGAGGTGGTTGACAAAGATGAAGGAACTATGGATGGAAGTTCTTGGGGAACAATATGTGAAGAAAGAAAGAAGAGATCGTGAAAGATGCAACTATGAGCACGTAGAAAAGGAAATCAACATTTGATGACTAGGAGAATTGACCATGACATCTCCATGGAAAAGGTATGAAGACTTTGATGAAGTCTGGAAAGAAAGGAGACCCTTGACATTGAATATCTTGGAGATGTGTCAATATGTATGCAGGATGTTGATGTTGCTACAAGCAAATGTCATGATGAAAGGCCATCACAAAAGGTAACTTTGATTTGATGTTCATTTTTTATTTTTGAAAAACATCTGAATGGGTTGATACAGGGCTACCAAAAGAGAGTTGTAGATGTCACCTACAACTAGCACTCATGTGGTTGGATGAAAGATCCTAAAGTGTTAGTTTTAGGTATGTTCTATGCGAGAGCAATTTATTTAGATTTTCACAGTTAGCAATCACATCAACATTAAAGTCAACTGCAGATAGAACATAATATAAATCGCAGAAGACAAGCCAAGACAAGAGGACACATGATGTGGTGCTAGCCAGGGACAAAACCCACAATGTGGGGAAACCCTTGATCAATTCTTCTTTTATGTTCTTCAAAATTTAGCAGAGAAAGTGAGAGATATAGTACATTTACAACAAACGTCAACACTTTGACTTATCTAGATCTGAGCATAGATAATTTCCTATAACGATGAGATCAGTTGAAGACATTCTACTTCAACTGATTCTCGTAGTGCTGCCTCTTGTTCATTTGTTGCACATTATCGTGTGACACCTTCATGCTGCATCATGCATCATCATGCTGCTCATGATCTCATACATCATGCTGCCCATTCATCATGCTGCCCATGATCATTACGCTTCATGCATCATTATGATGCCCATGACTATATTATTTCTTTATTATGCTGAACATTAGAACTGCTTCTCCTTATAGATTGTAACATTGCTTCGTCATACTGCTCATTGTGAAGTAATACCACAATGATCATCACCAAGACTCTGCTACAGGAGTATCCAAAGTTTGTCATCTATCTGAGATATATATGCCGAGATGCTCAGGCTTCATCCTTTCTTTGCTGCTCTCTCCATACGAGAATACCTTCAATCTACAGCTATGCTGAGAGGGTGACCAACCTTAGTTCTACTACTCCTTAACCCATCTGAGGAGGCAGCTTGAACCCTTAGACACATCTCATCTCAATGCGGATCCGATTGTGGCTTCCTTCTACGTGACTGCGGCTATACCTCAGGACTGCGACTCCTCTTCTCGTGACTGCAGCTCCATGCATCGACAGTGACTACACTTCAGGACTGCGGCTATACCTCAGGACTGTGGCTCCTCTTCTCATGATTGCAGCTCCATGCATCGACAGTGGCTACACCTCAAGACTGCAGTTATACCTCAGGACTGCAGCTCCTCTTCTCGTGACTACAGCTCCATGCATCAACAATGGCTACACCTCAGGACTGCGGCTATACCTTAGGACTACGGCTCCTCTTCTTGTGACTGCATTGATGCGTATATGTGTCTCCACGAGCAGCGTTTATCATGATTGCGTTGATGCGTATATATGTGAGCAGCGTATCTTAGCATGAGCTGCGTATAAATGGTGTGTGTAACTATGTTGTCAGATCCACTATACACGGAGTCTGATCTACACTGTCAGATCTTAGACAATGTATAGGTACTTGCGATTAGGGCTGTATATGCCAGTAGTTCATCACGGTGTTTTTGGAGCTTTACATCGCTGGGAGCCTCTTCATCCTTTTTGCATCTTGATGTCTTTTCCATGACTGGAATTAGGGCATCACTTGAAGACCAACGTATCACTTTTTTGTGTCTCTCACTCCTCCACCAAAAACCCAGATGTGGAGAGGTGTGTATGCCAAATGATTTCAAGTCCTCCATATTTATACTAAAAACGTAGATGATGAATAGACACGTCTATTGGGCTTCTGAGCCTACGTAAGATGTTAGCCAACTTAACAATTTGTCCATAACATAAATAAATCCATAACTTCATAAATACTTATCGGAATCGGATGATCTTTACATCAATCATATATCTCTCGATGAGAGGGATCCAATAAAAATATCATCTGCCATAAATAAGATGACCCACATGGAGTTTGGCCCTAGTTGCCAATTTTAACACTCCCTCTCAACTAGGGAGAACTCCATTTGCTGATCCATATGTCTGATTGTACTATTTCTGCCATCAGTGCCCTACATTGCTCTGCTCAGATCTCCTTGCTTTGCTCAACTCTGCTGGCTCTGCTCTGCTCAGCTTTGCTCTACTCTGCTCAGCTCTGCTGGCTCTGCTCATCTCTGCTGGCTCTGCTCTGCTCAACTCAGCTCTGCTGAACTATGAAGAAGAAGAATTGATTGAGAATGTCTCATACCATTCTTCACTGACCCGAAGTCAGTCTCAGAGTGCGTACCATTGGTCCCAGACCAGTCTCAACCGACCCAAAGTCAGCGTCATAGTGGGTACCACTCCTACCACTGGTCCCAGACCAGTATCATCAGTCTCACAGAGTGTACCACTGGTCCCAGAACAGTCTCAACCGACCCGACGTCAGCGTCATAATATGTACCACTTTCACTGGTCCCAGACCAGTCTTGCATTGACTCGAAGTCAGAATCAGAGTATGTACCACTGGTCCCAGACCAATCTCAACTGACCCGAAGTCAATGTCATAGTAGGTACAACTCCTACCACTGGTCCCAGACTAGTATCATTACTCCCAGATCAATGAAGGTCATCCTAGCATAGGGAGTACGGTAGATACAGCGATGCGTCCATCGGTACTGCTATGGTCCCTATCTTCATTTCCCTGCTCATTGATTAGATGAGAGGTACTTCCCATGAGTCCCTGACTACATGGGTAGGATGCCTCGACAGGAGAACTTAATCAATCCCGTCCTCACAGGAGAACTAATCATCCTGTTACAATTTGTCATGGAGAACACATCATATAGACCTCACAGGAGAACTAAGCATCCTGCTACATAGGAGAGCGAATCATCCTGTCCCATAAGAGAGCGAATCATCTTGTCCCACAAGAGAGCGAATCATCCTGTTCTAGTGTGCACCAGTAGGGGAGGGTGAGTCACCCTGTCGCTATATGTTGTTCCAATAAGAATCACAAGCCCCCAAAGTTCCCAGAGCTTGATGTATGTAACATGCACGACCCTTTTACAAGGGTCGCTCAACGACTCCAAGTTGTATGGGAAAATCACAGATTTGATCTTTCCCCGGGGCTTTGTCAATATGTCAGCGAACTGTACATCAGTCTCATCGACTTACCATATCCCAGATAAAGCAGCATTTGATGTTTATTTGCTGGAGTAATCATTGAATACGGGATTCCTTTATAATCAAATCCCACCTCTGGTTGTCATAGAGAATCACAGTGTTATTCATCATGTGTACAAACAGCTCACTAAAGAGCTTCTGTAACCAGACTGCCTCTCAGGTAGCCATGCTAGTAGCAATATACTCTGCCTCGACGGTGCTCAAAACCATCGACTTCTGCTTCCTGCTCAATCAGGATATCGAAGCAGATCCCAAGGAGAACCGACACAGAGAAGTGCTCTAGTGATCCTCCACACTGCATGCCCACTCAACATTTGAAATATTCCAGGTAGTGTATCTCAGTCCATAAAAGATTGTGCCCTGAAGATATCTTAGAAGATTCTAGCACCAATCTAGTGAAGCTCAACCAAATATGAGCTCACCATGCTAACTGCAAAACATATGTCTGGACGGAGGTTCACCAAGAACATCAATGTGAATGAGTTTATGAAACTCAGAGGCATTTCCCAAATCTGGTCCGACATCACTACCATGTAACTTCTGAAAGGTAAGATCCTCGAGGTAGTAACAGGCTTGCAGTTTATCATTCCACATCCGGAATCCAACTCCCTCTGTCTCCTACAAATGAGAGGGTCTGCACCTGTCAGACATAGGTGCTGGTATGAGAGGTCTATCATCCCCAAACTTCGAGTAATGGTTTGGATCGATTTCACTCCTAGTGAATCTCAGCTTCATCAGACAACTTTTGATCCTCTCATACTATGCCCGGGGTGATTTTCTTCAAGCCATAGAGGGATTTCTTTCACCTATATACATGAGATTCCCGATCATGAATCTCAAACTCCTCGGGTTGTTTCAAACCAGTGGACCTATTGCATGAGAGAAATGGTCCCTCTCATAAGATTTTCCTTCGGTACATTTCAAACATGTACCTTCATGCTCTTTTTGAATTCAGGCATCCCTGTCACCATCTGACTCATAGACCCCCTGTGCTGTGTCATGGACATGGTCCCCAGTGGACTTCTTGCAACTTGATACAACTCTGAAATCAAAAACATCTTTGAAAAATCTACGTACCTTTCCATCGATGAGTGCCACCCTGAAACCTTCGACTTCCATTTCCGAGATGGACACCCGGTTCTTCTTGCGATCAGGTACATAAAAGAGATTCTGGGGTTCCTTGCTTTCTTTGAAGAGTCGACCATTTCCTTGATGGCTTGCATTACCAGTCATCCCTTTGATCATTGAAGATGTCCCTGAAATGATTGTTATCTTCATCAAGAGATGTGTCTTTGACATTCGGACACTCCTTCGCATAACGGCCGAACTTATTGCAACCAAGGCATTCGCCTTTCCTTCCATCCTTAGATCCGAACTTCCCACTGAAGTGATCTTTAGATGGGCCATCAGAAACTTCCGCTGCGCAATTCTGATAACATTCTCTGCTTCGACTTCACCCTGGGTGAATTATGAGGAACCCATTGATCCTTTTGTCTTGTCCCAATTGTCATTGGTGATTGCTCCTTCACTCTTGCTTGGGCATTGTCTTCACCTCAGCTCCGATACCATGTTAGTTTTAGGTATGTTCTATGCGAGGGCAATTTATTTAAATTTTCATAGTTAGCAATCACATCAGCATTAAAGTAAACTGCAGATAGAATCATAGAACATAATATAAATCGCAGAAGACAAGCCAAGATAAGAGGACACACGATGTGGCGCTAGCCAGGGACAAACCCCACAATGTGGGGAAACCCTTGATCAATTCTTCTTTTATGTTCTTCAAAATTCAGCAGGGAAAGTGAGAGAGTACATTTACAACAGAAGTCAACACTTTGACTTATCTAGATCTGAGCATAGATCATTTCCTATAATGATGAGATCAGTTGAAGACATTCTGCTTCACCTGATTCTTGTAGTGCTACCTCTTGTTCATTTGCTGAACATTATCGTGTGACACCTTCATGCTGCATCATGCATCATCATGCTGCTCATGATCTGATACATCATGCTGCCCATGATCTCATCTATCATGCTGCCCATGATCATTATGCTTCATGCATCATTATGATGCCCGTGACTATATTATTTCTTTATTATAGAACTGCTTCTCCTTATAGACTGTAACACTGCTTCGTCACACTGCTCACTGTGAAGTAATACCACAGTGATCATCGCCAAGACTCTGTTACGAGAGTATTCAAAGTTTGTCATCTATCTGAGATAGATATGCCGAGATGCTCAGGCTTCATCCTTTCTTTGTTGCTCTCTTCATACGAGAATACCTTCAATCTATAGGTATGCTGAGAGGGTGACCAACCTTGGTTCTACTGCTCCTTAACCCATCCGAGGAGGCAGCTTGAACCCTTCGACACATCTCATCTTAATGCGGATCCGATTGTGGCTTCCTTCTATGTGACTGCGGCTTCCATGCATTGACTGCGGCTATACCTCAGGACTGCGGCTCCTCTTCTCGTGACTACAACGCCATGCATCGACAGTGGCTACACCTTAGGACTGTGGCTATACCTCAGGACTGCGGCTCCTCTTCTCGTGACTGCAGCTCCATGCATCGATAGTGGCTACACCTCAGGACTGTGGCTATACCTCAGGACTGCGGCTCCTCTTCTCGTGACTGCAGCTCCATGCATCGACAGTGGCTACACCTCAGGACTGCGACTATACCTTAGGACTGCGGCTCCTCTTCTTGTGACTGCATTGATGTGTATATGTGTCTCCACGAGCAGCGTTTATCATCACTGCGTTGATGCGTATATGTGTGAGCAGCGTATCTCAGCATGAGCTGCGTATAAATGGTGCGTGTAACTACGTTGTCAGATCTACTATACACGGAGCCTGATCTACACTGTCAGATCTTAGACAACGTATAGGTACCTGCAATTAGCGTTGTATATGTCAGTAGTTCATCACGGTGTTTTTGAAGCTTTACGTGGCTAGGAGCCTCTTCCTCCTTTCTGCATCTTGATGTCTTCTCCATGACTGGAATTAGGGCATCACTTGAAGACCAACGTATCACTCTTTTGTGTGTCTCTCTCCTTCACCAAAAACTTAGACGTGGAGAGGAGGAGGCTACACATGAAGAGGTGTGTATGCCGAATGATTTCAAGTCCTCCATATTTATACTAAAAACGTAGATGATGAATAGACACGTCTATTGGTCTTTTGAGCCTATGTAAGATGTTGGCCGACTTAACAATTTGTCCATAACATAAATAAATTCATAACTTCATAAATACTTATCGGAATCGGATGATATTTACATCAATCTTACACCTCTCGATGAGAGGGATCCAATAAAAATATCAGCTGCCATAAATAAGATGACCCACATGGAGTTTGGCCCTAGTTGCATATAACATAGATATACACCACATAAAATAACACAGAATTACACCATACATACCTTAGACATCTGCGACTAAGTCCCGCAAGAAATCCACACCCAAAATAGAGATAGACTCCTCCCAAAACTCGTGCCCTAACTCCTTGCTTCGTTGCCTTAGATCCACTCTCCTCTTTAGAGGTATTTCTTTGATGTGGATGCACAGTATGTGAGTGGAATGCCTCTCCACTACCTTATATTTATACACAAACATGTGGCTTCATCACACTTAACTTGGGGCACTTCTTAACCCTAAGCTGACTTGCTCAATGTGCCAAGTTAACCAACAACCACATAGAAAAATTAATATCTCCACTTCTAGAGCTCCAATTTGAGTGATTTTCACTGCCCCTTTCTCTTTTAAAGGTCCTCTAACACCTCCATGTGTCAAATCACTCAAAGTCCTCATGGTTTTGACCCAACTCCTTTGGGTGCAAAACACCAAGCTTGGGTTCCAAGAGCACAAAGCACTTTTGTGGTGCTCCAACCTCCAAACTTTTAATGCTAGGGCTTGGAGTACCTCCCAAACTACCAAATATCAACACTCCCTCTTAGTGAGGGAGGTACTTCCAGGACTAGGAAGTAACTCATCATCATCATTGCCATTGCTCGCAACACTCGCCGAAGACCTGGTGCCCGATAACTACAACAAACCCTTTAGCATGGACCACGCCTCTCTCGGAAGTGTCAATGGCACTGGAAGCTTCCTACTTCTTCTTCTTCTCCTGAAATGTCGTTCAGTCTCTCCATGATTCCTTCTTTGCAGATGTCGAAGCACCCCTGCTACTCACTGACCATGCACTGTTCTTGGGCTGCAGAGTCTCCCTCTGAACCATGCAACCCTTCCAACCCGTGCTCATACTAGAGACCGACTTGCAACTTTGACATTGTTGTGAGCCCTTCGCGAACAATGTGACCAATTCCCTCTTAACTTGTAGCTCGTTGTGTACACTCTAATTCACTGGCCCTTCAAAGCAGCTCTGATAACATGTTGTTTTTCCAAGATACTGGAGTCTAGGATAGAATATTAGAATCATTGAGGCTGCCAATCCAAGAATCACAACAAGACTACTTTGCACAGTGGAACAATATACAACAGTAAATATACTAGTGCACAAAATATACACAACTTTTTACAATTTGATACAACAACCCAACTTCGTTATCTTAACAATTTGATAATACAACAGTTTAGGGCTCCTGTACCAAAGATAATGGTCCTCATACATCCAGTGGTACAAGAATCAAGAACAAGATACGTTGATCATCTAGCTGATGTTGCACACCCTCATGGCTTCTCGATCGTATCCTAAACACATTATGGGTCCTTTGCTTCCGTTCTACAAAACTGCCTCTATCAACATACAAACTCCTTTAGGTCACTAAACTCGACTCTCCAATCTTCTGTCTAGCTGTTCATTAGTCCAATAATGATCCAACTCATAGGGTCTTCAGGCTCACTAGCTACTCCTTCGTCCTTCAAGCCCACAACACTTTGAGTCTTCTTGTCCATTATTGCTCCTCAGCTACTTAGGGACTTCCTTCCACTATTGTCTTCTTGTGCTGCTCCAATGAAGACAAACATAGGGCTAGAGGGTTGCCATCTATCACTGTCAAACGTCACTTCTCCAATAATGAACTTGGGTTGTACAATACTACTCCTCTGGCTAATCAGACCTTGAGCTTCTTTAATCTACAAGTTCTAGTAGTCCCAGTGTCCTTCCTAAGGTCTACACTTAGGGCACACTTGGTCCACTCTCATGTTGCCCTCCAACAAACCACAACTGGCAAATGTCCTCTTTTAGGACCTCTACATCCATTAGCAACCAACCATCAACGAGAGAACAAAATCGAACACACTGCTGTTGTCCTCTTGCCTCGTTATTTGTGCTTCGTTGGGCTCTTGTTAGGGTTGTAGTCCATTGCTACAACATCCAAAAACACTACTCTTATCACTGTATTCCCTTGTCCAACCTTCCTGTCATCTATGTTGTCCTACTAGGAATCCAATATGCTGCTCAAGGGCTTGAGACTCCTACCTAAGTCTTCTTGCAACTCACGACTTGCTACAACAAGGGTCACGTCCTCCAAAGACAAGGAAATATGCTCTATTCTGGCTGCGCACTCACTTGGGAATTTGCGGCTTGGAGAGAAGACCTTCTTCAAGGCATCACGCCCTCCAAACAGTCTCCACATAGTGTTGTACCTAAAACACTTGCCTGCGGCCTATAACAAAGATATACACCATTCAAAATAGCACAAAATTACACGATACATACCTTAGACATCTACGACTAAGACTTGCAAGAAATCCGCACCCAAAACAGAGAGAGACTCCTCCCAAAACTCATGCCCTAACTCCTTGCTTTGTTGCCTGGAATTTGTTGTCTTCTTCAAAGATATTTCTTTGATGTGGATGCACATTGGATGTGAGTGGAATGCCTTTCCACTACCTTACATTTATACACAAACATGTGGCTTCATCACACTTAACTTGGGGCACATCTGAACCCTCAACGGACCTAGTCAATATTCCTATAGCCTCATCCTCAAGAGCCTCATCCAATAAGATGGAAATCAAAGGAAATATCTGAAAATGAAAACAAAAAAAAATAACATTGCTTCAATGTTCATTTCTTTCACAAAAAACACTCTTTTCAATTTCCAGATTTGCACAAAAAGAGAAATAAGCAAAACAGATTTTTACAAGTGAAAAAGAATACCTCTAGCCACAAAATGCCTCTTCAAGGTTGCTCCAACAAATCAACTCCTCAATGCTGCTCCAATGGCTGCCCAAGAAGCTCCTCACTCCTGCTACAATGCTTGCCCAAGACTCTTCACTGCTGTTCCAAAAATAAACTCCACAACTCCTCACAAACTCTCACTCAAATGCAGTGAGATGGTTGTGAAGAAATGAGAGGGGTTGGGTGGGTTTTATAGGGTTTAGGAGAGGGGAATGGACCCCAAAGAATCTAAAGGAAAATTAGAAATGGGTTTGGGGTCCCTAAAAAACAATTTTCAAAAAAAAAAAAACTGCGATGTTCTGGATTTTTCAGGCCGCTGTCACTGAGCCGGTCGAGTTATTACCGAGCCGGCCGAGTCTTTAGACAACTCGGCTGACTCGATAATAACCCGACTGGCCGTTTTGGTTCGAAGGTCGAGTCGACTCGGTGGGGGCATGAGTCGGACCAACTCAGCTGAGTCGGTTTCGAATCGACCATTTCTGAAAACAATGCTTCTAACACCTCCATGTGTCAAATCACTCAAAGTCCTCATGGTTTTGACCCAACTCCTTTGGGTGCAAAACCCCAAGCTTGGGTTCCAAGCCCACAAAGCACTTTTGTGATGCTCCAATCTCAACATAGGAGTTTGTTGTAGGGGAACCGTATGGAACTAATCCCTCTGATGCTTTGGCTGTGAGTGAACTGATGTGTTGTTTGACAACTTGCAACTTATGTCACAGGGTTCACCGAATTTGAACCTTGAACCTTGACGTTCGAAATTTGGTGAACCCTGTTGTCGCTCAGATTGTACATGCACTACGACAACGACTTAGGTCGGGGATTGTCACTATGATCCGTGAACCCTCCATTCTAGTTGTCTCCCAACATTCGGTTATGGGGGGCAGTCCCTATGGAAATGTGAAGACAAAGGAAAAGTTGGCAACCAACGAGTCTAGAAGACACCACTGAGTGGCATAGCTACTTGGTTAATTTTAGCAAGATTAAAATATTAGATTAGATTGAATTGTGAGACTAGTGCCTTATGGAGTCAAGTTTTTTCTTATTTTCAATTAAATGCAAACTAACAAGATGGACAATCACTGCTTGAATGCTTCACCAACATATATGCAATGCAAATCCTAAGACCTAGGTGTGATGCAAGAATCTTGGTTACTTTTAAGTTAAATGCCCATTCTAGGTGTAACCTTCCTCTTAATTGTTTTGGAACTAGTCTCTAGAGTAGGTTGTTGGATGGAAGCCAATGGGAAGCAAGCAAAGGCTTGATTAACGATACCTTCACCTGTGTTCCAATCGCCTGATGCCTCCAATGCTGCAGACACTGTGTTAACCACTAAAGAGGGTCTAAGTTCCTCCAGCTAAATTGAGAAAAGGGGTCCCTTTGGAGTTTCCACATGATACCTTCTTTCTACTTCCCTATATAATTTGACCATAGCACCCGCTGAAACGGGAATAGTGGCATATGATAAATCCATTTGAATCGATGCACCTAAATCAACTGCAAACTTCCTTGATAGAAGCATTCCCCATACATTTGCACATCAATAATCTCTATGTCCATCGTGATGTGTTTGTGTGGACAACTCGCTAAGGAAACCTGTAAATCTTTGACCACACCAAGGACTTCAACCTTCCTAGAATCCATCGAGCAAATGTTGTGATAAGGCCTTGAAATCGTAAGATTTAGCTAATCCATAATTTTCTTAGTCATTACATTTGTTGAAGCACCAGAATCCAACATGCAGTTATGAAGAAGGTGATCATTAATATCCAATGTATGGAAGAAAGGATGATGATCTTCATCAATCATGTAGCAGTTTAAAACTTCCAATTCAATTTCTTCATCCTTAGGATTGCTATCGATATTACCTTGTTGAACCATACCCAAAGCTTTGAAAAATGATGCCCGCTGAGATGGAATCTTTAGAAGTTCAAGCACTGGGATAAACATCTTAATACTATTAATCCATGCGGCCCAATCTACCTTTAATCCTGGCTTCTATCTTTCGGATGCAAGTTATTTATTTTGACTTTGTTCTTTTCCTTTTCTTTGTTTATTTTGACTTTGTTCTTTTCCTGAGATGGCTTTTCACCATACATCTATGTGATAGGAGCCTTTTCATCACTGAAGTTATTGATGGTAGGTTGAATATATCATGTCTATGCAACGACTATGCTTGGAAGAGCTTTGACCAAGATTATTTATCTTTTCATTTGCTGCTTCTTCCAAGAATTTTCTAGCTAAGGTACATGCACTTCTTCATGAAAGCTTTCACATGGTTTGCAAAATGGGATTGGTTGATCAACAACATTGGCAGAGTCAAGCTAAGTAGGAGGTCTTTGATCATTAGGAAGATGCCTTCTTGGCCATGGATTACTATTTCCTCTGTTATTATTATTATTATAGCTAGGCTACATATTCTGGGCTTGATTTCTTTCCATCTGAACCAACCTAGATTGCATGACACTCATTTCTCGAGTATAATCAAGTCTTATCTTCTTAACTATTTGAGTTAATTCTTTAATAGGATCGTGTTATACCTCCTTAATTTCTTTTCGTTTACTTTTAACTGGACTTATGTCGAAACCAAGAGTCTCTGACTTACTCGAAGATTTTTTATCCTTTCCTAATTCTTCAGTAGTATTATGAGTAGCAGCTAGAGTAATAGGTTTGGCACGTCTAATCTCATATTGAGTGTTAACATTAAATGCTTCAAGATATTGTTCTAACACCGTTTTGTCAGGGGGCTTGTAATCTTGAGTCGTATCTTTTAGAAGACCATTAAATTGTTGATTGCACTCCTCAACTGTTTCATTCTCTCTTTTCTTAATAGTATTAAGCTCTTTGACCAAGAGTTTTCCTTCTCGTTTATCCCCAAATTTATCTTTGAATGTATCAGTGAGGGCTCGCAGAGAGTCAAAAGCATTATCCGCTTTGTCATGAAACCAATCTAATGCATTATCTTCTAATGAAAGGACAAATAAATTCATTATGTCATCTTTATGATTATATGCAGTTGCATGGGCATATCTTTGTATAAAAGTTTTGAACTTCTTTATGTGATCGATACCATTGATTGCATTGTTCCCCTGGAAAGTTGGAAGCTTGTGCATAGCAGAATCCTCTAGAAGGTCATGAAGATACCCCTGGATGTTGGCAAAGATGAAAGGCCTGTAATAATCCATGAAGACTTGATTGGGAGGATTAACAAAAAACGAATGGATATTAGGGACGACTTCCTGTGTGAGAAATATCAAATGCTTTCTAGAATATAATTTGTTTAACCGAGCTCTTAGAGGCTTTTCAAGATCAGTAGTGGGGTTAACCAAGCTACCAGGATTTCTTGTAGAGTAAGCTCTTGTGAATGGATGAATAAGTGGATTCGCCACCCAAATAGGAAACCAACCTAGATGTCCAGGTGATAAAGGTGCGGATAAACCAGATGAAAGGATTAGTGAGATGAAAAAAGATAAGGTGAAGAGATATTAGCGATGCCAAAAAATGTGCCAATTGATGGGCTAATGAAATGATGAAAGATGAAAGATTTGAGAATTAAAAAGAGTGTTGAGAATGTCGTCAATGCCAAGGTCGAATAAATTGGTCCCCGACAACAACACCGGAAAATGTTGTTGCTTACATTGTATAGGCATTGCGACAACGACTCAAGTCGGGGGCTGTCACTCTGATCCCTGACCTCTCCGTTCTAGTTGTCTCCCAGCAACAGGCTTTGGGGGGTAGTCCCTATGGAAATGTGAAGACGAAGGACAAGTTGGCAACCAATGAGTCTGGAAGACACCACTGAGTGGCCTAGCTACTTGGTTAATTTTAGCAAGATTAAAAGATTAGATTAGATTGAATTGTGAGACCAGTGCCTTATGGAGTCAACTTCTTGTTTATTATCAATTAAATGCCAAGTAACCAGATGGACAATCGCTGCTTGAATGCTTCACTAACCTATATGCTATGCAAATCCTAAGACCTAGGTGTGATGCAAGAATCTTGGTTACTTTAAAGTTAAATGCCTATTCTAAGTGTAACCTGTCTTAATTGTTTTGGAACTAGACTCTAGAGTAGGTTGTGGGATGGAAGCCAACGAGAGGTAAGCAAATGCTTGATTAATGGTACCTCCCCCTTTGTTCAAACCACTGTTGATAATATCGGCGATATATCGGCGATATTCGGAAATATCGCGATATTTTCGGCAAAACGATATATCGCCGAGAAAATATCGCGATATTTTCTGTTTTGAAAATATCGGCAAATATCGGCAAATATCGGCAAATATCGGAAAATATCGGCAAAATATCGCGATATTTTGAAAATATCGGCAAAATATCGGCTATATTTAAAAATTTGAAAAAATTATTTTTTATGCTTGCCGATATTTGCCGATATTTTGCCGATATTTTTGCCGATATTGCCGATAAGATATTTTCTGGACCCTCGCCGATATTTTCCCGATACCGATATTATCAACACTGGTTCAAACCACATGATGCCTCCTTTGCTACAGAGATTGTTTCTCTGATGACTGCAAGGTCACTGTGTTAACCACTAAAGAGGGTCTAAGTTCCTCAAGCTAAATTGAAAAAGGGGGTCCCTAAATATCTATCAGCCAAGCTTATGCTTGGAGTTAAGTTATTAATGCAAGTAGATCTAGAATGCTTGTGCAAGGGCTATGAGTGATTCTTAGGTTAAGATTGCTTAATGTTTAAGTACCTTTGTTATAATTAGACTTCAATTATGACAATGAGTACTTATCAATGAAAATAAAGAGGCAATTTTTAACCACAAGAAGAATGTTTCCAAGAAGATACAAAAATGTCCACAATTATTAAAGAGGCAATTTTTTAACCACTAGAAGAATGTGCCAAGAAGATATAAAAATGTCCACAATTATTCAACAACTACGGATGTGCCCAAATCCCATAATAACTTATTCAATGATAAAGAATAATTTAACCAATGCTTAACAAGATATCAATGATTAATATCACACGATTATCAGTGCTCTTACTTCAAGACAATGCCACAGTGATTATTACTTGAAACAATTAGAGATCTCCAAAGATATTTTAACAAGATAAATGCCAATGTTTCTTAACTCCAATTATCACGAGCTATTTAAGTAGATTAAAAGCCTTGAAGTAAATATCGCTTAGATGCCCAAAATATTGGAAAGATTGCTCAATGAAAATTTGAAATAAGATACTCCCATGCTTAGACCAACAACATTAGATTATGATGTTAATGTGCTTTAAAGAGTGAGCCAATTAGTGCAAAATTGACAAGATTATGAGTAAGCTCACAAAGGACAAATAAGTGTTAGCTTTCTTATCCAATATTACCAATGTGAACAAGCACATTAAATAATGGAAATAAAATCTTTCTCACAACAAGTCATGAATCATGAAAGCACTTCAAGTTACTTATGATCTTATGGTACGAAGTGACATAAATAAGAAATTATAACAGCAGTAAGATGATCATGAAAACAGTGAGCCACCAATGAATTTTTTCTTATGCCAGATGTATTAAACGATCCCAAATCACTTACTTCCTTAAGAATACTTCAAATGAAAATGCAAACCACGGAAATTTACGCATGTCACTGTTAAGATCGGATTTGATTATGTTATGATAGTAAAAAATACATCGATGAGAACTAGCCAATTAAAAGCTACCCAATTTATGAAGGAATTAGCTGGTGAACTCTAAGTCGCTTTTAAATGATTTGAGGGCGTTCAAAATTAATTTTTACCACTGTTATGAATGTATTCAGAGAGCTGTAGCAAGTAGTGAGAGAAAATAAGGTTTAGAGATCAAACCCTTGGCTTCTAGGCCTAGAAGAAAGTTGCCCACTTGCCCAAATTTTCTTCCAATGACTATGGCACCTAAAAACACAAATTTGTAGCCCAATTTCTCTGCAAAACCACCAAGAATTAGTTCAGAAAATTAAATGCACCCATAGAGGCAAAAGAAGGGAAGAATGAGGCAAGGGAAAGGCTAAGGAGAAGGCTAGAAGGCCTAGATAGGCCTGCGGCTTAGGCCTCGATGGCAAAAATGCCTCACGACAAGGAAGAAAAGGCCAAATAGGGCTTGCGTTAAGGGATGAGACCCCGCAAGGAGCTGTCGTAGGCCCTAGAGGGGCTCTAGCCAAGGCTTCAAGCCTCAAAGAGGCCTGCGACGTGCTTAGGAGGTGACGCGATAAGGATTTGAGGGGGGCCGAGGCTGGATGCGGGCAAATGAGGGAGGCCGAGGGGAGGGGACGGAGGGTTGAAAGGCCTAATCAGGCCCACGACAAGCCCTAGAGAGCTGTCGTCTAGCTGTTGGAGGGAGGTCAAGGCCTTAAAGGCTTACGACCAGGCCTAAACAAGCCTCAAATGATCACAGCTAAGGAAGAAAAGGCAGGCTGAGGCTTAATTAGGCCTGCGGCTAGCCTTCGAAGCTAGAAGAGGGTTGACGCAGGGGCAAGGAGAGCTAAACCACTAGCCTGGAGGAGGACACTAGGCCTGGAGGCCCTAAAAAATTTGCAAACCCTTGCCAAAAATTGAATTTGCCTTAGATCTTCAATTTTACTGCAAAATTCTTCAGTTGCTAGCCCTGCAAAAATTGTAGAGGCTAGATCTTACGCTCAAGGGCCTAGATCTAGCTCTAATCCAGCAAATTTCCTTTGGTCTCACCTACACAAATAAATTTACAAGTGCCCAAAGTCCCAATATATACTAGAATTCAAAATAACCAAAAAAACCCAGCTGCAAAACAAGGGACAAGGGTTAGAAAATAAAATAATTTACAAGAATTATTATACAAAATATATGTACAAAACATACAAATGTACAATGCTTAGAGAAATTTTGAGAAATATTTAATTCGTAGATCTTGACATTGGCTAGATGTATTTCAAAAATAAATGTTAAACCACAAAATTAGCAAAGTTAGAAAACCACATAAAATATTCAGAATCCAAACATAGTTAGCTTGTGTCCACAATTTGTGAACTTGGAGCCCGAAGGTTGGGAAACATGCAAGCTCTACATATTTTCTCACGAGGAAATTGTTAGAACATACAATGAATCAGATCACCTAATATAAACCCAAAACTTACCAATAGAATGTTCCTATCATCTACAAAGAAATAACGATTTAATTAATATTTTAAGCACAATATATGCACATACCCAGCACATACCACAAATCAGTGAAACAAAGACACCATGAACTGCACTCCAAAGTCTTTTATTATGATGATCAAAATGTTCCCAGTGGGACAGTGGATTTACACTAACTTTTACAAAGTTATATCATAGCAGAGCTTAAGATCAAGCTGAAAATAGAACCAAAATGCCTTCTATTAATAGAGAAATTCCTCCAAGCGGGAAATAACGGCTAGTTGGCTTGATACCCATCAAAATAATCTCGACCGTTGATAAATCTTTGATAATCTTTTAATCTCTGCCACCGAAAATGTTTATTTTTGAGGAATTTTCATAGTTCTCATTAAAACCATTTTTCATTAGCTCAAAAATAATTATTTTGAGCTAATTTTCTAAAAAAAAAATATATTTTGAGCTAATTTTCTCAAAAAATTGACTTTGACTTAACCACCAAGGTCCAAGGGTCCAATTTTCCTTGAAATATCTAATATCTACTTGGTGGGGGACCTCCAAAAATTAATTTCTTTTAGACTCACGAAATTTTCCATTTGGAGAATTTAATTTCTCTAACATTTGAGTTTTTGACTCCAATTAATTAATTTTTTCACTTAGGATTTAATTTAAATTTTGCCAGAAAAATTAATTAATCGACACTCGTGGGGATTAATTATTTTTCCACTCTCAAATATTTTAGCCATGGTGTCTACGTATGAAGGGCGATGCACTAAAATATTATTTACATAAGATATTACAAATTCAATGCTCAAAGGGGGAATACCCATTTGTTATAGACCCTCAAATTACATACCCAATTCTGTGACACAATATGCTCTAGTAGACCAAGTAATCTGTAATAAAATAATTTAACTAAATAGCTTAAATTGTTCTCAAATCGCTTTTACAAAAAACTCCACTAAAACACTAGGACTCACCTAAGACTTTGATGATAAATTCCACCCTAGCTATGGGGTGAGGTTGGAGGGAAAAACGTTGCCGATCATTCGTGTTTAGAAACACAGACAAATTAGTGAGACGAAAAACCTCCTAGGATGAAATTTGTTGTCAAAATTATAGGCTTACCTAAGTTGTTACATAAATACACGGTCCTACTAGCATCATTTACATTACAAACTTGCGGAATGGGTTCATAATGACATAAGAGTTTGCTAGCTGATGATTCTGAACATTGAAAAATTTCCTTCAAGTTTCCAGATCCCGCTTCCTTGGAATGTTGAAAAAATGGGTGCAACAAACCCAAAAAATAATTTCAGATTCGTTCATCTTCGCCAAACCTGAAATCCAAACCCGAATGTTGAACCTGATTAGATTCGAACCTAAGCGAATTCGAACAAGTCAAGCCTAATCAAATTTGAACCTAATTGAATTCGAACCTCAAGTCTAAAGCCGAATTTGATAAAAAAATAATGAGGTTTGCGTTTATAAATTATAACTACTTGACATTATTGACTTCCTTTTTAAAATTTTGAAATTTGGATATGTTCTCCATTTTTTTGTAATATAGCTGTATTGTAATTTGTATGTTTAAATTTTGAGTATGTTTAAATTTTGTGATTTTTCAAAGATTACAAGTATTTGACATTATAGACATTCTTTTAAATTTTGAAGATTGAAAATTATGCCATTTCTTTTTGCATTTGCAAACTACTATTGTGTATGTTTATATTTAGCTAATGTCATTAATAATTAGATGTTATGATTAAGTTATTCATGTATGTTTTCTAATCAGAATTCTTACTCATGTGTTTATTGATTGATTTTTTTATTTTTTATTATTTTATGTCATATATATATATCGAAAAATATGTATAGTCGAACTTAATGCCGAACCTCATACAAACCTCATCGGAAAATTAAAATTTAAATCGAATGTAATCATTGCCGAACTCAACTTCGAACCTGAACCATGTGACATAGCCTGCAACAGTCTCGAGGATTTTGGTTGGCGTCCTAGTGGGGGGGTTAAAGGGAGACTTGAGCTCTCACTTTTCTACTATCTGAAATACTCTAGAACTTAGCTTGTCGCTTGTTGCTCTGATTAGCTCGATCAACCTGAAAATATGATGTGATCGTTCGAATGATCCCTGAGTGAGGTGAGTTATGTAGGATCTAATATGTGTGTTTGAATATCTCCTTATTGAAGATGTCTAGGCATATCTGGTCAAGATACCAAAAGAAGGTAGAGAGAGATCCTCTTGAATCACTATAGAGGCAATGGTAGTGCTCTCTTCTCTAATAGTATAAGGGGGCACCTAAAAATGAGGTGTTGCTTTGTGTTTGGATCTTGAAGGTGACACACCTGGTAGATCCTATCAGATTGTGGTATATGATGGTTAGTCTCCGCTCGGAGTTGATGAGAACCAACCTGAAGCTGGCCCAACGTGATCCTGAGTGAGTGTATCCAATGTATACACATGTATGGGGGGTGGGCAATGATGCCATCATTTCCTATAGGAAATGCTCAAGTTAGAAGGATGTGTTTGGGCCTAGGCCCATCAAGGGAGAAGTCCAAGTGACATGAATGTACAATCTGTAGATATCCTCTCTGATGGACTAATCTAGTACTTGTCTGGGTGGCACAAGATGGCTTGGTGTAGCAAGGGAGAATCTGAAGACTTCCTGAACAATTGTTGATTCTTCAATCATTTCACCCAATCCTTTAATATTGTTCACAACTCCATCTACTTGAAGGAGAAAATTTGCAATGTCTTCTTCATTCATCTTTAGACTTTCAAATTGTATTCTATGAGTTTGAAGTTTAGCCCTTTTTACATTTTCATCTCATCCATAGATGCTTTGAAGCATATCCCAAATTTATTTAGTAGAGTCACAGTGCATTACCTTGAAAAACACTGAATTAGCAAGACCACTTAAGATGACATTTGTTGCTTTGGAATTATTTACATAAAACTTTTTCTCATTTGCATTTGTTGAAGGAATTGTTGGAAATTTAGAGCCTTGTACCAGAAAACTCCATACATAAGCACCAAGAGAAATTAGATGTGCTCTCATCCTTATCTTCCAGAAAGTGTAATTTGTTCCATTAAAGGCAAGGGCTTTGTTATACTTGCTAACCATTTATCCCTCTAAGATTTACCTTCTAGTGGTTAGATTGCCTCTAAAGGAACTTGCTCTGATACTAATTGTTGGAATTCAGAATTATATTAAGAGGGGGAGGTGGATCAATATAATGACAAATTTTACTTTTTTAATGCCAACCTAAAACATCAATCTCATAAATTGAACAAGTAACACAAGATATACATGGAAACCCTTGTGGGAGAAAACCACAAAACTTATTTTATATGAAAGGTCATGTTGGTGCCAACCTACTATTACATCAATATGTAGGCATCAACCTGCAAGAGACACTAATCCCCTTTGCTTCTTTGTAGGCACCAACCTACATTAGACACCAATTGTTAATTTTAGGTAACAATGGTATGTTCCATGCTTAAGAGCAATTTACTTCAATTTTTCTTATTAGCCCAATATCAATTTCCAGATTAGCAATCACATTAACATGACAGTAAATGCAAATAGAACACAAATAAAACACAGAAGGCAAGCCAAGGCAAGAGGACACAATATTTGGCGGATGCCAGGGAAGAACTTCAATGTGGGGAAACCCTTTGATCAAGTCTTCTTATTATTCTTCAAAAGTTCAGTAGAGAGAGTACAATATACAAAATTCACTTGCCCAATTACAGTCAAATCTGTCTAGTCAAACTGTAGTCAACAGGATGCCCTAACCAGAAAGTCAACACTGGTCAACTTAGCAAAAATCTTCCTCCAAATCAGTTCAGTCAAACCTAGTCAATTCGGCCTTCAAGGATAGACAAAATCAACCCAAAACAGTCGCAAAAAATCTGGTCAAACTTGGTCAACGCACAATCAACTTCTGCGGTCAATGGCTCTGCAGTCAATGCTGGTCAAACAACTGCAAACACCTCGATTTTTGTGCTAGGAGCTGTGGCCTAAGAAAAACGAATTTCCTACTTGAAAAACGCAATCAAAAGATGAAGTTTGACCCTCGATCAACGTTGGTCAATGTCCCTGTAATAGCCCAAAAACAAATCTGAAATTTCAGCCTGCAATTTTAGTCAAAACAGGTCAACACATAGAGAAGAAGGTTGCTCCTGCTTGCTGTACAAACCAATGAGGAGAGGAGAAAGATGAGTGTTTGATGTGTGTCCAAATGAGGAAAATGACTCCTCTATATATACACAACGTTGAGGGTGAAGAGATGTGACTTTTAGGCTTTTGAGCCTACATTAGATTGTTGGCCGACCTTGACAATGTGTCCATAAACGAAATAAATTCATAATTCCATTTGTACATGTCAGAATGGGATGATCTTTATATCAATCCTACACCTCTCGGAAAGAGGAATCCAATAAAAATATCAACTGCATTATATGAGTTCTCCAAGGTGGAGTTTGGCCCTAGTTGCCAAATTTAACACTCCTCTCAACTAGGAAGAACTCCACCTAGCAAATCATCTGACAATTTGTACCATCTCTGACATCCCTGTTATACTCTGCTCTACTCTGTTGAACCATGAAGAATTAATGAAGAAGAAATGATCGAGAACGTGTCATACCATTCTTGTTAATTTTGTAGATGTTCTATGCTAGGAGCAATTTCACTTTTCTCACAGCAATCATACAAGTAGTTAAGCAAAATGCAGATAGAACATATAAGCAGATCTTACAAAAGACAAATCAGAAACAGGGAAAATGTGTGTGTTCGTTTCGGCGGTCAACAGGATGCTTCAACCAACAAAGTCTTCTTTGGTCAGCCAGCCCAGATGTGTCACAACAACCCTCCAACCAGTAGATGAGTCAACCCAAGTCAATTCTACAAAAGTCAACGCTGTCCTGAAAAGTCAACGCAGGGACAGCAAGCTAAAAGTCAACGCAGCAGCAAAACGGTCAACCCTTTGACCTCGATTTTTGTGCCAGATAGTACGGCCTTCAAAAATCGAACTTTCCACCAATTTTCAGCTTGATTGGACCAAGCGTTGACCAAAGTCAACGCTGGTCAAACTTTCTGCGAAACCCTAGCAGCAGAAACCCTAGCAGCAGAAAATCCGTATGGTCTGTCCTCTTCGTCCTTCCCACGTGTGGCTGAAATTCGTCCTCCAGGTAGCTCGTACTCTCTAAGATGAGAGAGGAAGATGTGAGTTGAGTTGTGATAAAATTCTCTCCAACTTTTCCTGTATATATATCCATCAATGAGGGTGTGTGACACATCTGTTGGGCATGTGAGCCTACATTACAAAACTGGCTGACCTTGCACATATAATTTATTAAGAATAATAAATTCACAATATAAGTTCTGCTCATCGGATTAAGACTATTTTTATATGGATTTTACACCTCTCAGAAAGAGGAATCCAACAAAAATATTAGCCTCTTAATCTGAGCATCAGAACATGGAGTTTGGACCTAGTTGTCCAAATTTAACACTCCCTCTCAACTAGGGAGAACTCCATTTATTAGTGCAATCAACATCGTGAGTCATCCCGCCGAAACTTGCTTTGCTGGCTTCTTTATTTCAGAACAGAAGTGGGTCAGTCACAAAGACATCATTCCCCGACTGACATAGTCAGTCCAGAGGTCCCAGACCTCACAAATCTTGATCCCAGATCAAGTGGTTGGACCATGCCATCCTAGATAGAGAGTACGGCAATCTCTGATGCGTCCATCAGTCTTTGCTAATAGTCTCTAGCTTTTCCACACCTCATTGGCCAAATGAGAGGTACTTCCCATGAGCCCTGAACTCAATGGGTAGGATGCATACGGGGCACAGATAAATGAGTGGCGAACCAGCTCAATAATCACAAGGGTGGGGCAAAAGCATTATGAGTGCTTATAGCTCCGAGAAGCTATCCCCAAAGCCCCCCAGAGCTCCCAGAGCTCATCGTCCAACAGGACCCACATCATAGGGTCTTTCCACGACACCAAGACTCTCACGGAAGGTTAGGAACTTGACCTTCCCCAGGGGCTTAGTGAGAATATCCGCGACCTGCTCATCAGTTCCTATATGATCGAGCCTTACGGCGCCTCGCTGTACCATATCCCGGATAAAGTGGTACCTGATATCAATATGCTTGGATCGGTCGTGGAACACAGGATTCTCAGTCATACGAATCCCACTCTGTTTATCACAGAGTATCACAGTGGTATCTAGCACATGTTGGAACAGCTCACTAAAGAGCTTCCTCAACCAAACTGTTTCACAACAGGCCATACTAGCAGCAATGTATTCGGCCTCCGCGGTGCTCAAAGCCACTGACTTCTGCTTCCTGCTCATCCATGAAATCGAAGCAGAACCAAGATTGAAACAGCATCCAGATGTGCTCTTACGATCCACCACACTGCCAACCCAATCGGCATCAGTATATCCACGGAGTATCACACTCTCGGTAGTGTATCTCAGCCCATGGTTTATCGTGCCCCGAAGATATCTCAAAAGATTCTTGGCACCAACCCAGTGAAAATGATGAGGCTCAACCATCTGTTGACTCAAAGTATTCACTGCAAAACATATGTCCGGACGGGTGTTCACTAAGAACATCAAAGCTCCTATGAGTTGACGATACTCAGTAGGATTGGCCAAGATAGGCCCTGCAGCGCTGCCACTCAACTTCTTAAAGTTGAGTTCCATTGGTGTCGACACGGACTTACAGTCCACCATCCCAAGTCTTTCCAGAAGCTTCACAATATATTTTCCTTGAGAAAGGAAAATCTCTCCAGGTCTCTGCCAGACCTCCAGGCCTAGGAAATAGTGCATCAGTCCTAGGTCTTTCATCTCGAACTCGGCAGCAAGCTCCCTCTTACATTGGTGAATGAGAGGGTCATCACCTGTCAGGAAGAGGTCGTCCACATACAGTACTAGAATGAGAGGCTTTCCTTCCACAACCTTGAAGTAAAGGTTTGGATCAGCATTGCTTCGAGTGAAGCCCAGCTTCATCAAGTAACTATCTATCCTCTCATACCAAGCTCTGGGTGCTTGCTTCATCCCATAGAGGGCTTTCTTCAACCTGCAGACATAAGTGTCTTGATCTTGAACTTCAAATCCCAGAGGTTGTTCTACATACACCTCTTCCTTTATTGCACCATGCAGAAAAGCGGTCTTGACATCCATCTGATGAAGACTCCATCTTTGCGTAGCAGCAAGGGCTATGATGGATCGGATGGTGGTATATCGTGCCATAGGTGCAAATATATCGTCATAGTCAATTCCTTCCTTTTGAGAGAAGCCACGGGCAACAAATCTTGCCTTAAACTTTTCAGCACTCCCATCAGATCCATGTTTAATCTTGTAGAGCCATTTAGCGGTGACAACAGATTTGTCTTTCGGTCTCGGGACCACATCCCAGACATCATTCTTCATAATAGCCTCATATTCTTCATGCATAGCATCCTTCCAGACTTGATGCTTGATGGCTTCCTCAAAAGATCCAGGTTCAGATTGTAGAATAGTACTCATGGCAGCTAGATACCCTTGGTATCTACACAGCTTCTTGCTTTCTCGGAATGTCCCCCTTGGGGCAGCATGACCCTTAGCATCTTCGAGGGTGTCCCTGAGCCATGATGGCCTCTTTCCTAGAGAAGGGGAAGGATCAATAGGGTCCATTGGCCCTTCAACATCAGACATAGTCTCATCCTGGGGTTCTTCCAGATTTCCAGATCTTTCTTCATGATTTTCTTTAGATCTAGGAAGATCTACTACTTTCTTCAGGGAAGCATCTTCGTCAAAAGTGACATCATGGCTTATCTCTACTTCCCTTTGACCAGGTACATAGACTCTATATGCCTTAGAAGTCTCACTGTAGCCCACAAACATTCCTTTCTTCCCAGTAGCATCCAGCTTACTTCTCTTTTCTTTCGGCACATGAAAATAGACAGGACATCCAAAAATTCTAAAATGTGAGACATCAGGTTTCTTACCAGAGAAAACCTCTTCGGGAGTTTTGGAGTCCAAAGCGGAATGAGGGCATCGGTTTTGAATGTACACAGCAGTATTTGCAGCTTCTCCCCACAGAAACTTTGGTAGACCCTGGTCACATAGCATGGCACGGGCAGCTTCCACAATAGTCCTATTCTTGCGTTCAGCAACACCATTCTGCTCAGGAGTATATGCAGTGGTAGACTCCCTCTTAATGCCCCACTGCATACTGCACCATGCTGTACTAATCATGATTATCATCATGTTGCTGCCCTCGCTAATGTGCATCATCATTACGCTGCTACCCCTGGTCCATGTATCATTGTGCTGCCCATGCACATGATCTCATAGTGCTGCCCATCGTGCTGCTGCCTTTGCCTTCTCGTTGCTTCATCAATCTACAACAATTTGCTTTTGTTGATATCAGCCTTAGCTGCTTGCTATGGCTTGCAGCCTAGCAGAGCAGCTAAGCTATAGAATCCTCCACGCAATCCCATTATTTGCTTCATATAGGATTTGCTGTGTTAATTGTCTCCTGACACCTTCACACAGCGTATTGGTATTCCTTTTCACAGCTACAGGTTTCCATTAGGGCCAGATCTCTTCGACTGTAGCTAGACATTATTATAGCAGCTAGATCCTAGGACCTGTGTATAAATGTTTCCATGACTGCATATAAATTTTCCATCCATGAGTGCGTATGTTGCGTATAAGGATTCATTGGCAATGCTGCATTTGACTGCGGCTTTTCCACAGAAGTTCCTGTTGCTTCATTTATCCGAGAGGTATGCCCAGAATGAGATAGAAACTTCGCTTTATCATTTAAATATTCAGATCATAGCTATCCTGAGAGTATACTAGCCCGGATTCTGATGCGTTGAACCCTAGATGCGGATCTTCTTGACTTTTGACTGCGTATAAATATTTCTAAGAACAACATATTCATGAACAGCGTCCTGAATGTCTTCATGAACTGCGTTGGATTAAGTCTTCATAACTGTATGGACTGTCTTCATAACCAGCGTATTATAACTGCGTGGCATTTATTCCCATATGCGTATTATAACTCCTTATGTATTGCGATCTCCTCATGATCAGCATACAATGGCTGCGGCTCTTCCATATGACGACAGAGCAGATTTATCATGAGACTGTCTTGCGTGAAAGGAACAGCTTATTCACTGATCTGCGTATCAATGTACAGCATCAGCGTATTCCCTAAATAGTGAATTATGTCCACTGTATCACATCTTTTATGAACTGCATATATGAACCATATCACATCCAACGTGAACTGCGTATTAATATGCAATATCTATTGCCATTGTTGTGTGCTATTGGCAACGTTCCATTGACCGTGAATCATGAACAACGTTATGTGCGGCTCCTTTACCACAGCCTTCACGTTGATTGTGGCCTTCACCCTTGACTGTATGAGCGTATAACATTTGCTTTGAACAGCGTGTCTGCATCCACTAAGAACAACGTAATATATTTGCTTTGAACAACGTGTATATATCTCTGCGGGTTGCTATGCTGATGTGCCATGCTGTGTTCCATTGACCGGGAATATATTTCTCATGAACAGCGTATATATACTCAGGAATGAACAACGTATTGATGCATATGGGACAACGTGTGAGTGCTAGTTCATAATTGTTCTGTTGACTGTGTGTGTGGGCTTCAAGACAACGTATGAATGCTCTCCATGAATTGTATGACCAGCGCAGAACAATGTATAAAGACAGCGGATCCACAAAGAACAGCGTATACTTGAACAGCGTGTATATATATGAACTGTGTATGTATATATGAACAGCGTGTATATATATAACATGAACAACGTGTAGGGTTTCTGCGTAGATGCCTTCATTTATTAACGGCGTAAGGTCTCCCTCCTTTCACTGTGTATAGACTGCGTTAGATATATTCGTGACAACATATATACATATATTCTTCATTGTTGTGCATAGCGTATAAGTGCCTGCGGAACAGCGTTAAGATTGTACAGCAGCGCTTCCATATGACAACGAAACAGATACGTTGAATGCCTTGTGGAATGACTGTCTCCTAGTCAGCTTGTCACCCATTTCCTTCGATGATGATTGCTATAGATAGAGTTTGTCTTCACCTCAGCTCTGATACCATGTTAATTTTGTAGATGTTCTATGCTAGGAGCAATTTCACTTTTCTCACAGCAATCATACAAGTAGTTAAGCAAAATGTAGATAGAACATATAAGCAGATCTTACAGAAGACAAATCAGAAACAGGAAAAATGTGTGTGTTCGTTTCGGCGGTCAACAGGATGCTTCAACCAGCAAAGTCTTCTTTGGTCAGCCAGCCCAGATGTGTCACAACAACCCTCCAACCAGTAGATGAGTCAACCCAAGTCAATTCTACAAAAGTCAATGCTGTCCTGAAAAGTCAACGCAGGGACAGCAAGCTAAAAGTCAACGCAGCAGCAAAACGGTCAACCCTTTGACCTCGATTTTTGTGCCAGATAGTACGGCCTTCAAAAATCGAACTTTCCACCAATTTTCAGCTTGATTGGACCAAGCGTTGACCAAAGTCAACGCTGGTCAAACTTTCTGCGAAACCCTAGTAGCAGAAACCCTAGCAGCAGAAAATCCGTACGGTCTGTCCTCTTCGTCCTTCCCACGTGTGGCTGAAATTCGTCCTCCAGGTAGCTCGTACTCTCTAAGATGAGAGAGGAAGATGTGAGTTGAGTTGTGATAAAATTCTCTCCAACTTTTCCTGTATATATATCCATCAATGAGGGTGTGTGACACATCTGTTGGGCATGTGAGCCTACATTACAAAACTGGCTGACCTTGCACATATAATTTATTAAGAATAATAAATTCACAATATAAGTTCTGCTCATCGGATTAAGACTATTTTTATATGGATTTTACACCTCTCAGAAAGAGGAATCCAACAAAAATATTAGCCTCTTAATCTGAGCATCAGAACATGGAGTTTGGACCTAGTTGTCCAAATTTAACAATTCTCCACTAACCCAAAGTCAGTCTCCAATAATCGAGAGTGTATCATACCACTATCCATTGACCCGAAGTCAGTCTCCATTGATCCCAGATCAATATCAAACATCCTAGCATAGGGAATATGGTAGTACACAATGCTTCCATCGGTAGTACTATGGTCCCTATCCTCATTTCCCTACTCATTGGCCGGATGTGAGGTACGTCCCATGAGTCCCGGATTGCATGTGTAGGATGTATCGGTAGGAGAAGGTGAACCACTCATCCTACTCATATGCCATAGGAGAAGGTGAACCACTCATCCTATGCATATCTCAACGATCATTGGGTGTCGCAGGGGAAGGTGATCCACTCACCACTAGGGGAAGGTGAACCACTCAACCTATGGTCGCTCATCGCTCCATGAAGTACCCCAAGCCCCACGGAGCTCCCAAAGCTCAATATATAACTCAAACGGGACCCTCATAAGAGGGTCTCACCACAACTCCAAGTCGTTCACAAAAGGTTAAGAATTTGACCTTCCCTAGGGGCTTCGTAAGAATATCTGCGACTTGATCATCAATGCCAATGTGATGGAGCCTTATTGCTCCTCATTGTACCATATATTGGATAAATTGGTACCTGATATCAATATGCTTGGAGTGGTCATGAAACACAGGATTCTCAGAAAGATGAATCCCACTTTGGTTGTCGCAGAAGATCACGGTAGTATCCAACACATGTCCAAACAACTCACTAAAGAGCTTCCTCAACCAAACAACTTCACAGGAGGCCATACTAGCAGCAATATATTCAGCCTCAACGGTGCTCAAAGAAACCGACTTTTGCTTCCTGCTCATCTAGGGTATCGAAGCAGAACCTAGAGAGAATCAACATCTCGATGTGCTTTTATGATCCACCACACTGCTAGCCCAGTCAGCATCAGAATAACCATGGAGCCTCACATTCCTGACAGTGTATCTCAGTCCATAGGTGATTGTGCCCCGAAGACATCTCAAGGGATTCTTGGTAGCAATCCAATGTATGTGATGAGGCTCGACCATAAACTGACTCAATGTATTCACTACAAAACATATGTCCGGATAGGAGTTCACCAAGAACATCAGGGCCCCCACAAGTTGACGATACTCAGAAGGATTTTCCAAATCGGGCCCAACAACACTTCCGCATAACTTCTTGAATTTAAGTTCCATCAGAGTAGTCACGGACTTGCAATCCACCATCCCAAATCTTTCAAATAGCTTCACAATGTATTTTCCTTGGAAAAAGAAAATATCACTTGGCTTTTGCTAGACCTCCAACCCTAGGAAATAATGCATCAGTCCTAGGTCCTTCATTTCAAACTTGGAAGCCAACTCCCTCTTACATTGATGAATAAGAGGGTCTGCACCTGTCAGAAAGAGATCGTCCACATAAAGTACCAAGATGAGAGGTCTGTCATTCTCAACCTTAAAGTAAAGGTTCGGATCAACTGCACTTCTTTTAAAACCAAACTTCATCAGATCGCTGTCAATCCTCTCATACCAAGCTCGGGGAGCTTGCTCCAACCCATAGAGAGCTTTCTTCAACCTTCACACATGTGTCTGACGATCTTGAAATTTGAACCCCTCGGGTTGTTCTACATAGGCTTCCTCCTTAATTGAACCATGCAAGAAGGTAGTTTTGACATCCATCTAGTGTAGGTTCCATCCTTGTGAGGTAGCAACGACTATAATCGAATGGATGGTGGTATATCGGTCAACTGGTGCAAATATCTCATCATAGTCCACACCTTCCTTTTGGGAGAAGCCTCGAGCAACAAACATGGCATTGTAGTTTTTAGCACTTCCATCGGCTCCATGCTTGATCTTGTAGAGCTATTTTGAGGTGATAACATATTTGTCCTTGGGTCTACAGACCACATCCCGGACATCATTCTTCATAATCGACTCATACTCTTCGTTCATAGCATCCTTTCAAACTTGGTGCTTCACAACTTCTTAAGGCTTAGTTTGAACAATGGCGCTCATGGCAGCTAAGTACCCTTGGTACCTATTCGGCTTCTTACTTTCACGAAAAGTCCCCCTTGGTGCAATATGTCTCTCAACATCTTCGAGAGTTTCCCTAAGCCACGAGGGTCTCCTTTTTGACGAGGAGGGCTCATGTGGAGGTGGATTAATGGCATCCATTAGTCCTTCAACATCAGGCATCGTCTCATCCTGTGGTTCTCCCTGCTTTCTTGTATTTGCTTCTTTGTCCTACCTTGGAATAGGAAGATTAATAATTTTTCCAAGGTCAACATCTTCATCGAAGGTGACATCATGACTTATCTCCACTTCTCTTTGACCAAGCACATAGATTCTATATGCCTTAGAAGTTTCACTGTAGCCCACAAATGTTCATTTCTTCCCAGATGCATCCAATTTGCTTCTCTTTTCTTTCGGCACATGAAAATATACGGGGCTTCCAAAAGTTCTAAAGTGAGAAACATCAGGTTTCTTACCGGTGAAAACTTCTTCAGGAGTTTTGGAGTCCAACGCTTGATGAGAGAATCTATTTTGGACGTACACAGTAGTGTTGGCAGTTTCCACCCATAAGAACTTCGGAAGGCTTTGATCATGAAGCATGGCACGAGTGGCTTCTATAATATAACAACTCTTCCTTTCAGCAACACGATTTTGCTCGGGATTATATGCGGTAGTAGTCTCCTTGTCAATGCCAACTTCTCTACGATAGTCATTGAACTCATTTGATTCATATTCAGTTCCATTATCGGTCCTCAATATTTTGATCTTCTTCCTTGTTTTTCGACCAAGGCTTTGAAAGAACGGAACCATGTGAACACTTCGTCCTTCTTCTTCAAGAAATAAATCCAAGTTTTGGGAGAGAAGTCATCCACAAAGATAGCATAATATAAATATCCTCCCAAAGATGTCATGGACATCACACCAGATAGATCAGAATGAACCAATTGCAAAATGTCAGTAGTCTTGTTATCACTTGAGGGGAATGGTCCCCTTCAATGTTTTCCTTCGGCACATCCCTAACCAACACCTTCATGTTCTACTTTAAATTCAGGCATACCTGTCACCATCTTCCTCAAATCGGGTAGAGCCTTATAATGTAGATGAGCAAATCTCTAGTGCCATAATCAGATTGAAGAGATGTGTCACAAGACATAGCTCCCAATGGGCTTCCTCCAGCTTGATATAGGCTATCAACCCTGGATCCAAGAGTAAATGCTTCTTTGAAATTTCCTATGTTGCCAGGAAACATGGGTTTGGGGATGGGTGCGGGGACGGGGACTTAATTTTTTGAAACAGGGTGCGTGGGTTCGTCGGGGGTATATTATAATTTATATATATAATATATAAATATCATATTTATAAATTATAATATTTATGAATTTGTATATTTTTCAACTTTAAACAAGAAAACTAAAATATTTATGATTTAAACTTTATAAATTTAAACATGCACTTCATTGAACATTCAACATTCACAATGAAATTTCGAAATTTCTAGTTTAATATCAAGTGCAAATTGGAGTTTACATATTAATAAGAATCATGATATTGTCCATTGTTATACTACATTCAAAATTTGTTTTAAGGCATCTCCAAACAAGAACTAGGAAATTTTAAAATACTAAAATAAAAATAGATAATAGTGAACAATGGCTTCCTCAAGCCATGTCATCAGCATTACTCAAATCTTCAGTTAGCATGCTCTCCACGGAGGAATCACTCTCATCTTGAGGCTCCTGCTCATCCATCGCAACTGGAGGTAGCTCAATAAGACCATCTGGTTGTATCTCCTCGTCCACACACAACATCATCTGTGTATTGGTCCAATCTCTTAAGAGGGCCCTCCTTGTACCCAAGGTCTTTTCGAAATATGAGACGAAGTGTGCTATGAATGTACACTAAGTTCTCTGCCTTCTTTGAGCCCAACCTATTTCTCTTTACTATATGAACCAATGAGGAGAGGAGAGAGAAAGGTGAGTGATTGATGTGTGTCCAAATGAGAAAAATGACTCCTCTATATATACACAACGTAGAAGGTGAAGAGACGTGACTTTTGGGCTTCCGAGACCACATTAGATTGCTGGCCGACCTTGACAATTTGTAATTAAACGAAATAAATTCATAATTCCATCTGTACATGTCAGAATGAGATGATCTTTAGATCAATCCTACACCTCTCAGAAAGAGGAATCCAATAAAAATATCAGCTGCGTCATATGAGTTGCCCAAGGTAAAGTTTGGCCCTAGATGCCAAATTTAACACTAATCCACTTTGTTGTTTTGTAGGCACCATCCTAGAGGAGACGAAAATCCCTGCTATTGCAAATATTCGTAGGCCTCACCCTTACCTACTTTACCGAGTCTGCTTGCCTCTTCATAATGTTTGCTAGTTGTTTCTTCATTCTGCAAGTCTTCTTGCTACTTCTGTGTTTACTGGCTATGTTACTTTCTTCTGCATTCACCGGTTTACTTGCTGCTTCTTCCTTCACCAAGTTTGCTTCTCCCAATTTTTTTTTCTTTTGGCTTCTTCCCAAGAATAAATTTGCATAGCAGGCCATGTATCCAAATTCGCAATTATGGTTCTTAAATGTCTACCACAAGCAGCTAGATATCTCTTCTTTGTCTCATCCAAATTTCATAGTCTGAAACATCTCAGAAAGAAAGTTATTAGCAAAAATTCCAAGTTGACCTATTTGAAGCATGTTTTAGGAGCATTCAAGAACACTAACTTCCTCATATCATATCTCTGAATTATAGTGAAACAAGGTCTGAAATTTCTATCACATGTACCTTGAGATCTCTTCTTTGTCTCCTCTAGATTTTAGATTCTGAAACATCACGGAAGAAAGATATAGCGAAAATACCAAGCTGACCCGTTTGAATAAGTTTTCAGCAGCATTCAAGAAGCCTAACTTCCCTAGAGCATATCTTTGAAATTATACTGCCCCATGGTCTGAAATTTAAACTACAAGCACATGACAATCCTGTATTTGTATCCTCCAAGTTTTATGGTCTAAAACATCCCCAAACAAAAGTTATAGCAGAAATGCTACGTTGAATTTTTGAACAAGATTTCCGGGGCATTCAGGAAGCCTAACTTCCTTAGACCATATCTCTGTAATTATAGCAAATCAAGGTCTGAAATTTGAACCACATATATGTGAAGATCTTCTATCTATATCCTCCAAGTTTCACATTTTGAAATATCCTTGACGAAAGGTTATAGTGAAAATTTCCAGATGACTCGTTCACCCCATAAATCACGTTTTTGCTTCCACCTTTAGACTCCAAAAATCGCCGTAAAAGTTATTCCTCAACTCCTCTTATATTAATTCAATTTTTCATAATATATCCAAAAGATTTCAAACTTTAGAAGGCCCTTAATTTTTTCTTTCTTTTTAATAGCTTATATGGGAAATTAGGTAACTTTAATTGACTTAACTTTTAAAAGTATTGTTTTTTTATACTTTATAATAGGTACCTTTAATATCAATTAAAATATTCCTTATTTTAATATACCCTTCACTTTCTTTTTTTACTAAATTTAACAAATTTGTTATGAAAGTATGTGACCGTACAAATGATTTACACATTAAATTAATGTATATGAGTATACACATTTTTGATAAGTGATATGGTTTAGGGTGTACTTGACGAGAGGTGTGTTATGAAGCTAGCTCACAAAAAGATGGAAAAGATAGATCAACGACTTCAAAATTAGTCTCTTCGAGGGGGCAACCTCCTTTACATTACACAAATGAACAATTCTTGGATGATACAAATGACAAGACCTATTTTCTATATATACGAGTCTAAGAGGTCATAATATAATTAGAGCTGACATAACAATAATAATATAAGGGCACAACAATAACAATAGTGGGCTTCTATGGGGCACAATAATAACAATATGGGGACTAGATGGGCACAACAATATAATAAAGGGGTTGCACTAATAACAATAAGGCTTTACACTAGTAGTATAGGGACCTAACATGGGGACTATATGGGCATAATAATACAATAAGGGGATCACACTAATAACAATAAGGGGTTACACTAGTAGTATAGGAACCTAACATGCCCCTCCTTCAAAAGTTGTTGTCCTCAATGCTTGAGTAGTTCTGGATGCTTCTGTATAAAATTCTCATCCTCCCATGTGGAATCTTCAGCGGGTAAGTTCTTCCACTTAATGAGGTACTCTGAAATTGATTGGTTTCGTAGTTGTCGATTTCTTGTTTTTGTGACTGCTTCAGGTTCCAATATGATTTTTCCTTCCTCATCAATTTCTAGCCATATTGTTTGAACTAGGATCTTCTCACCTATAACCTTCTTTAAGCATGAAACATGGAAAATTGGGTGCACTCGGGAAGATGTAGGAAGCTCCAATTTGTATGCCATAGTACCAATCTTTTGTAACACCTTGTATCGACCTTAATACTTTAGTGATAATTTATTATCCTTCTTAGCTTTCTTCAGGGACATTTATTTGTATGGTTGTAGTCATAGAAATACCCAGTCACCTACATCAAAACTTCTTTCACTACGATGTTGAACTACATGTTGTTTCATTCTATTCTGCGGCAAAGTGAGGTTATCCTTTAAGAGTTTGAGAACTCGTTGTCGATGCTTGATGTGATCCTCCATTGCTTTGTTAAAATTTGCAACTACGGCCAAACTCCATGTGTGTCATCATATTTATGGCAGTTGATATTTTTCTTGGATCCCTCTCATCGAGAGGTGTAGGATTGATCTAAATATCATCCAATTCCGACAAGTGACAGGGATGCCTGAATTCAAAAAGAACATGAAAGTACATGTCTGAGATGTGGGTATCATTGGAAGAACAAGTATAACGTTTATGCTGATACAGGAAAACTGTGTGTTAGGCTGCAGGCCATAACACCACAGTCAAGCATTTCGCATGGGAATTTGAGGGCTCAGATCATTAGCATAATATATGGAGTTGTCGTGTATAACACTGTTGAGATCGCAAGCTATTAGAGGGTTGTATGATGTTGCTGTAATATGAGATGGACAAAGCTATTGTCATGGGTTAGTATTACTATGTTGAGGGTAAGTCAGATAACAAGAATGCAGCATGGTGATGGTTGCAACATGATGGGGGCAGCAAAGTGATGATGGATACTGTATGATGAAGTCATTGAGTGCAAATCAGCAATGAGTACAACATTCGGTACAAATCCGTGATAAAGAGCATCTCAATAATTGGAGCAGCTCAGTGACAGGAGCAACAACATGATGTGCATGGTCATGGTAAGTGCAACATGGTGCAACACGGAGAGGTGCAGCAAGTGGACGAGATGCAACACTGTGAATGGTGAAGGAGTCACCTTGGAGAATCAGTTGAAGCAACATGTCTTCAACTGATCTCATGTAGATATAGAAAGTCAAAATGTTGACTTTTGTTGTAAATGTACTATCTCTCTCTCTTTCTTTGCTGAACTATTGAAGAACATAAAAGAAGAATTGATCAAGGGTTTCTCCACATTGGGGTTTGTCCCTGGCTGATGCCACATCTTGTGTCCTCTTGTCTTGGCTTGTCTTCTGCGATTTATATTTATGTTCTATGTGCAATTTACTTTAATGTTGATGTGATTGCTAATCTGGAAAAGGTATTGAGCTAACTGTGAAAATTGAAATAAATTTCTCTAGCATAGAACATACCTAAAATTAACATGGAATCAGCGTTGAGGTGAAGACAATGCCTAAGCAAGAGTGAAAGAGCAATCACCGAAGACAGTTGGGAAAGGAAAAAAGGATCAGTGGATTCCTCATCCCTCTTCAAATTCATTGAGAGTGAAGTCGAAGCAGAGAATATTATCAGAATGGCACAGCGGAAGTTTCTGATGGCCTACCTAAAGATCACTTCATTGGGAAGTTCGGATATAAGGGTGGAAGGAAAGGCAGATGCCTTGGTTGCAATAAGTTCGACCATTATGCGAAGGAGTGTCCGAATGGCAGAGACACATCTCTTGATGAAGATAACAATCATTCCAGGGACATCTTCGATGATCAAAGGAATGACGGGTAATCCAGGTCATCAAGGAAATGGTCGACTTCAAGGAACTCCAGGATTATAGTTGGAGCCGATGCCACCTATCCCAGAAAGGGTGTAGGGAATGTTATCCCTCAATTGAATGAGGGTAACTCAGTTCATTTACAAAATCTCTTTTATGTACCTGATCGCAAGAAGAACCTGGTGTCCATTTCAGCAATGGAAGTCGAAGGTTATAGGGTGGCACTCATCGATGGAAAGGTACATGTTTGAAAATAGAATTTTCAAAGATGTTTTTGAGTTCAGGGTTGTATCAAATTGCAGAAAGTCCACTGGGGACCATGTCCATTGACACATAGCACCGGAGGTCTGTGAGTCAGATAGTGACAAGGATGCCTGAATTCAAAAAGAGCATGAAAGTACATGTCTGAGATGTACCAAAGGAAAATCTTACAAGGGGACCATTCCCCTCATGTAGCAGGTCCACAGGTTTGGAACAACCCGAGGAGTTTGAGATTCATGATCGGGAATCTCATGTATACAGGTGGAAGAAAGCCCTCTATGGCTTGAAGCAAAACTCCCCGGGCATAGTATGAGAGGATTGATAGCTGTCAGATGAAGCTGAGATTCACTAGGAGTGAAACCGATCCAAACCATTACCCGAAGGTTGTGGATGATAGACCTCTCATACCGACACCTTATGAGGACGACCTATTTCTGACAGGTGCAGACCCTCTCATTTGTAGAAGTAAGAGGGAGTTCGATTCCGGATGTGGAATGATAGACTGCAAGCCTGTGACTACCTCAAGGATATTAACTTTCAGAAGTTATATGGTAGTGATGTCGGACTAGATTTGGGAAATGCCTCTGAGTTTCATAAACTCATTCGTGTTGATGTTCTTGGTGAACTTCTGTCCGGACATATGTTTTGCAGTTAGCATGGTGAACTCATATTTGGTTGAGCCTCACTGGATTGGTGCCAAGAATCTTCTGAGATATCTTCGGGGCACAATCTCTCATGGATTGAGATACACTGTCGGAAATATGAAACTGCATGATTATTCGAATGCTGAGTGGGCAGGCAGTGTGGAGGATCACTAGAGCACTTCTCAGTGCTGGTTCTCTTTGGATTCTACTTCGATATCATGGATGAGCAGGAAGCATAAATCGGTTGCTATAAGCACCACCGAGACCTAATACAAAGCTACACTTTGTCAAAGCCCCGGGGAAAGATCAAATCTGTAACTTTCTCGAACGACTTGGAGTCGTTGAGAGACCTTCTTATAAGGGTCCTGCATGTTGCATGCATTGAGCTCTGGGAGCTCTGGGGGGCTTGGGGTACTTACTGGAGCAACATACGACCACAGGCCGACTCACCCTCCCCTGGTGGTGTGCTATGGAACATGATGATTCCTTCTCCTGTGGGCCAGGATGATTCGTTCTCCTGTGGGCCAGGATTATTCGTTCTCCGTGGCAATTGTGGAACATGATGATTCGTTCTCCTGTAGACCAGGATGATTAGTTCTTTGTGGCATCCACTAGACAGGATGATTCGTTCTCTTGTGGATAGGATGATTAGTTCTCCTGTCGAGGCATCCTACCCATGCAGTCTGGGACACATGGAAAGTACCTCTCATCTGATCAATGAGCAGGGAAATGAGGATAGGGACCATAGTAGTACCGATGGACGCATCGTTGTATCTACCGTACTCCCTATGCTAGGATGACCTTCATTGATCTGGGATCAATGATATTAGTCTAGGACCAGTGAGAGTGGTACACCCTCTGGAACTGACTTCGGGTTAGTAGAGGACTGGTCTGGGACTAGTGAAAGTGGTACACACTCCAGACTTACTTCGGGTCAGTGGAGGATGGTATGAGACATTCTCGATTTATTCTTCTTCTTCATGGTTCAGCAGAGCTGATTAGAGCAGAGCAGTGCAGGGCACTGATGGCAGAGATAGTACAGTTGGACATATGAATCAATGGATGGAGTTCTCCCTAGTTGAGAGGGAGTGTTAAAATTGGCAACTAGGGCCAAACTCCATGTGGGTCATCATATTTATGGCAGCTGATATTTTTCTTGGATCCCTCTCATCGAGAGGTGTAGGATTGATCTAAAGAGCATCCAATTCTGACAAGTATTCATGGAGTTATGAATTTATTTGTGTTATAAGACAAATTGTCAAGTCGGCCAACAACTTATGTAGGCTCAGAAGCCCAATAGTCATGTCTATTCATCATCTACATTTTAGTATAAATAGGAGAGGACTTGAAGTCATTTGAGAGACACACTCTTCATTTGATCTCCTCCTCTCCACGTCTTTGGGTTTTTGGTGAAGGAGAGACACTAAGAGTACGCTGGGCTAAGTAGATGATGCCCTAGCCGCAGTAGCTAATGCCCTAGCCACAGTTGGAAGGAGCCGTTTTAGTATAAATAGGAGAGGACTTGAAGTCATTTGAGAGCAACACACTCTTCATGTGATCTCCTCCTCTCCACGTCTTTGGGTTTTTGGTGAAGGAGAAACACTAAGAGTACACTTGGCTAAGTAGATGATGCCCTAGCTGCAGTAGCTGATGCCCTAGCCACAGTTGGAAGGAGCCCTACCACAGGTCCTATTACACAGCAAAAGGTCTTTATACAACCTTATATCCGCAGTTGAATATGGTGCACAAAGGAGGGCTAAACGTAGTCAAAAGAGACCTCATCTATCCGCTGTTGAGGAGCCCTAATCTGCTGTCCTAGAAGGCTCCCATACGCAATCCTAAAGGAAAGACTTAGCCACATTTAAGGGTGCCCTAGCCACAACATTTAAGGGTGCCCTAGGCCACAGTCAACAAGGGTTTTTATGCAGCAAAGGAGGCACGTATACACAGTAAAGGAAGAGGCCTTATTCGCTATTATGAAGAGGCCTTATCCGTAGCAAAGGAAGGGCTGATCAGTAGCCCTGTACACAGTAATAAGGAGGCCCTCATACGCTGCTAAAAAGGAGACCAGATCTGCTTTTCAAGCCACAGTCCAACCTTGAGTTCTAACCATAGTTGAAGTAAGGATTCTGTTGTGCCCTAGCCGCAGTAGAAGGAACCATAATGCAGCAAGGTTAAGGGACTGTTTGAGCATCCCTCTTGCAACTGTGTGAGCATGGTTTCTTCTTGTTAGAAGGTTGAGTTAAAAGGAGCAGTGAAACAAACCTGTTGGGGTATCATTGGAAGAACAAATATAACGTTTATGCTGATACAGGAAAACTGTGTGTTAGGTCGCAGGCCGTAACACCACAGTCAAGCATTTCGCATGGGAATTTGAAGGCTCAAATCATTAGCATAATATATGGAGTTGTTGTGTATAATACTGTTGAGATCTCAAGGTATTAGAGCGCTGTATGATGCTGCTGTAATATGAGATGGACAAAGCTATTGTCATGGGTTAGTATTACTATGTTGAGGGTAAGTCAGATAACAAGATGCAGCATGGTGATGGTTGCAGCATGATGGGGGCAGTAAAGTGATGATGGATATTGTATGATGAAGTCATTGAGTGTAGATTAGCAATGAGTACAACATTGGGTACATATCCGTGATAAAGAGTAGCTCAATAATTGGAGCAGCTCAGTGACAGACGCAGCAACATGATGTGCATGGTCATGGTAAGTGCAACATGGTGCAACACGGAGAGGTGCAGCAAGTGGACGAGATGCAGCATTGTGAATGGTGAAGGAGTCACCTTGGGGAATCAGTTGAAGCAACATGTCTTCAACTGATCTCATGTAGATATAGAAAGTCAAAATGTTGACTTTTGTTGTAAATGTACTATCTCTCTCTCTTTCTCTGTTGAACTATTGAAGAACATAAAAGAAGAATTGATCAAGGGTTTCCCCACATTGGGGTTTGTCCCTAGCTGGTGCCAAATCTTGTGTCCTCTTGTCTTGGCTTGTCTTCTGCGATTTATGTTTATGTTCTATCTGCAGTTTACTTTAATGTTGATGTGATTGCTAATCTGGAAAAGGTATTGAGCTAACTGTGAAAATTGAAATAAATTGCTCTAGCATAGAACATACCTAAAATTAACATGCTTGAACCTTAGAATTTTCTTTAAAAGATGATTTGATGGAATGTGGATGATATCCATAAAGTGCCATAAATGGGGTCATTTTTGCTGTAGTATGGAAGGAAGTGTTATACCACCATTCAGCCAGAGGCAACCACTTGACCCATTATGTCTGTTTATCAGATACAAAGCAACGAAGATATCCTTCCAAACATTTTTTCACTATCTCAGTTTTCCCATCAGATTCAGGATGATAAGATGTGATAAGATGAGCTATGAGCTAACCAGAGTTGCGGGGGAGTGCTCCCCCCCCCGCTCCCGCTCCCAATCCGCGCTCCGGGCAGGAGCGGGTCGGGAGCGCGCTCCCGATAAAAAAATTTGCGCTCCCTGCCAATTTCGGGAGCGACATCGGGAGCGAGCAGGAGCGAGGAGCAAGTGCCAAGGAGCGAGGAGCAAGCCTGCAAAGAGGTAAGTAACTTAGTAATTTAGTTAGTTTAGTTAGTTTAATTTAGTTTATTAACTATATTTAGTAAAAAAATCATGAATCTAAATTAAATTAATAAATTAAAATGATTAAATTAATTAATCTAAATAAATTAAATTAATTTGTAGATTCAAAATCCTACAAATATCAAACATCATGGACCTGGCTATATTTCTTTGGATTTTCCTCTTCTTGGTCCCTTTTATGGTTATTATGGTGCTGGAGAGTAGGAAACGGAGAGGCAAAAATGAAGAGGGGGATGAGGAAGCTAGAGAAAGTGGATTTGATGAAAACCCCGGTGGAGAGGAGCTGGAGGAGGGTGAACATGACTCTCAAAAAACTAAACAAGACCAAACCCCATTGTGGAAATATGTTAACAGGCCTGAAGCAAGGAGAGAGGGTGGAACCACTAAATTTCATTGCCCCCATTGCAACAATGATTACATAGGTTCATACACCCGTGCCAGAAAACACCTCTGTGGGAAAAGGCCATGGGATGGAGACAAACAAATAGGAATCAAAACTTGTCCAGCGGATAGAGCCAAATACAAAAGGGAAGAGGAGGAAGCCCAATACAAATCAAAAAAATCAAGGGGTTTCTTTGAACCAAGCTCACAATCACAAGCACAAAGAACTCCTTCAGCATCCTCCCAAGGCAGTGGATATGGAGGCACAGGGTCATCAGGTTTAAGGCGTAGAACCATATCAGATTTCCTTGATGAGGGGTGTAGGAATGATGTGGATTCAAAGGTTTATAGGTTTCTCTATGCATGTGGGATACCATTCAATGTTCTTCGCTCACCTTATTGGCATGAAATGGTTTATGCCATAAATGATGCCCCTAAAGGATACAAGAGCCCTGGGTATGACAATGCAAGAACCATTGGACTTGATCATGAAAAAGCAAAAATATCACATTTTTTGAATAGAATGACAAGTTCTTGGACTGACCATGGGGTGTCCATTGTATTTGATGGATGGACAAATGTAAAAGGCAAGCCATTGATAAGTGTTCTTGCTGTGTCTGTTAGTCGTGCCATCTTTCTAACTGCACATGATTACTCAGACAAGTTCAGGACCACCATCAACATTGTAGAAGCATTACTTGAAACAATTGACCGTATTGGGCCATACAATGTCATCCAAGTCATCACTGATAATGCTCCTAATTGTAAGGCAGCGGGAGCAATTATTGAGGATAAATACCCCAACATATTTTGGTCTGGATGTTTGGTTCACACATTGAACCTTCTGATGCATGATGTTGTCAATAACAAAAATGCACAATACAAATGGATTGGTGATTTGTACAAGAAAGGCAAACAAATGATAAAATTTATTACAAATCATAGCAATGCCCATGGCCTTTTCCGCAGTCACTCGAGATTGGAGTTGTTGAAGATTGCGAAGACCAGATTTGGTAGCTATTACCTCACCTTCAGGCGCCTTTTGAAGGTAAGAGAGTCATTGGCTAGCATGGTATCAAGTCCACATTAGCAGCTATTAAAGGAAAGGGCTACAAATGCAGCTGACAGGCGAGGTTTTGAACTGGTGGAGGAGGCCGCTCTTGATGGTCAGTTTTGGACAAGTGTGAGGAAAGTATTGGATTTCACCAAGCCCATTTATCACATGATTCGGTTTGTAGATACAGACAAACCAGTGATTGGCGAGGTGTATGAGCAGATGGATACCATGATGGGGCAAATAAAAGATATTGTTCATAAGAGAGATCCCGGCTTGTACAAACTGATTCATGATTGTGTGTGTGAACGATGGAATAGACTTAATCTTCCACTACATTGCTTGGCATATATCCTTACGCCAAAATACTACTCTACATCTTGGTTGGGCCAACCTGCACCAGGGGTTGGGATTAGGACCAAACCCCATTTAGATGCAGAGGTAACTAGTGGATATTTGCAAGCATTAGAAAAGTTGATACCTGACAGGGAGGAATGTGCAGTTGTGCGCCTTGAAATAGGCAAATACTTCAGTGGCACTGGTTTGTTTGGTACCTTCCATGCAATGGAAGACAGAGACAGATTTGATGCTCTCACATGGTGGGAAACATATGGCGTCCATGGACTTTTGCCAAAATTGGCAAAAGAAGTTCTATCACAGGTTGTGAATACTTCTTCTGCATAGAGGTGTTGGAGCACCCACAGCTTCATACACAATGTGAAAAGAAACAGACTCAATGAAAACCGAGCAGAAAGCTTGGTTTTTGTGCACTACAACTTGAGGTTGTTGAGTCATTACTGTGATCGGGCTTATGAGGATCCCACATTTAAAATTTGGGACAATCACCCAGAGGATGACAATTTGGAGGATGGTATAGTGCATCTTGAAGAACTGGAAGAGGAACTTATAAGGGATGAAGATGAAGTAGCTGCAGTTGCAGCAACCATGCCACCTCCACCTCCACCATCCAGTAGTAGTGCTCGAGGTCCGAGTCTTGTTCCTTTGCTATCGCCACCTCCATCTACACCCTCACGTGGAGGGCATGTGCCTTCTAGTTCTAGTCGTTGGTCTGTGCGGGAGACTCCTAGAAGACCACCACAACCTGCTTATACTCCTGGAGACTCTCGTGGCAAGGGCCACATGTAGATTTACAATTTACTTGTCTTTTCTAGTTTCTATTAGTTTTCATAACTGTTGAGTCTTGAGTCCTTGACTCTTGACTCTTGACTCGTTTATATCATAATGATATTTTTTGTAAACAATATATGACTGTGACAATGAAAATTTGAAGTTTAAAGTTGGCAATTATGAGTTTATAACTCATTGGTAATGGTTGTGAATTATGAATATGATGCTTCGTGAAAGACTAAAATTGTTTCATTTCATTTCATTATTCATGTTTCATTTTATAACATTTCATTTCATGTTAACAGTTAGAAGTTAGGACTTAGAAATATCTAAGATATTACTTCTTGTAATGGTTAAACTTAGCTTACAAGTACAACTTTGGTGATCAATGATGATAAATGTTATATATGGAATTTTCAGTTTTGAAAGCTTGAAGTTGAAACTTTAAGATTGAATTTGATGAATCATGATTCACGAGACTCAATATGTTGCAGTTGTAATATGTATTTTACTAACTTGTGGACATGGTTGATGAAGATTATAATTTCTAGATGATTGATGTGATATGGTTCAATGATCAATCTATGTTTTTTTATTTTTTTTATATCTAATTCATCATTCTACATGTTTTTGTTGACATATATGTATCAAAAATTAAAAAATATAAAAAATATATATATTTTTAAAAAATCGCTCCCGGATTCGCTCCCAAACCGGGAGCTTCTGAAAATGGTCGCTCCTGCTCCCGTTTTCGCTCTCGCTTCCAAGTAGCATTGGAGCTAACTGAGTACCCAAATATTCCACCTCTTGTACTCCATATAAACAATTGGAGCTTTTTGCATATAATTGTTTCTCCTCCAATAGTTTGAGCACCTTGTCAACATGTTGAACATGATCCTTCCAAGACTTGATGTAGATTAGTATATCATCAAAAAATACTAATACAAATTTTCTAAGGGTTTAAAAATGGAATTCATCAAACCTTGAAATGTAGAAGGTGCATTGGTAAGGCCAAAAGGCATGACCAAAAATTCATAATGACCCTCATGAGTTCTAAATGTTGTTTTTGGAATGTTTTCAATATTCATTCAGATTTGATGATATCCTGAACAAAGATCCAAGTTGGTGAAGTAAATTGCTCCATGTAATTCATCCAATTACTCATCAATGACATAAATGGGAATTTTATCTTTAATATTAAGCTTGTTGAGCTCCCTATAATCCAGACACATGCGCTGTGATCCATCCTTCTTGTGTACCAATACCATTAGAGCAGAGAAAGAACTTTGACTAGGCTGAATTATACCAACCTCTAGCATTTTTACAACCATACGTTCAATTTCACTCTTTTGGGCATATGGATATCTGTAAGGCCTGCTGTTTGGGGGAACACTTTCTGGAATCAAATGAATAGCATGATCATGATCATGAATAGGTGGGAGGCCTTTGGGAGTCTCAAATATGTTGGAATGATTGTCCAGACCTTTTTGGAGATCTGGAGAAATAAATGATTTCGACGTGGGTACCTCTAGTGAACATAATTGTGCAATTTCGCCCCATTGATCTTTCTTTAGAAGCTTTTTCATGCTATTAGAACTGATTATCTTTCCCGGTTTCCCTGCGATACCCTTAATTCAACCTCTTTTCCTTCCCAAAAAATTTTCAAGAAAGGTTCTTGAAAATTAAAAGCTATCGTACCCAAAGATTGTAGCCATTGAACTCCTAGTACAACAACCACACCAGCCATTGGAATGAAAAGCATTGGACTATTCAAGACATATCCTTCCATGGATAACTTGATATTATGACACTTTCCAGAACAATTTATGGTTCCTCCATTTGCAACCATTACTTGACACTTTGGTGCCGGATATAGGAAACAATTCAATTCCTTGGCTATCTTACAATGAATAAAATTATCGGTACTACTTGAATCAATCAACACTATTACCTTTTTCTTCTTGATATGCCCTTCTATCTTGAGAGTTTGAGTGGTAATTCCTGTCAATGCATTACAAGATATGGTCAGATTCATTTCTTCTTTCTCTGGGATTGGTTCCTGGTGTATATCCTCTTCTTTTGACGTTTCTTGTTCCTTTTCTTGCTCCTCTTCCCCATCTATGTAAATTAATTTCTTCTCAGCACACTTATGACCTTTAGTGTATTTTCTATCACAATTGTAACAAAGCCCTTTTGCTCTTTTTTCTTCCAATTGTTGTGGTCTCAACCTTGTAGGTGGTGAAAGGCTAGGAGCAACAACACTTCCATCTTAATAGTTGAGTGGTACGATTCCTTGTTGCCATAATTTTGCTTTCAATTTTTCTTGCCAACATGTATGCCTTCTCCAATGAATCAGGTTCCCAAAGGCGAACCTCATGTTGAATGTTATCCTTTAAAGTCCCTATGAAGACATCAATCCTCTGCTTCTCTGGAATATCATTTAAACTTATATTCAATTTTTGGAAGTCCTTAATGTGCTCTTCCATTGAACCCTTTTGTTTGAGATTTATCAATTGGCTAAAGAAGGTGTTGCTCTTTGTATCCTCATAATGTGCTATCATTTCCTCCATGAAAATTGACCAGGTGACAAGTGGTTTACGAGAACAAAGCCCTTTATACCATAAAAATTGATTTGGTTCTAAATATAAAGATGCAATACGTACCTTTTGTAATAGTTGCACATCATGTAGATCAAAATATTTCTCCATCTGTAGTATCCATGTTATGGGATTCTTGCCATGAAACTTCCTCATATCAATCTTTGGAATATGGTGGGTCTTTAATCCAATGTTACATTCTATGAAATCATGATTAACATTTATTTTTTTCTCATCATGAGTTTCCTCTACTACCTTTGCTTCATTAGGAGGTCTTTCTTGTAGTAGCTTTGTCCCACCTTCCTTCAAACCTTCCATGTATTTCTTCAAATCTTCCATGCTTTTCTTCAAATATGCTTCCTTGCTATCGATATTAGCTTCCATGGCACATATAAAACTATTTATCTTAGCTTCAATCGCATTCTTCAAATCATCCATCCAATTTTGCTTACTAGGTGTTTCTATTTTCTTGATTCAAGTCATTCTTTTTCTTGCTTTTGGCAGCTCGATCTTGAATTTGTTGTATCTCTGAAATTTCGTATCTCCAAGGTCCCTCTGCGTCCTATTTCCAATGCCACCAGTCTGATCGAAATTGGATTCCCCAAGAAAGAGTTATGCCCAATCTCCCAAGATGACCTGATTATATACTTTTTCAGTAGAACGAACTTGTACGAAGTGCCACATATCACTGTTTCAACCTTCGGCCCTGGAAACAATACACAAAAAAGTACAGTCTGTCCTCTTTTTGTAACTTCTTAACGAAATTTCAATCTGATGCTTAGAGAGAAAGTTATGATGATTTCCCCAAGGTCCCCTTTTTGGAATGTAATTCAGGAGTCTGCATAAACCCTACATGTCTTGGACCGTATCTCTGAACATATAGCGAAACAAGATCTGAAATTCGGTTTCGAGCTTCACCAAGATTTCCTCTCAAATGGGTTTTAATTTCAGAGTCTGAAACTTCATAGAAAAAAACTTAGAGCGAAAATGCCACGATGACCTGTTTGAGATGGAATTCTAAAGCTTGCAAAAACCCTAACTTCCTCAGACCATATCGCTGAAAATATAGTGAGACAAGATCTGAAATTCAGATTCAAGGTTCATAAAGATTTCAACTCAAATGGGTTTTTTTAAGCTTCTGAAATTTTGTAGCAAAAAAGTTATAGTGAAAATGTTAAGTTTAGGTATGTTCTATGCTTAGAGCAATTTATTTCAATTTTCACAGTTAGCTCAATATCTTTTCCAGATTACCAATCACTTCAGCATTAAAGTAAACTGCAGATAGAACATAAACATAAATCGCAGAAGACAAGTCAAGATAAGAGGACACAAGATGTGGTGCTAGCCAGGGACAAACCCCAATGTGGGGAAACCCTTGATCAATTCTTCTTATATGTTCTTCAGTAGTTCAGCAGAGAGAGAGAGATAGTACATTTACAACAGAAGTCAACACTTTGACTTATCTAGATAAGAGCATAGATCATCTCTAAGAAGATGATACATGAGATCAGTTGAAGACATGTTGCTTCAACTGATTCTCCAAGGTGACTCCTTGACCTATCATCGTGCTGCATCTCGTCATCATGCTGCACCTCACCGTGTTGCACCATGCTGCACCCATCATCACAATGCTACATCTTATCATGCTTCATCAATCATGACAATACCCATCATTGTATTGCATCATGTACCCTCATGTGCCATTGCTGCACCTTGTTTTGCCACCATGTGCTTGCTGCACCTTGCTTACAATACTGTTGTTCCAATTGATAATGCAACACCATGTCTTGCTGCTGTCCCAATTGCTATTGCAGCACTATGTCTTGCTGCTATCCCAATGCTTACTGCTGTCCATGTGCCTTTGCTGCCATGTCACAACTGTCCCATGTATCTATACAACACTATGTACCTTGTTGTCCCATATATCTTGACAGCACTATGTACCTTTGCTGCCATGTCACAGCTGTCCGATGTATCTATACAAAACTATGTACCTTGCTGTCCCATATATCTTGATAGCACTATGTACCTTGCTGTCCCATATATGTTGACAACACTATGTACCTTGCTGTCCCATATATCTTGACAACAGTATGTACCTTGCTGTCCCATATATCTTGACAGCACTATGTACCTTGTTGTCCCATATATTAGCATTGTTGTACTAGTTGCCTTGCTGTCCCATGCATCTAACTATCAGTCCAAAGACAACCCTCAATTCCCTGCATGCTACTGCTGATTTCTGCCTAGGGTTTTGTGCACGTACATGACTGGTTAGGGCACACCAACAAGCCTAACGTATAGGGAAAATACCCCTGTTTGCCTCATTGTCCTTAGAGATGACTGCGGCCTAGTTAGGAGGTCCTTTCTCTCCCAACAACTGCTGTAATAGTCCCTTACTGCATCCCTATAAATAGAGATATACACCCCAATATCATGCATAAAACAATCATGAAACTCACCAGAGTCACCACTAGTTTGCGACCTGATTTGCACAGTAAGACTGTTCCAATGTGTCACCTCAAGCCATCCTTCTTGCCTCATGCAATGACTAAGAGTTGCAGCGCTTCTTCTCTAAAATCCGCACCAAAAACATTCCACAAACTCAGACCTGCCTCAGCCTTCCTTGCTCCAAATTCGCACTATATTTGAGACCTTAGGATTGCATTAGGGCATCCAACGTTAGGGCTGCTTTAGGTCTGCGTTAAGGCAACCTTTAGGTCTGCATTAGGGCAGCCTTCTATCTGCGTCTATGGCAACCTTCCATGTGTGTCTAGGGCAGCCTTCTGTCTGCATCTAGGGCAGCCTTCATGTGTGTCTAGGGCAGCCTTCCATCTGCATCTAGGGCAGCTTTCCATGTGTGTCTAGGGAAGCCTTCCATGTGTGTCTAGGGCAACCTCTCTTCCTCTAAAGTCTAGGGCTAAGTTATCGGAAACTCCTGAAGAATTTGCCGGAAACACGAATCCCTGTTTCCGATACAGAAATGGATACGATTCTTGCCCGAAACACTGTAAAAACGTTATTGTGCCATTTCAAAAAATTGGAAACTTTAGATTTGGAATTGGATATGTTTCCAAGGGATTTAAATTTTTTTGGATCTGTTTCCGGAATTTCCGGAAACGGATCCACAAAAATTGTTTATCAGAATCCACCCTTTAAATGTTAAAAAGCGTGAAAATTTATATAGCCATAAATAAATAATAAAAATGAAAAAATCAGATTTGCAAATAAACTCACTATAAACACAGTCTCATAAAGTCTCTTCTAAATCCTTAAAAACAACGACACTCCTTATATTTATCAAGGATTCTTACTAAGAAAAAGATAGATGTTCAAAAATGCAAATAAAAAGGTTTGATGAATGTCTTCGTAAAGAGATTTATTTGAGTGATTAATTTTCATTTTGGTTAAGGTTTTGTTAATTGTCATTGATTTTGCTCTTGATTTCATAAATCCCTCCAATATAACAAATCTTCTTTAGCCAATCTTGTGCCTGCATATAGTCAAGAGACCAAGCTGACATTGAGAAGATTGAAATGTTGAAATAGGTCTTGACAGAATATCCCAATGATCGCATGGGCCCTTTAATTGTCATGCAAGGAAGATAGATATCATCTGCCATGCATGACACGTTCTTTGAAGGAGTTGGACCCAAAAGCACAAAGGCTGTAGCATTTTTGATTACATTACTAATGATGATGATAATATGTTGAATGTTATAATAATCACTAATGATGATGCCAATGTTTGTGTTGAATTGATGATGATGATTTGTTTATGTTGAATTCATGATGATGATTATGTATTTTTAGATATAGATTCTAGATTCTAAAAGATGAATGGTAATATATATATATATATATATATGATGTCGTTTTCTTGCCGTATCGTATCCTGATATTTTGAAAATTTGTCATATCCGTTTCAAACCCCGTATTCATATCCATTCCCGTATCTGTTTCAGTGTAACTTAGGTCTAGGGCTTCCACTCCTAGATTTCTTTTCCACTAAAACCCAAGACAAGTGGAGATAAATCAAGATAGAAGTATGTGTGAAATGACTCTCAAGTCATCTCCTTTTATACTAAAACGTTGAGCACATGTGGGGTTTATTTGGTTGTTGGCTGACCTTGACGAATTGTCTTATAACACAAATAAATTCATAACTCCATGAATACTTATGGAAATCAGATGATCTTTAGATCAATCCTACACCTCTCGATGAGAGTGATCCAAGAAAAATATTAGTTGCGATAAATAAGATGACCCACATGGAGTTTGGCCCTAGTTGCCAATTTTAACAGAAAATTCCACGATGAACTGTTTGGAGCAGCGAAACCCTAGAATCCAAAGCTCTGATACCAAATGTTTTGAAACTAGCGCACAAAAAGATAGAAAAGATGGATCAACGACTTCAAAGTCAACCTCTTTGAGGGGGCAATCTCCTTTACATTACACAAATGAACAATTATTGGATGATACAAATGACAAGACCTCCTTTCTATATATAGGAGTCTAAGGGGTCATAATATAATCGGAGCCGACATAACAATAATAATATAAAGGCAGAACAATAACAATAGTGGGCTTCTATGGGGCACAATAATAACAATATGGGGACTACATGGGCACAACAATATAATAAGGGGATTGCACTAATAACAATAAGGGTTTACACTAGTAGTATAGGGACCTAACATGGGGACTATACGGGCACAATAATACAATAAGGGGGTTGCACTAATAACAATAAGGGGTTACACTAGTAGTATAGGGACCTAACAAGGTGTCATAATCTTATACATGGGTTATGCTAGACGATCATCCATGAGCACCTTTGTGGAGGGAGCGCTTGCATTACTTAAGTTACCTTTTACATGACACTACTTTTTCCACCCCTACCCTTAATTTTTCTTCGATTGGCATGCTTAGTAGGCTTTGCTTGATTTTGTTTAAAATGGGGTTGGGATGTTTCTTTTAAGTCCCTTTTATTTTGATAGGCATGATATGCATGGGACTAGGGTGATGGCCTCACGTGAGGGGGTAGTGTCGATTTTTCAATCGTACTCTAAATTGATAATTGTTTCTTATGATTTCCCTTAGATTGATCTTTTCTTTCATTTATTATCCATCATAAAACAATTACACAGAGAACTTCCACAATAAAACAAAATGCTAAAGGATCATAAAGAGACAACCACACAAGAACACGAGATTTTACCATGGGAGAACCATACGAGGGAAAAACCCAACAACCTTTCCTTAAGAATCAAGTCAAGAAGAGACATCAAAGTTGAGACAATAGACAAACTAGCCAACAAAGATGTCCCCCAAGAGTCCAAGTTAAAGCCTTTGCAATCTTCCTTAGTCACCTTGGTCAAGGGGTTTGTAACATAGGTCTGAAGTTCAACGTATCTTCCACAGGAGTTCGATCTTGACCATAGAGAAATACCACAAAGTTTCGACCTCTTGGCACAAAGAATTCACCAGATAATCTTCGACTACTTTACAAAGGTTCGTCCTACTCTTTAATGTCTTTTATTTGCTTCTTAATCTCTTCGTTTTGTTCCTTAATCTCCTTCGTATGGCTAGAAGAAACTTTTTCTTGATGATCAGATCGAATGGTGTTTGAGAAGAGGTCAAATGCCTCATATATATAGTGATCAATAGGTCGAATGGGTGCCATTGAGGGCTGGGTCGACTTAATGACTTGAAAGATGACTTAGATATCTTGTGGAGTAAAAAACAAACTTCAAATACTTCAAATTTTCTTTTGATAAGATCATGAAGAACATGCCTTGTATTTTTTTTTTGACAAATACATGAATAATATAGTTTTCTTTTAGCATGAAGAACATGCTTTACATAAACAAGTAGATCAATCATCATAATTATGAAGAACGACCATAGCTACAAAATTCAACACTCCCTCTTAGCTTGGGAGGTATTCATAATGCCTATCAAGATGTTCTCAAGTTAATAAATTCTCTCAAAGGAAAAGTTCAAGATTAAGATAAGCATCATCATCAATATCATAATCACCGACATCAAATATACATAATCACGGTTTACCATCAAACAACTATAGACTTAGTCTAGGTGAAACACCAGAGGCCTCATCAATGATAAACAAGCTCACTGTAGAAAGAGATCAAAGCATTATGCTGGGAGGCTCCAACTCAACTGAGTAGCCTCTAGAACCATACTCCACCCAAGGTCAACTAACACAGGGAGTATGTCCTTTTTCAGACCATTCTCCCTAATTCAGGTCAATGTACTTGACACAGGGATAACTTCCCTAATTCTAGTCAAAGTACTTGACATAGAGAGAATGTCAGTCCATCAGAACATTCTTCCTAATTCAGGTCAATGTACTTGACACGAGGATAATTTCCCTAATTCATATCAAAGTACTTGACACAGGGAGAAGGTATATCCATGATGCAATCTCATCAACACTCCCTCTTAATGAGAGAGACATTCTCCACAAGCCCAAGCTTGTCTTGGAGGTACAGAAACTTCCCTCTAGAAAAAGGCTTCGTAAGAATATTAGCAATTTGTTCATCAATGGAGATGTACTAAAGCTTAAATGCTTCCTTCTGCAGCATGTCTCGAATGAAGTGGTACTTGATCCTAATGTGCTTCGACTTGTCATCATGGTCATCACTTGCACTTGATCTAGATAGTCCTGCAAGTAGTCTCTGAAGCTAAACTACTTCTCATCTAGCGAATCCAATTGCAATATACTCGGCTTCCTCAATACTGAGTGCGACAGATGATTGATTCATGCTTACCCAAGAAATTGTAATGGAGCCCAAACTAAAGAGATATCTTGATGAAATCTTTTGTCTCCAACACTCTCCGCCCAATCTGAATCTGCAACTGTACTTTACACCTCAAATCACATCTGACTTTGCCATGACCAACTGTACCTTGCTAGTACTTCAATTCATGTTGAGCGACATGCCTTTGCTCATAAAACTGATCAACTTCTTTTCACCAAGTGCAACACCACAACTACGTTCTTGTCACCTGGACTGGGTGCTCCCTCTTACTTTGAAACATATATGCCTGTGCAAATTTAGTCTGCTCCCTCTACCATTGATGCCATCAAAATCCTTTATTTTGAATCCAGAAGTCAATTTCCTCTGAAGCTAAAACAAGGGTTCCTATAGAAGCCTTGACTTCTCCCTCTAAAGCAAATCTTTTGGTCAATGCAACTCCCTCTGACACATGAGGTCTTCTACTTTCGTTAGTAAACAAATCATATAGGATCAACCTTGATTCACCTATCCAAGTGTATCAAATTTGAGGAGCTTGTGCAAAGCCTTTTTTCTGCTTGCAAGTATAAGACTTCTTCATGTACCTCACAAGCTTGAGGTAGCTCTTATGTACACTTCTTCTTTGATCGAGGAAGACGATCTTTGCATCCAACAAAAATTATAGAAATAAATTTTAACATAAGTGTACCTGGCTTCATAATCTTCTCCCTCTTATCGAGATAATCCTTTGCTTTGTACTTTCCATCTATTCATACTTTTTTTTGCTTCGATTGGCTTTCATAGTAGGCTTTTCTTGTTTTTGTTTAAAATCTGCTTTTAAGATGGGTATTCCATTGCTCATAGGGGTTGGGATGTTTCTTTTAAGTCCCTTTTGTTTTGGTAGGAATGTTATGCATGGGACTAGGGTGATGGCCTCACATGACGGGGTAGAGCTCAAGTTAACTTGGCATTTATTCATCATTCATCCCTTGCCAGTTTTTTGCATTTTAACAATTGGAGCATGCTTTTAATTTATTTTATTTTGCAGCTACATTGACCTATGGGCATTTTGAAGACCCTCTTCCCATAGGATGAGGCAAATAAGGAACTAGTACGAGCGATTAACAACAACCAAATGAAGGAAAGGACAACATATCAATGATAAATGGCAAGTGTTAAGCATGGAAAGATGTGGAGACACACTACCTTTGTCAAGGCCTCCTATTCATGCCTCTCCTAGACAGTGAAAGAAAAACCCCAGGATGCTTGCACTTTACTAAAAGAAAAGGATGACTAGCGAGTTGAAATAAGGCAACAAGTTTAACTTCCAAGCATTGTGATCCATTATCTGATTTCAACTCATGATCCTTGCTTAGATGCCTAAAACATTAAATGTAAGCACTACATGTGAAACAATGGCCAATGTACCTCATGGTTGTTGCCCTACCTTTGTCGGAAGAGCATGGCAATCATCTGGATGAGCTGACCAATGAGTGGATGAGAGGCATTTGCGATGCGACTTTCTAAGAATCATGTGACGCTGTTGGCTGGAAATATACATCATGGGAAAAAAAATTTCTCCTATGGTTACCCTTGTATATTAATGGGTAATGGGACCAAAGGGTGAAAACTATATGTAACCATAGGCAGGGAGTTGTTATCATTGAAGAAAAGTGAAAAGGCATTAGGAATTCTTGAGGAAACCCTAGAAGGGAGGAACTAACTTTAAGGGCGATTTTAATATTTTAAAACCCTAGAAAGCCCAAAGCAGGAGATGATCCAATAAAATGCTAGTTCCATAGTTGCAAAAGATAATATACATCAGTGATAAAATATTCTCATTCTTAAGATATTCATTCTAAGAAACTTCTATCTTTTAAGCACACTTATGCTTGGCTACTATAGCCCATTTCATCTTGGCTACTTTTCTCTTTATAGCACACTTGTGACTGACTTACTGCAGAAATTGGGCTTGTTTTTGTTCCATTTGAAACCTTACTTTCACTTTGTTTTGTTATCACTGATGTATATTATCATTTATGTATTCTTATTCTTAAGATATTCATGGGAATTGTTTATGTTATGCAGGCTATCTTACCTTTGCGTGGCAAGATATTGAATGTTGAGCGCAAGGATGAAGCAGCTATGTATAAGAATGAAGAAATTCAAAATCTTATCCTTGGATTAGGACTTGGACTGAAGGTTTGTCTTAGTCTCTTAGATAATATAGTATGCCTCTTGATGTTTACAAAGCTATTATCCATCACGGTTCTTTTGTTTTTGACTGTTTCTGCTATATATTTTACTTGCCATGTATTAGGGTGAGGATTTCAAGAAAGATTCTTTACGATATCACAAGATCATCATACTTACAGATGCTGATGTAGATGGTGCTCATATTCGCACTCTTCTATTAACATTCTTTTTCAGATATCAGGTAACCAGACACCCAAGCACACACACTTGTATGTGGCTAGTCTAAGACTAGACTATGTCGAAGTCAAGATCTATCTGCAATACTAGTCTCAAGTATAAACCTAAATTTCAACACTGTAGAGAATTTAGTTGGCAATTGCACTCTTGTATATGATACTTTGTTTACAATAAAATACTGTGTTTAGTTTCATGTACTCACTGGTATTTTTGTGAACCTTGCTTTATAGAGAGCTCTTTTTGAGCAAGGTTACATATATGTAGGAGTTCCACCACTCTACAAGGTATTTTCTACAAATTATTCCAGATTCTTTGTTTATGTGCTAGACTTCCTCTGATATTAGGTCGGTAACTTACAATAAGTTATGATAATAATCTTGTGGGTCCTGTAGGTTGAGAGGGGTAAACAAGCTCATTATTGTTTTGATGACGGCGAGTTAAAGAAATTGCAAAATACTTTTCCATCAAATGCATCCTATAACATTCAGCGTTTCAAAGGTGTGTTGAATCATGTTAATTTGGCAAGTTTACTTTTGTTGTCCGTGTTATGTTCTGGAGTTGGAAGGGAAACAGTTTAAATTCTGGCATTCCTGATATCATTTCTAGTCTGTTCAGTGTGGTAAGGGTTTGCATGAAACTGTAAGTTTCTTTTGATTGTTGGTATGCACAGGCTTAGGAGAGATGATGCCTTTACAATTGTGGGAAACAACCTTGGATCCAGCAACAAGGAAGCTGAAACAACTAACAGTGGAAGATGCTGCAGAAGCAAATATGGTTTTCTCTTTATTAATGGGAAATCGGGTAAGTGATTTTGATTTACACAGTTGATTTCTCATTGTTGCTGTGGCACCCTCAAAAAAATGGTTCGTGTTGCAATTTGAAAAGGGTGTGGATGGCCTGCAAAAAATAAAAATGCTAACTTTTTAGCCTTTTCCAGGTGGAGCCACGGAAGGAACTAATTGAAAAATCTGCATCTAAAATCAGCATGGAGAAGCTTGATATTTAATTCCAATTTCAAGAGTGATGACCTTGTAAAGTATTTTCTTAACCATTTTATGCATAAGATGTCATTTGTTTTGAGAAAAAAATGTTTTAGAAGCCATATATGCTCTTAATTTTGCTTCAAATATTGAGTCTCATAATATATTTCTGCGGCAATGTTCCTTTTATGTTTGTATCATCGCAAAGTGAGTTCAAATGTTAGCATTGGAGTATTTTTTGGGGGAAAGTGAGGAGCAAGCATACTGTACATCTAGCAGTAATGACAAACATTGCAAATGTGTGATTACCATTTGTGATCAGCCCATGAGATGGAAATGCCTTAATAAGTTAATTATTTTATCCAGAGACGGATCAAATATTTATCAACACAAATGTAGTCAACATTGGTTGAATCGGTATATTTATCAACATAAATGTGATCTACATTGATTGAATCAGTATATTTATCAACACAAATGTAATCAACATTGATTGAATCAGTATATCTGATATTTGAAGAGGATGTGTTTCATTTTGTTATTTTTTACTTTTAAATATAAAGCCTGATTTTTGCTTAGGCATTTCAATAAAATAACTGACAGAACTCTAAACATGTAAAAAATGTCTGTTGCTAAAATACATTAGAGTGCAAATGCAAGTTTCATTTCCTCAAGTATAAGATTACCACTTAAAACTTGGCTTGAAGATAGCTACAACAATTAGTAATAGCAGTGAGGGACTCTGATTTCTGATATATTCTGGAAACTGTGGTCATATAGATACTCGACCACTTTCTTTTCTACATAACCACAAGAAGTTGGGCCTACCCTCATGAATGTTATTTTATCACAATTACCTTTGAAAGTTTATAGATGGACTATCTACTGACATGAGATTATTAGGGAGGGTTTGTAAAAGGTGTTGCTGCTCCCCATAATCGGATATAAATGGAGAAAGCTACTTCTAATTTTACAAGGTGATAGAAGCATAGCTGTAACTTCTGTTTGGCAATGATGAAAGATGAGGATCAATGACCATCACTGGTCTTCTTATCAGCTAGTAAATCATAACTTTAGATCATGCTTGATTCTTAGAGAAATATCCATGGCTTGTGTTCTTACATTGTTGCACAATTTAGGGGAAAATTGATTTTTACACAAATTACACACTTTTTTGGGAACTGTTTTGTAATTATTGCAGTGATAGTTGGAATATTTATAAAATCTGGATTGAGATAATTGTTAAAATATATACTTATTGAGAGAAGATATATGCTTGCAAGTTGGTGTTTATCTCCTTGGCTACAATTTAATTGCAGCATTGTTGCTCAAGTATTATGGTTCTATTCCTGGAGGAATTGTTGGCCTTTTTTCAAGCTTCAAAATCAACGTTGTGATTCTAGCATCAAAAACTGTTATTTCTAAAATCTACAAGTTGGTTTTTGTAACAATGGTGAGTACATCTCAATATTATTAGTATCTAAGCTGGTTTATTTCTGTAACCTTTAATGAGAATTCCCATTTTATAAATAGATATATCGTGGGCGAGGTGAAGTGTGCTTCCATCAACAAATATCAAACATTTTTCTTTCTTCTTCTTCCATCATCCTCTTTTCTCCCTTTGACTGTAAATGAGTTAAAATGTTGATTTGGATAACTATAAATGGCAACTTCGAATATGGAACTTGTTTAGCAGTTTTTCGGAAATGTATCACCCAATCATAGGTGCTCTACATAGTGAGGGATCTATATCCTAGGTCCATGAATGGGTTCCACTGTACACTCTACAAAATATATAGCTTTCTTGTTTTGGATAAAAGAGAAGCAAAGTTCAACCACAACGTATGCCTATGTTCATGGGACTTTTGTGCTAGCTTCAGTTGTAGGAAGTTTTTGCAGTTTGTATAAATGTCATCATGATAGTGCTGTGGTGTATAAAATCAACACATAAATTTTGTGCCAAAATAAGTCATGTACATTTCGAAGGTTTGAGATTTTTTTAAAGGCTTGATTGATCACCTCTTGAGATATGCTATAGGGATTACAACTCCCTTTTGTGTCAATAAAACCAAATTGGATAATAGCAGGTTATCTATGTAAAAGTTAATTCAACACTCGAGAGATTTTGGTATTTATAATTTTATATTGATTCATATCTTGATAATATGCTAACCATTTACGGTACAACATTTGATGATATGTCTATGCCAAAGAAATGATTGTTAGAAGCAACATGGATAATTTTTACGTTGGACATGAGAGCAATGGACGATATTCTCTTGGATATTCTTAAGCATATATTTCTTAACAATATTTTCTTCTGGGGAATGTGTATTAATAAAATTTTATGAATGTCAAATCTTTATTGGCTTCAAAATATCTACTATAAAATATTTGGAAAAATTTTCTTTTCAAGAAATTATATAATTAATTTCTTATATTTATAATAAAATTTTATGGATTTTGTATAGTTGAGAGCAAATTTTTGTGAGTGCTTTACAAAAAATACTTAAGAATTTTGGCAAATATTCAACTTTAAAAGGTGCATCGCTTTGGACAAAGAGCGAAAAAATTAACCCAATAGAGAATATTTTAACTCATAAATTTCCTTTGGTGAATATAGGGTGGTCATGGTGTTTTCATAGTCCCTATTCTGGTATTCAACAAAGAAACAACTTTGAGCGTCATTTAAGTTAGAGGATTGGGATGCTCCTTTTATTATGAATTTGCATGATGACAAGAGGTTATAGAGGGTTTTTGTTTTAAAACTTAATGTGTATATTTTAGGTTAAGGCTTAGTCTTTGAACTATGTAACAATGTATGGACATATCTTCTTTCAAATAGCTCTTTTAAGTACCTTTCCCTAAAGGTGTGAGTAGCTTTGATCCCTTTAAATTGATTGGTGAAGCTTCAATTTGGGAGGTTGAGTGTCATAACTGATTTTGAACATCTATTGTGGTGCTTTGTGAAAAAAAAAAAATCACAAAGCATCCAAATCACTTGTTTATTCACCCACCTCTAGCATAAGTGAAACTTGAACATTTAGGCATCTTGTTTCTACATGACATGATTAAATACTTGGGAGTTTCAACGGGCCTCCAACCAATATCAGATCGGGGCTAGCTGTCTTTCTTTTAGAAAAAATATAGTATTCCTTGGAGAGTTGGCCTACTAGATTGTATATTAACAAAGGTAGTTACATTGACTCAAAGATGCTTTATTATGTCCACTCCATGCTTAATGTTTTTAAAACTTTAATGGTTTCAAATTTAAGTCAATAAGTTGTTCTCACTGTATGATCCCATACACTAAAGGTGGGTAGGGAGTTAGACATTGAATGTTTATTTCAGAAATCAAGGATGGAGAAGGGACATGGAACTTGTCCTTTATTTATGAACATTTGTGGCCAAGAATAATCTTGTTCAAGAATCAAAGGACAGACCTTTTATTATTTAACTCTTTTGGAGTGATTGGTATTGTTCTTTGTAAGTTAATGTGAGTTTTATGGCTAAAACTAGTTCTAGTTATTTATTTATTATTATTTTTTTATTCGTCTCATGCATGACATAGAGTAAATATACGAGTGGAGATGCCAATGTTGGATACTTGTTTCACAATGACTAAGTGTTCATTATTCCCTTTAAATCCTAATGATTGATATTTACAAAGGAAAATTATTTTTGTAGTGAAGTGAGAACATGTAGGGTAGATCTTTATTTATTTCACAATTTGGTTATGAGAATAATTCAATAACATAATTTTAGACAATGGGATCTCCTTTTGCCTCTAATGAGAGCTTCCACTTTTGTAAGAGAGGTTTCAAAACACATTGATACTGAGAGCTTTTGGTGGCCTAATAGATATGCTCTTCTCTACCAATGATTTGCAGAAGGATATGTATGATAACATGATGATTTAAAATCCAACATTTGATGCTAGGGCACGCGGAAGAAAAAAGAAAATAAATAATTATTTTGAACAAAATGAACAATAGGATTCATCATTTTGTTTTTTTCGGCTTCTTCTATCTTTATCCTTTTAATTTTTAATTATTTATTATGATTATGTTTATGATAATTTTTATTATTTTTAACCATATCAAGAACTTTTGGAGAATTGGTAACTTTGAAAGACCAACTATCTTTATTACACCAAATGCAACTATCTCATAGATGCCACAAATGAGCAAGTTAAATGTCTCCAGAGATTTAAACCTACACATCTGCGGAAATGAATCGTTCACCAGACTAATCGAGCTAAAATCCGTTGCGACATTTTTAAATTATTTGCTAATTATAATATCAACCAACAATTATATTACTTTACTAATGAAAAATACACAAAATTGGCTATTCCTATTCGTTTGCCATATGGGAAACTAAACCAATAGAATAGCACCAACACCTTTGTCAATACAAATTGTTTGAACTTGAAGACAAAAATAGAAAGATAATCTAGTCTTTGTTTGTCTAACATCTACTATCAAACATATTGGTATCCATATCTAATTTTGTAGCGTTGTTGTTAGCAGTATATATATATATATATATATATATATATATATATATATATATATATAGTCTTAGATGGCGAATCAATGTATATGGTGTTAGGGTTAACATCCTCTTCATCAGAGGTTGAGATCTTCCAACTTGTTTACCATAATGTAGACTTTGTTAGTGAGCTTCTTCGTCTGCCTTTGCATTTCATTAACACAAAGTAGGATATTTTTGTTGAGTTTCACAATACTCCACTAAAACTTTACCTGTAATGGTTTTCAACTGCCAGTACATGTCAATGGCCTGCATGTATCCGGTTTGTTGGGACTTAGTATTTCGTATATTAAAGACTCAATCTCCAACTTCCACTTCCACATTTATATTTGTGATAAATTGTTCGACCATCACTTCTTGCTCAACCTCTCAAATTTTTGCTTTGATTTCTGGATGAGTTTAGAAGACATAAATAGTAGCAGAGTGTTGTGTAGCGTCGACCCCATGAGTTGGAGGGGAGGGAATGGTTTTTTTGCCCTTGCAACCCCTAAGTTGGCTAGGTCTAACCTTATCCATTGAGAAAAATATAATAGTATGCAAATGTGAATTTTAGTTAAGTCTCTAAAAAGGAGGGGACCTCATAGCTAGATGAAAGGCATAGAGGCTTCAATTTAATAAAGGAAGAAATAGGAATATGGGTAAGGGAGAGGCACAAAAAACTAAGGAAGTGGAGCACGTAACTTGAGAACTTGCTTGAAAGAGAGGCATAAGCCGAACATTAACACATGCAATAAGAGAGGATGACAAGAAACAACTACTAGTGAAGAGATGATAACCTAGAGTGAAAGGGAAGAGTAGTGCTACAAAAGGAAAAAACTTTGAAGAAATCCCACCCCATCCAAGGAACAAGGACAATCTTCCTACATAATAGAAAAATACTATAACAAACTTCACAAGAAAGTAGAGAAAAGAACAAGGACCAACCTGGGATTTAAAGCTCCAAGGATGGCTTTCTATCATCTGAAGACTCGAAAACCTAGGATATATAGAAAACCTAGCATATATAATCTAACAAACCAATCAACTACACATTCCTTTTATGAGAATGAAACGCAAGCCAACTGTATGGTTGTTGGCTAAAACTCCCACTCTTAAAACCAAGAACCTTGTTTGTTAGGATATTCCAACACCTAGGAAATAGTTAAGTATAACTTGGTCTAGTGTAGAGTTAGGTAAAGTGTGTTTCTTTACTATGTACTTTTGTAACTTACAATCCGACAGTAATGATATGTAGTGATCCGACAGTTCATTCTCTCCTTGGTATCACTGACACTTGATGTGTGGCTTAACCCCCGATTGGTCCAAGATCTCTATTTAAAGAGCATGGAGGGTCATTTGTAGGGTAACCGTTCATGAGAGAAGCTTATGTAAATTATCATTCTTTTATTAATAAATTGCCTGAAGTGGCCGCGTTGGCTCAGGCCATGGACTGTTTCCCTCTTTGAGGGTTTTAACCACATCAAGAATACTGGTGTATTGATATGTGATCTATTTGTGAGTGGTGTCCGTTGGTGTTTTGTCTGAAGAACTTACCCTGTAAATTCCTACATAGTATTAGAGCTATTTGAGGGCCGCATCCGTTGGTGATCCAAATCTGACGCTAGTAGAACTGCATCCGACTGTCGTTTCCTAGATCTACTGTTTTTTATTACTTTCAGGCCGAGGGGAATGCTCTATTGTGTTAGGAGCATCTATTCCAGTGAGGAACCCCTTTCGTTTGACGCGAAAAGGTTTCTGGTAGCCCTGGCTACGTCATTTTTAAGATCTAGAGGTATACAATGTTTATTTGTAGTTTTAGTTATTTTCTGTCTGTTTATTTCGGTTTATTTAGCTCTTTGTTTTTTATTATCGGATCTATACTTTTCATTTCTGCGTATGCTCTTTGCCCCGTGACTCTGTGCGATCTGGGCAAATCAGAAACAAAAAGGAATGATTTTTCTCATGTGTATGCTCTTTTCCACCACGCCTCAATGTGATCTCGGAAAATTAGAAACATTGAGGAAAATATTTAGTTTCCAGCTAAAGCTAACTTCAAGGCGTAAGGTTTGTTTTTTTTTTGTATGTCCGTGTTGGATTTTGTGTTTTTTGTTTTGTAGGAAAAAAAGAGCTTTCTGAAGTAAGCACGCACCCCAAAGCTTCAATGACCAAAAGAAAAAAAAAACAACCCTCTTCCTCTTTTCCAAAAATTACTAACCTTTTAAACTAGCTCACTTGGTCCAAAGTTATTTTATGATAATAGAGGTCTTGGGTTCAATTCTTTCTTTTTGTTGAGTTATTTTTTCAAAAAGCACATGTAGCTTATGTTTTAAAGTTACTTTATTTATCTTTTATTTAAGTTACAATTTAGTGGATAGCTCATAAAGTACCATTGTAAAAGTGACTTTCACTTATTTATAAAAGTGAGTCACATAATTTTTTTAAAAAGTGAGTTAATTAGATTTATGTTTGGAAAGGGAGGATATTTTTTTAAAATATAACATTATCATTCATTTCCGCACATTCACACACTTAGTTGGCATCTTCAACAACTTTTCTTCAAAAAAACCATAACTTCTTCATCTGGAAGCCGTTTTCAGAGATGTTTTTTTAATCAACCTATTTTTTCGAGATCTTTTAATTGGAACACTTAGTTTTAGAATCTACAGCTTCAATTTCTATTAAAATGAAAGTCCATGCCAAGTTATTCTTGACAGCACCAACTACTTCCAGTGGTGGTCCTACATTGTGGATTTACTTAGAAGTAAAGGTCTTTACAGAATAGTCTCAGGCCAAGAAACCAAATTTCAAGATGAAGATAAGGCAGCCAAATGGGAAAATAGGTAAGATCAAGCACGTGGGTTGATAGGGATGTTTATTTTTCCAGACCTTAATTTCCATATCACAGAAATTGATACTCCTAATGAAGCAATGAAACAACTCACTAAAGTTTTTAGAATTAAAAATGAAATTAGAGCCCATCAACTCATAAATGAGTTGCTTACATTGGACCCCAATAATTTTTCTTTCATTGAAGATTTTTTGTCCAAGTTCAAGACCCTTAGATTTCTCTTGGAAGGTGTTAAGGTTAAGAAAGAAGATGGTAGCCTTATCTATTCCATTCTTACTAAGTTGAGACCATCCTACTCTGTGTTTGTTTCCACCTTCCATTCTACTAGAGAAGCCTTTATTTCTCAAGCAAAAGACTACAAGTCCCCCTCTTTTGATGCTTTTTGTGATTCTTTAATAAGAGAACAATAAAAGCTCTTATATCTTGGTCTTCTTAATCTTGGAAGCTCTTCTAAGAAAGCCTTGGCCGCCCAGCAGCAACCAAATTCAAAGAATCCTAAGAAATAGTGTCCTAAAAAGAATGGTCCTAAACCAAACAAAGGTCATAAGCAATTTCTGTCTCAAAATAAAAAATAATTTCAACAAAATGATAAGGCAAATAAAAACAAAGGGAGGAAGACTAATAGACATTGCTACTTTTGTAATCGAGATGGCCACTTAGAATCCAAATGCTTTAAGAAGATGGAAGCCTTGGAAGCAGCAATGAAGAAGCATAACATCCATTTGGAGTACTCTTCAACTTCAACTTCATCTTCAGGAATAGAAGTTTCTGCATCTGGTTGTCAAGCATCTCGGTCTGGTTATGTGCTAAATGTATCTTCTTCTTCTCATTCTCATGAGTGGCTCACTGATTCTGGAGCTTCTTATCACATGGCCAACAACAAAGCCATGTTTTCTTCTTTAAATGATTGTAACACAAAAAATATATATGTTGGTGATGATAGATCTCTTAGCATTGTAGGGACTGGAACTGTTCATATAAACAATGGTCAATTTAATGATGTATTATGTGTTCCAACCTTATTCTGCAACCTTCTATCTGTATATCAGATCACTCATTCAGGTGAACGGAAAATCGTTAAATTTTCATGTCACAATGTTGTAATTAAGGACCTAAGAGATCCTAGACAGATTTTAGCTACTGGCTTTGCTAATGATTCTACAAGGTTGTATAAGTTTAACAACTTTGGGTCATCAAATCTTCCATCGGTATTTGTTGCTCATAATGATGAAGTGAGCAAACTTTGGCATGAGCGATTTGGTCACTTAAACTATCGCTCCCTTCAGAATCTATGTAAAGAAAATATGGTGACAGGTCTTCCAATGGTATCTTGCAGAGATGGTGTTTGTTCCAGATGTGTACTTGGAAAACATCATCGAGATAGTTTTGAAAAATGTGCCTCTTGGCACACCTTAGCCCCTTTACAACTTGTGCATAGTGATTTACGTGGTCCACTTCCAGTTGTTTCATTCTCTGGCTACAAGTATTTCTTAACTTTCATTGATGATTTCTCCAAACGCACTTGGGTATACTTCTTAAAACTCAAGAGTGAAGTATTTAACATGTTCTTGGCCTTTAAGGCCTTTGTTGAAAAACAATCTAGACATCAAATTCCTAAGCTAAGATCTGATAATGGTGGAGAATATGTTAACAACAAATTCATCAACTTTTGCACTGAGAATGGAATTCAAATGCAACATAATGTTCCATATGCTCCAGAACAAAATGGTGTAGCTGAAAGGAAGAATCGCACCTTAAAGGAAATGGCTAATTGTATGCTTCAATGTAAAGGACTTAGTCTTAATTTTTGGGCAGAAGCAATTAACTGTGCAAATTACATAGTAAATCGCACTCCTACTAAGGTTTTAAAGAATATCACTCCAGAAGAAGCATGGAGCTCAATTAAACTAGATGTAAGTCACTTTCATGTTTTTGGAAGTGAAGCATGGGTCCATATTCCAGATGAGAAAATAAAGCTTTAGAACCTAAGAGTGAAAAATGTATTTTTTTTGGATATTCTGAAGATGTCAAAGGACATAGACTTATTCCACTTCAGTCCAAAAATGTTATCATTAGAAGAGATGTAAAGTTTGCTGAAAATATATCAGCCTACGAGCCTAGTTCGGCGGATGTGCCACCTCTCTCTGTCCCTTCTATTTCTGAAAACATTTCTTCTTCAGATGATGACATCGAGGATGACAATCCTCCCCCACCTTCTCAGGATCCTCCTTCCGCTCCTCAGCTTCCAAAATGGGTCCGTGCTACTCGCGATGTAGCAGATGCTCTTGCTGGTGATCCTACAGATCAGTGACGTACACGTTCTCAGTTCAATAGAGCCTCTTCTTTACTGGCTCAAGTTTCAGCGAATTATGATCCTGACACCTTTGCAGAAGCTTCAGGCCATCCAGATGGGACACAACTATGAATGAAGAATATCGTTCATTATTGGAAAGTGATACATGGGATCTTGTTCCTCTACCAAAGGGACGAAAACTTGTTAGATGCAAATGGGTTTACAGAACCAAGTATGGACCAGATGGAAAAGTTGATAAACATAAAACTCATCTTGTTGCTAAGGGTTTTTCACAAGTTGAAGTCGTTGACTATACTGAAACCTTCTCCCCTGTTGCCAAAATGAACTCTATCCGCCTTGTTCTTTCCCTCGCTGCCTCTTTCAAATGGGAAGTCCATCAGATGGATGTTAAATCTGCCTTCTTGCATGGGCACTTGCATGAAGAAATCTATATGGAACAACCTACTGGCTTTATACAAACAGATTCCAACCTTGTATGTTGGCTTAAGAAATCCCTTTATGGTCTCGAGCAAGCCCCTCGGGCTTGGTATGCCAAAATGGATAGCTTTCTTTTAGAAACAGGGTTTTCTAGGTGCCATTCTGACAACACTGTCTACACCAAGAAAGTGGGCAAGTCTCTTATCATTCTTGTTCTTTATGCTGATGATCTTATCCTTACTGGTAGTGATCCCAACCTTATAAACCATGTGAAGTCCAGCCTTAAAAAGAAGTTTGAAATGACAGACTTAGGACACTTGCATTATTTTATTGGTCTTCAAGTCTTGCAATCCAAGGAAGGTATTTCCCGTTCCTAGTCCAAGTATACCTATGATCTTCTACGCCATTTTCACATGGAAGACTGTAAGCTAGCCCCTTCTCCCTTTCAGTCTGGAGCCAAACTTTCAGTCACTTGTACTTCTCCTGAAGTTGATGCTACCTTATACCGTTAACTTGTAGGAAAACTTTTGCATCTGACCCATACTTGTCTTGACCTTTCCTTTGTTGTTGGCCTCATTTCTCAGTTTATGCAAAACCCACATGAAAGTCATTGGAAAGCAGCTAAAAGAATACTTCGTTATGTTCATGGTACAATTCAATTTGGGATTCATTACAGTGCAGAAGCATCTCCTCTATTGGTTGGTTTCACTGATTCCGATTGGGCTGGTGACCTTGATGATTAGAAGTCTACTGCAGGTTATATGTTCACTCTTGGTTTAGGACCTATTACATGGGCTTGCAAGAAACAAAGTGCCATTTCTCTTTCTTCAGCAGAAACAAAGTATCGTGGTGTCGTAGAAGCTAGTAAGGAAGCCCTGTGGCTTCGTCAGATCCTGTTAGAGTTTGGCTTTCAGCAGGAGCATCCGACTACATTTTGATGTGATAATCAAAGTGCCATTCAACTATGCAAAGATCCAGTTCAACATCAGCACAACAAACACATTGAACTGCACATACCCTTCATCAGAAAGCTCATTCATGACCATGTTCTTGAAGTGCAATATTGTTCAATAGATGATCAAGTTGTAGACATCTTTACAAAAGCTCTCACAGAGGCAAAGTTTACTAAACTTCAATTTATGGTTGGAGTTCAGGAAGTTGTCACTAAGGGGGGATAGGCTCTAATGCCTCCTTCCTTCTCCTATTATGTCATATTTGTACATCCGTCAATCCTATCCCAAGTTTCTCTTAAGGGTGGATGTTAGGATATTCTGACACATAGGAAATAGTTAAGTATAACTTGGTCTAGTGTAGAGTTAGGTAAAGTGTGTTTCTTTACTATCTACTTTTGTAACTTACAATCTGATGGTCACGATGTGTATTGATCTGACGGTTCATTCTCTCCTCGGTATTACTGACACTTGATCTGTGGCTTAACACCTAATTAGTCCATGATCTCTATTTAAAGAGCATGGAGGGTCATTTGTAGGGTAACCGTTCATGAGAGAAGCTTATGTAAATTATCATTATTTTATTAATAAATTGCCTAAAGTGGCCGTGTTGGCTCAGGCCGTGGACTGTTTCCCTCTTTAAGGGTTTTAACCACGTCAAGAATATTGGTGTATTGATCTGTGATCTATTTGTGAGCAGTGTCCTTTGGTGTTATGTCTGAGAAACTTACCATATAAATTCCTACATTGTTAGATAAGGAATGCTACTCGTGTTTCATACAAAAATAGAGTTGATAATTCAAAGATTTTTGCATGTTTGCAAGGTTGCCCATATAAAAGCATAGTAGGCCAATAACCTTGAACCCAAGTGGCCTATGTATCAATATCTTTCAGATGGTTCCATTTTTTCTAGTACCCTAACCATGGTTTTCCATGAGGGAATTGTAGCCCTTCATAACTCCTTTGCAATGATGGTTCGATACTAAATCATTTGTCGTTTGAATCCAATGCCCTGAAATTACCATTCACTTCTAAGGCAATTGTATGCAAAACTATATTTTAATAGTAGATACTAGGTGTGGGGTGGCATAAGTACTCAACTGCCTTATGTGTCCCAACCTTTAGAGTCTCCTTGGGTACGATCTATTAGCACCCATCATGGGGATTACCAATTTGGTTTTTATTTAACTTAATAATAGTAATATTCATTATGTTGTTGATTCAATCCATACATGCCATGGCATACACCTTCAGTATTCATTTTGTTACAGATGAATCTTCCATCTTGTAGAGGTCTCTGAGTGGGCCAAAGCGATAGAGAGTACACTTTGCATTAGTGCCTTACTCATAATGCTTTCTTATTGTAATGATGTTTTGGAGCATTGGAATATTATAAATTACCAAGCTTCCCAACATATAGTTAGAATAAGGGACTATATCTCACATCTTCTTGCATTTCCTTTAGATTAAAACATTATGGGAAAAATTGTTGGATAAATTGACTTGGAGAACTTGTTTGATTAAAAAATTCAAGTAAGGCAATGGATCAAGTATTAGTTGTGGTGGAAGATGAAAGACAATTGAAGTTACATTTTAATAGATTGCTCAATTTCAATTAAAGTCTTTTCTATTCCATGTTAAGCATGAGGAACTTGGCTCTTTTTTAAGAGCAAAGTGACTCACCTTCATAAAACTTGGGAGCAAATTGAAGCCATGGTGAGACAAGCCTTTGCAAGGGTGGGTTGTTTCTTTTGAAGCTTCCCATTAGATTACTTTCATGTTATTGCTTCCTTTATGCTCTCTAATGTAAATTTCCTTCGTTAAATAAGGTGTACATTTATCACTTCATTTTATTATTTTGGTTGAGAGTTGTAGGTTATCCTCTTTCAATTTACTAAAAATGTTATAAGCTATTAGCTTCCACCCACCACCCCCCTTTTTTTATATTGAATGTTTAGATTTTTGTATGACTTTACTTGAAGACTTTGTTGCTATTAAGACATTTATGTGGCTTTAAGTCACTATCTTGTATCACGTTATTTGTTTAAACTTGATTCTTATTTATTTTTGAGCAATTGAGGCTAATTCACAACAAAATATAGGATTTACTTCCTAAGAATCTGTGATATAGTTCTTCATAGATGCTTATCACTTTTAGCCTAGGTGAGGCCACTCAAGTAGAAGGCCTTTTCTAAATCTAAGTATGGGGAGCACTTTTTGGACATTTTTATATTGTACAACTTATAACACCTATTTAGCAATAAAGGCCACTTATTAAACTTGAATGAAATTCTTTTCATTCTCCATCCTTCTTAATTAGGTAAGAAAGATCCTTAGAGTTCAAGATTGCCTCCGCTCCTAGGATTCTGTCCAAACAAACTTCCAAAGTAAACCACATTGAAGATTACTGAATATACAAAATAGTTAGATATTTATTATTGATCCAAATTTTTGCTATGAATGTGATAAGAAATGGTATATCCCCTTTCAATTAACCACAAGTACTTTCTAAGCATCCATTATATGGTTATTTATTCTAGTAATTTAAATGTCACACTTAGCCCAAATGAAGTCACTTGAGCAAAAGGGCTTGTTGAAATTTGAATACAAGTAGCACTTTTTAGACATCTTTATATTGCACAACTTACAACATCTATTTTGAAATAAAGGCCACCTATTCTACCATAACAAACTTTTATCTTCATTCCTTCTTGATTATGTAAGACATGTTCGATAGGATTAAATAATGCCTCTTCTCGAAGCTCTCTATCCAAATAAACTTGAAAAGAGATCCGCATAGATGAATAGTAAATATACATTGAAGTTCGAAGTTTCTATTAATCCAATTTTTCATGCTTCATAGATTTGATGGAATGATATACAATTTTTAAAGTGATTTCAGTATCAAGACTTGCAAATTTGTTGATATGCTTTTAACATTTAGCTTAATGGGGATGTTTATTATGTTTCAAAACCCAACTTCTTTGTGCACATATATTCTTCTTATCTTAATGTAAATAACTAGAATAAATATGAATACAAGAATAACCAACAATAGTATGCATGTACTAAGAACTATCCGCAAGGAAAAATGTAGTAAAATCTTTTATTAGAGTATACCATAGTTTTTATACATGTTTTCCCCATTATTGCGCCAAAACTCAATGTGTTTCCTCTCTCTAATCTAGAAGAGAAATCTATCTATCTTTGCTTGGTGTCCCTAATTACTCTGTGTCACACTTGATCATGCTTGAAGATTTCCATTAGAGTTCCTAATTACCCTTGCTCCCTTTAAGGTTCTTTCATGTGGCCCCCCTCATTTAGTTAATTTGGGGGCACATTTCTTACTTCCAATTGTTGGTTTCATTGAGAGTTGAGGGTTTGTTCCTTTATGAGATGCCTAAAATAATTTTTATTATTTGACTTTTAGGTGGTTGTGTAGCATGATTAGAAGACTCTCTTAGCATTAAGTCTCTACACCTTAGTGGCATGGCTAGAAGGCTCTCTTACCATTAAGTCTCTATACCTTAGTTTTGATGTGCCTTTAAGCCACTATTTTTATCATATTTCTTTGTTTAGTGGAAGTTTTGTTCACATTTAATCAATGTTAAGTTATTAATGGGAAAATGAGGCTAATTTATTTCCCATTCACCTTCAAAAGACCTAACCATGAAATTTAGGGCCTACTTAAATACACTTTAGTTATATAACCCATTCTAATATGCCAAACACTATCACAACTCCCCAAGTGAGGTCACTTGAGTAGAAGACCTTCATAATGTATTAAACCAAAATGTGAACTTGTTTAAATTTGAATCTTGGGAGCACTTTCTAGATATATTTGTATTGCACAACCTACATTACCATTTAGTGCTAAATATCAATATTGATAATGTAGGTTTTAACCTTGCACAATTATTTGTTGTAAACATATTCTTAATTAAAATGAAAATTATGCAATAGAAAACACGCACATTAACATAAACAATTTATCTCGGAAACCTAAATTTGGGAAAACCATCAAGAATATATATATATATATATCACAACATCCATGAATTTCTAATATTTTAATCTCGGATTATATTACAACAATAGTTCCTTAACCAAAACTACAAATTCTGGGAAACCACCATGCATTAGGAAATCACTTTTAGCAAAAACCATGTGCCAATAATTGCAAAAATCGATGCAAAAACCACCCCAATTTCTTTTGGGGGGAAATACCCCCGAACCTGTGCATAGGGGGGATTTCCCCCCCTTATTGCACATCATGAATTGTTACATCACATGTAAAGAATATGACATGTATCCAACATCAACAAAAAATCAATGAGGGTTTGGAAAGCAAAAAATCAAAAAAATGGAGAAAATATCAATAAAAATTAGCAAACATGATCAATAATAATAATAATAATAATAATAATAATAATAATAATTTATGTCCAATTTTTCTAACATCTAAAGCAACAACATCAAATAAATGCATTGCCACATAAATATGAAAACAAAACTAATATCGAAGATGTATAATGCAACATCACATATCAACATTGAATCTTGTCTTGAATCCTCAGTCTTGACACAACCACAAAATATCAACAAAAATTGTAATAAATGTATCTCATCATCATGAGTGATAAAAAATGAAATTAGATACATAAAATAGTAATTTGCTTTGCCCCTTTTGTGAGTAAAGGTAATGGATTTTGCTCCAAAGGAAGAAGGCCCTGAGCTTGGTGTTGGAGTCTAACATCCTCTAAAAGAAAAAGTAAGAGGTTGACTCTGATGTCTTTTATTGGTTCCCATGCTATTGCTAAGTCCAACCCATATTGTTTGAGTCTCTAAAGGTGGTGGTATCACCTCCTCATCCTCCTCCTCCTTTTATATCTATCTCCCATGTTCCCTCCTTTGGTGCCTCCGCTAACCAATCAAGGATTGATAACATGACACGCCTCTCCATATTAACCTTCCATGCAACAATGGTGTCAATCCCATCTAATGAAATGGCATCCATTTTAGGTGTTTTCTAAAGTCAACTTGCCACAATTGCAGACTGTAGTAGACATAGACCATGTCATTAAGGTGTTGGTACACCAACCTGTATGAGGTTCATAAATTATAAATCAATAATTGCAATACATATTATAATTAGAGGTGATGGGGCACAAATTCATAAGTTATAATTATAATGAATTCCAAAATTTAGTTTGGACTTTCTTAGCCTATTGCGCTTCTTGGTGTGTATTTTTTCAAATATGCTCTATTTATATTTGCATCTAGAGGAGCTACATGTTTGGATAAGCACCTAAATGGAAAGCTTTTGGTGATTGGGTACTTTTGCATCATAGCTTGTCCACCAAGCATCTATAACAAATAAGAGAAACATAAGAAAAAAAATGAATTTGAAAATTGAAAGTTGAAATAAAGTATGCAGAGACAATGGAATTTGATACAAAAACTTACCATCATTTTGGCCTTCCTATCCTGGATAGCTATGTCAAAGCCAAATGTTTCATTTGCCATCATATATATCTTCATTTCATTAGAAATCTTTGCATGTTCTTGTAGATATGGCACCATATTTTGGGCACAAGTGAGACCACCCATCACCTTGGCATCAAATAAGAAACAATAGGAATAAGAAAATGTAGGGTTGAGGTAGATCCCTACAACATGAATGGAGCAATCGAGCGTATTGTTCCATCACTCGTGCATCACTCTCCATATCAATAGTCGTAGCTATAGGATGGTTTCTTTGGCCCTATCCATGCGCTCATATAAATATCCCATTATGGGCTTGTCTCCATTAGCCAACTGAAGAACCTTTACCAAATGTTTAGTAATAGCACATAACTCCTCCACTCTCACCCAAAATCTTTCATGATATGAAACTAGCCTACACATGGCCTTCCCCTCTAGTTTTCAACTAAAAGATAAAGCTTGTTTCTCTTCGGGAAAAAACATTCTCTTCATATCCCACATAGAAGTCAAGAGAGATTGAAGATATATGAAGCTAAAGGTAAAGTGTGTAATGGCAAGATGCACTAACTTTTGTTATTGGTGGATTTTCTCACCAAGATATGGAAATATGCATGAATATATATAAATTTTTTTATGATCTTGGATGATTCAATAAAATCCTGATATAATGTAATTTCCCTACATACTCTAACATCAAATCAATACAATGTGCAACACATGAAATCCAAAGCAAGGTACAAACCTCTCCATTAGAAACCTTCCAGTAACAACATAATTGGCATCGTTATCCATTATGATTTGGACAACATTTTGTGGATCTACCTCGAATGAACAAGTCGAACAACTCACATACTAATTGTGCATCTCTAATATGTGCAAATGCATCAATAGATTTAATAAACAATGTACCCTTGGGATGCTTAAACAAGAAGTTAAGAAGGTTACTACCCTTATGATTCGTCCAACCATTTGACATCATAGTGCATCCAATGTGTTCCCATGAAGCCTTAAACTCCTCCAATCTAGTAGTGCATTCAATCTTTTCATTATGTAGAATAGTCCCTCTCAAACTCATCATAGGAAAGGGCTTTGTACCCTAAGACAACAATAGAAAAATTATTAAACATAGGATGTTAGAATGGCTTATTCTTAGCAATTTTTAAGGGAATATCACTTCATTGAAAACATCTACCCACTAGCTTGTTAGCTTTTTCATTTTCCTTTCTTTTAGGCACCAACACGATAGAAGGTTGTGCATTAGGTGTGGTTTTAGGAACATAAAATGATGAGGTAGATGATGCGCTGACCATTGTGGAAGGTGATTTTGAAGAACTACTTTTTCTGCTTTCCCCCACTCCTCCCATTCAAACTTGAATTTTCATAACTTTCCTTTTCTCCTTCGTTGCATCCTTATTTTGTTGTGCTTTGGTGGAAATACCAATGATTTTTGGACTTACTTCTAAGAAAAGTTATATATCATGTCCTAGAGTTTGTGCAAGGTGGAATTTCAATTGGGAGATTACACTAGTCATATCTTCCTAGACAATTCACAATTTAAAGTGCGTCTATTGAACCCCCACTCTATTTCACCATATTCCCACATAGGGTCAACACTTCTTGGCATTTTTAGTTTTCAATGTAAGGAAAACCTAGAGAACAAAAAAAATAAATATGAAATCAACATTATAAGAATCAAAATATAGAAAAGTTTCATTTAAAATACATCTATACGATACATAAACAGTCCCCTATAATCTAATAAAATTTTAAGGAAAAATAAGGAAAATTGATAGGCATGCAAAACTTATCAAAAGTTTGTAAAAAAAAAGAAAGAGATAGAGAGAGAGGTGGACATAATGCAAATACACCAAGGGAAAATTGATAGGCATGGAAAACCTATCAAAAATTTGTAGAGAGAGAGAGAGAGAGAGAGAGAGAGAGAGAGAGAGAGAGAGAGAGAGAGAGAGAGAGAGAGAATGCAAATGCACCACCAACTATGGGAACTTGGAACCACTTTAATGATGATGCAATGCTCTGCGACAAAGGACATTTTGGACCTCTTGAGGGCCATTGATCTTGAGGATGACTTGACACATTTGATGAGACCCTCCCTTAGCCTCAAGGCCTTGGATAATGTTGGTATAGGCTATAATGTTTCTTGGAGATCAAGTGTGCCTAGTGTTGATTTTTAAAGTTTTCTCTAATCTAATAACTATTTCTTATGATTCTTTCTTATATTGATCTTTCCTTGCATTTATTGTTCTTCATAAAACAGTTACACAGAGAATTTCAACAATAAAAATGATATGCTAGTAGAATCATAAAGAGAGAGCCACACAAGAACATAATAATTTACCCTGGGAAAACCCAAATTGGGGGAAATCCCAACAACATTTTCATTAAAGAAATCCTTTAATTCAACAGAGATACATCTTAGCCAACAACTAGGTCAGACCTAGTCCATTCTCCTAGTAAGTCATTTTCCCACAAAATAGATTAGCCTTCTGCCTTCATAATTTTGTCCCCTACCACAAGTTCTGATCTATTGTTCTTCTTCACCATATAATTTCATCATTTCGTAAGGAATTAGAATTTTTCGTTCAAAAGAGATCTTCCTCCTTCGCTTGTTGCCTTGTATCTTTGCTACCTTAGGCCTTAGTTGCCTCATACTTTTTCTTGCCTCAGATGATATGAATTGATTTTTTTGGAGAAGGAGAGAATTGGAGTCTTCTTTGGAGGCCAAATGGGTGTCTCTAGAAGTTGGTCTGACTTGACTAGGAGGATGCCAACTTCATCTTTTGGAGATAAAAATTTAACTTTTATAAATTCAAAATTTTCTCTTTTACAATTGACATGAAGAACATGTCTTTTAATAATTTATTTTTGTTTCTAGCATTAATAACATGCTTACAAATACATTAAGGGCTCAAATATACATTATGAAGATCGACCATAGTTACAAAATTCAACGCTCCTTGTTAACTAGGGAGGTATTCATAATGACTATCTAGATGTTCCCATGTTGACAAATTTCTCTAAGAAAAGGTTATAACAATTCATCATCATAATCAACATCATCCATAATTTAGACATATAGCATCATCATCCAATTACCATAATCTAGTCAACAACTCCAACATACAATAAATCATCAACATCAATAAGTTTCCATAATTGGTCAATACTCCTAATGCATGGAATAACATTTAGCATCAACTAGTCATCACAATTTTGGTTGGTACCACTGACTCATAATCTTGGTCGATACTCTTGACTTAGACTAGTCTTTGTTCACCATCATGGTCAATATATTTGATTCATGGTGAAAACTCCAAGGGCCACACTCTACATGAGAAACTAGGCCCAATGCAAAGTGAGATGCTTATCCTATCTAGAGAGATTGTGCCTAATGTTGAATGAGCTCCTCATCCCATTTAGAGAGATTGAGCCTGATACTGAAAGCCACACACTTAATTGAGTGATCCTATGCTTCTAGGAATATTCTCCCCAACTGGTCAACGTCTTTGACATAAGGAAAATGTTTGCCCTCTGTTAGATTATTCTCCCCAGCTGGTCAACATCTTTGACACACGGAGAATGAATACCCATGATGCTTATCATATCAATACTCTCTCTCATTGATAGGTATAGGACCATTCTTCATAAGAATGTCTGTCCTCCGATGTTGTTGTCTCATCACTCCCTCTTGCTGAGAGAGACAATCCTATAATCTTGTATTGGGACAATCTACTTGGTGATACTAGGGCCATACTACTATCTTCTTGTACCATGTTTTGGTACTAAATATCAAGGTTCCTTGACTTGTCATCATGCTATCATCTTCAACTGATCAAACAATCCTATAATGAGCTCCGAAAGCCACACTACTTCAATAAACTTCACAACCTGTGATATACTTTGCTTCAGCAGTGCTAAGTGCGACAAATTTATGCTTCCTACTTGTCCAAGAAATTATAACAAAGCTCAAACTAAAGCACCTTCTTGAATTACCCTTCATGTCATTTGCACTCCCTGCCGAGCTATAATTCGTATATCCTTGCAATTTTACATCAATGTTTGAGTCATATCTCAAACCATGACTGATTATGCTATGACCAATTGTGCCATATTGGTAATTCAACACATGCTGAGAAATATGCCAGGGCTCAACCATACACTAATTTTTTTCCTTCCCTTGATTCATCATCTTGGCTACTTTAAGGTTACCCTAACTGGGTGTTCTTTTTGGAACAAATCCTACCATGGAAATCGTAGTTTCTCCCTCTGCCACTGATGTTATTAAAGTGCATCGACTATCTAGTCCATGACTTTCACTTTGAATCTAGAGATCAACTCCCTCTGAAGCCAAGGCAAGGGTTCCTGAGAAATCCTTCACTGCTTCCTCTAAACCAAATCCTTTCGGTCAATGCTCCTCCCTCTGACACATGAGCTCTTCTGCTATCATCGTTTTTATTATTATTATATAGGATCAAGCTTGATCCATTAAGTATATCAAAATTGAGGAGCCTTTACAAAGCCTTCTTTCCACTTACAAGTATAAAACTTCTTCATGTACCTCACAAGCTTGAGGTAGCTCTTTTGGACACTTCTTCTTTCATTAAGGAAGACAATTTATACATCCATATGATCTAATTTTCAATAGAAACCATAAAGATAATACAGAAGTGTACCTAACAAGATGTCCCTTCATAACCTTCTCCCTTGCACTGAGGTATTCCTTCGATTTTTACTTTTCTATTGCACACTTCATCTTGGAAGTCACCATTGACTTCTTTTCATCATAGATTAAGACATAAACTTTTCTAATCTGACTGCTCCCTCTTGAGCTTAGATCTAGTACAATATCTCTCAAAACAAACCCCTATTCTGGGAGAGTCCTCTTGTCACAACTTTTCTTTGTTCTTCCAGTTGCTATGAGAGCATTGAAAACCATTATTGTGTTCCTACAATCCTCACTAGGCGATATGAAGGAAGAACAATTACAACCACGAAAAGTATTCAAAGACAAGAGACTAACTACTATTAAAATAACAATGATAGTAATAATCAAAGAAGAGAGATATAAAATACTTATCTTTGAGAATAATTCCATATCCCTGTAGATATCTAAACTTCTTGAATTCATCTTGCAAATTTATCAATTTCATCCTTGTCATCATCATGATGTCATCCCTCCCTTGCAAGATCTAAGTATTCTTCTTTCAACGTAAACATCCAATCACAGGGTTTGTTCATAAACCCTAGAGTTTTATAATTCAAGTCTTATTTTGTCTGCTGGGGTTTACAAACCCTAGAACTTCCAATTCATATTCATATGAAAAAACTCTAGCAATTCTTCACAATCAATCAATCGAGAATGCTTCATTCAATTATTAACCTTGACGCCTACAAACCAAGTGATATTGTAGTAGTATAACTATTTAATCTTTTAGCTACCTAGTCTTCATTTTCATTTGCAGAGAACCCTATATATTGAAGAATACACCCCAAAATACTTATATTAAACTCCATCCCTAATACACCTTATATCTAACTTTGGGATCACAGGGGTAGATCATGGGGATTTCACTCAATGAACCTATGACACACATTCATGGAATATTATAGGATACCCATAATTTCACTAGATATTGAAGGATACACCCCAAAATCATTTTATTGAATTCCATTCCCAAAACAATACAATTTACTAGATACCCTTCATATTTTTTCGTAGGATCTTTTTATTTCCCCTTTTTATTTCTACCACTAACATGATTGATGGTCGTTGGTATTACAACAAGAATGTTGCAACTACCAAGGCTCTCGACTTTAATTTTCAACCTGGGGTTCATACAAACTTAATAGGGGCTGGCACTATGTGTGCAACATGTAACGTGTTCTTTTGTTGTTGATCTTATGCAATTGAAAAAAACTAAAGAGGAATTGAGTTACACAGAGACAATTCTATTGTATATGCTACAAGAAATACTCAAAATTGCAAGAAAGAAAGAACAATAAGAAAATTTATTCTATTTGTAGAAAAAAGGAGTAAACCATTTCAATCATGTTGAAAAAAAAAACACATTTTCTCTATTGTGCATTAGAAACAAACTTGTAACTAAAATAAAGCATTGAAACATCAAACCATAATTTGACAAAAAAAAAGAAGTTTTGATACAACAACTAGATCAAAGATTCTATGAGGTATTTATCCTTCCAAATTCTATACTCAGGGTCTTGGGGACATTGTAACATGTCAAGGAAGGCTAACCATGCTTTGGGTGCAAATCCAGATAAGCTTTTGATGCAAATTATGGCATGCTATAGGATTCCCTATTTTGCTACAGGAGGCAGTCTAGTGAGCAACAATATGCATGATGGAGGTGATTTTAAGGAAGGATAAGCTAAGGGAAGGCTAAGGGATGGTTAAGAAAATTTTCCCATGTCCTTATGCTTGTGATAGATAAGTTTGTTCATCAAAAGAGAAATACTAGGGTTTCTTCTAGCTTTACAAAACATGAATTTATGCGATAATAGAATACAAAAATGCATGAAAATCAAGTAAAGAACAAAAATATAAATAATCTAATGGGTGGGAAAGAATGTTAATTGGATAAAATGACTATTACTAAATTTACTAAAACATGATGCATGAAGAGACTTGTGAACAAACTAGTTCATTAATCCTACAAGAAACAATATTCAGAAATGAGATTACATAAATGACTAACTTAATTGATGAATGAAAAATAAGATTACAAGGAGGGGTGTTGAGCACCTGAGGTGGACCCTAACCCTAGGAAGCTCAGATCCCTTAAGAGAATAGTCTAGGAACTGAAAATGATTCTCATTGATTAGAAATTTTTCTCATACATAACAAATTACAAGACTGGAATTCTTAGGATAATTCCTCTACTTGATTACAACTGACTTCCTATTTCCAAAATTTGACTCCAAATCGGCTAGTCGATCCATTTATTTATACAAAATAGATAAGGGGAACCCTCCTTGAAGAGAGGGTTGCTTTTCCTCCAAAAGCCCTAAAAAGTAGGATATTGCTCCTTGAGTGACCTGACAACTACAGGGAGGAGTAATGATTACTCAAGCTAGCTGAGATTGGTCATCCTATAGTAGGGAACATGTCCTATAATGTTATATTAAATGGATTACTTTATGACCTGCTCCAAATATTCTCAATATCTTGCATAATAAACACATTAGGCACATAAGGTATGATAAACATCTCTAACCTTACAAAGAACTTATTAAAGCTTTATAAATACATTTTTAAATGTATAAGGAGAGGTTTAATGTGCCTAGGAAAGGTGAGATGGGCCTTATGTTGTACCTAATTGGGAGACCCATCAACGATGACATGGCACAACTCTTATAAGTCCACAATAAGGATTATGCAAATTCATGGACTAACATGACAAAACTCTTATGCAAAGTCATAGTCTACTTTTATTAATGGATATTTTTACAACAGTAGCTACATCACATCGTCTTGTGAGGTCAAGACCGACCAAGTTACCCAAATCATGCATCCTCTTTCTTTCTACAATAAAACCTAATCAAAGAGAGTAGTAGTGAAGATGTTGGGTTTTTATTCATCAAGGTATCAATGTTTACATCACACTAGGTGGATGGGATTATTGGACAGTTGGCATTGTCTATCTAGCTAGTGGCGGTAAGTGTGTTGGCATTTATTTCAACCAGATCAACATGGATGTATGTGCTAGCATGATGTTAGGAAAGACAACAATGATGTCCACTAGGCTAGTTGTGATAGCAGCAAATGTTAGCATTGATGTGTCAAGCTCAAGGGGAGTCTTATGGTTGTTGTAGTCTCTTGTAGAGAATCATCAAATAGTAGATTTACTAGAAAAGCCATAAAAAGATGATGATGTTGGTTGGATTCCATGCACAAGAATAAGGGTCAGGGTGCAAAGAATGGTAGAGAGTTTGTAGCCATGTTTTAGGTAGAAAATAGGTTCAAGGACTACATCAAATCTTCTCCTTTGGAAATTTATTTGATATGTCTAACGATATGTGGAATTCCATAAATGGATCTTGGGATCACAAGTTATTGATAACTAAAGTAAGGGTCTTGAAGTCCTTAGAAGCAGGCTGAGTTTCATAATTTTGAAACAAGGAAGCAGACCAAATTTTGGAATAGGGAAGCAGGTCGAATCTTGGAACTTCAGAATTTTGGAGCGTGAGAGTCTTGGGACCTCGGAGGGCCAGAATATTGGAACCCTTCGGAACTTCGGAACTTCGGAATTTTGGAGGTCGGAGTCTCAGTCAGTCGGAAGGTCAATATATTAGAATTTCGGAACTTCGTAACTTATTGCAAATTGAATTATTTAAAAGTGTCAAGGGTTGCGGGGAGCATATATTAACAAAGGAAATCATTTTCAAAACCAAGGATTGAGGGACCCTTTCTCTCTCCTCAGACAAGACACATGGCAACAGGTGATTGGCCCTCAGGAGCTTGTTGAGAAATCAATGCTAATAATATTAGGGTTTGTTTTCTCTTTCTTGATAATTACGTGTGAATTATGTTGGCTTATTTTACTTCTTTATTATGTTATATTTCATCAAGAAACTACCAAATTATGTGTGTACAAAGATCACAAGAATAAGAGACACAATATGTAGGCACTCAACCAGGGAAAAACCCCTATCTAGGGGAAAACCCAATCAAAATTCTTCCTCCAACATTTAAGACAAGATAATCCAGGACTCTTTGACCTAGAAACAAACTTCCTACAACCACCAAGTCATCCCTTCCTTTTAGCAACTTCAATCTAGACCTTCAACCATACTGCAGTAGAACTTTGACCAAAAAATCCAGAATTTCGACCTTCCCAGCCACAGAACTTCGACCCAGCAAATCTAGAACTTCGACCCTCCCAGCAGCAGAAATTCAACCCAGTGAATCCATAACTTCGACCTTCCCAGTGAATCGATAACTTTGACCTTCCCAGAAAATAGCCCAACAACTTCGCATAAACGAGAGAGAAAGATAGCCCAAAAAATTTGACTCGTTCTTCTTCTGCAATCCTTCCTTCTTCTCCTTTAACTTCACACTTGTCTGCACTTCCTTCTTGTGTATCAAAATTTTTGAGTTGGTGTCCACATGTATCGAACTACACTTGTATATATAACCTCTTCTATGGGTCAAATTTTCCTCTTGTAGGCCAACTTCATCAGGCAAGGGCTGACTTGGCATGGAGGTGGAAAATTACATATTTGACTCAATAATAATTCGTTTTACATGATTCAAAATCCCAAGGAGGGTCTCATTGGATGGAAAGTGACTCTAATGACTCAATATAAAACCTATAAGTATTCAATGGGGACTTTGACCTATAAAATGATTACCCAAGCATGAAACCCATGCTTTAATAAGCCATTGTAATATTAATATAATTTTCTTTTTCATTCTTTGACTCAAATATAAATATGAAGGCAAAACCTAGTTACATTCTTTAATACTCCCTCTTAACTAGGGAGGTATTCATAATTTACACATGTATATACAAGTACAAGGAAGATCCCAAAACACAAGAACTACGAAGAGTTTAGGCACACATGGTGCCACAGACTAGATCCCTGACCAGGAAAATATATCTGGGTGGGACTAAGATGGACTAAAGCTTTCATCCTCTCTAGATAGTATCAGACTTACTTTCTAACCATCAATCCAGGGAACCAAGTGCATAATGCAAGGTCAGAGCTCTATGACCAACGCCACCATCCCTACTTCAAGAACTATACATCAACACATAGGCCAACAAGATGTCCTCCCAAGCATTTTATATCACACAAGATGCCTCCCCAAATCTCTTCCGAACATTTATCATCAACAAGATTAGTGATATCAACCAAACCAAGCACGCTTCTCAAATATTCAAACTTATTATTAGGAAGATACTTTGTTAACACATCAACTACCTGTTCGTTGACCAGGACATATCATAGCTTCAAGATCCCATCACGTACCAAAATTCTAATGTAATGGTACTTATTGTTGATATGCTTCATCCTTGCATGAGACATGAGATATTCAAACATCTTAATGTTGTTTTGATTATCACAATTTATCACAGTAGGACTTAGAGGCTTCTCAAACAAATCTGGATGAAGTTTCCTCAACCATAAAACCTCCTTTCCTACTTCACATGCAACCACATACTCAGCTTCAACACAACTCAAAGCAACAAGATCTTGCTTTCTACACATCCATGAGATCATCATGATCCCAAACTAAAACATTCACTAGTAGTGCTTCTTCCATCAGTCTCACTGCCACTCTAATCAACATCTATAAAACTTGTTAAATTGACTCCCTTGCTATCATACTTTAGGTAGTGATGTATAGTGACACATAGATATCTTAATATATGCTTGGCAACTATCCAATGATCATGACAAGGCTCCAACTAAAAGTAACTAAGAATGTTCACAAAAAAACATATATCTGGTCTAGTATTTACCAGATACATCAGAGAATTGACCAACTTATGATAGGTAGTAGGATCTATGAGACTTGAGTCATAAATTCTCAACTTCTTGATATTTGTGATCATGGGAGTAGTCATGGGCTTGGAATCCATCATACCAAATTTTTGCAACAACTTGATTATGTAATTTCCTTGCCCCAGATATATCTCCCTAGGTTTCTTCCATACTTCCAGACCCAAGTAATAATGTATCAGTCCTAGATCCTTCATCTCAAACTTGGCTTCCAACATCTTCTTACATTCTTGTATCCTTTGCTCTACACTTGTAATAAATAGATCATCCACATATAGTAGAATAATGACTGTCTCATTATCCCTAACTTTGATATAGAGATTTGGATCAGCAATACTTTTGAATGAATCCGATTCTTAGAAGGTGTGTATACATTCTTGCATACCATGCCATAAGATCTTGCTTCAAACCATATAGGGCCTTCTTGAGTCTACAAACATGAGTGTCTTTTCTATTTATTTCAAAGCCTTCAAGTTATTCAATGTATACTTCTTCATCAATGGTTCCATTCAGAAATGTTGTTTTTACATCCATTTGATGGATATTTCATGCCATTGTTGCAACCAATGAAACCAAAGATATTATAGTAGTATATCTTGTGGTCGGTGAAAATGTTTCTTCATAGTCTATCCCTTCCTTTTGAGAGAAACCCATTGCAACGAATCTAGCTTTGTACTTGTCTTTGTTTCCATCAACAACGTGCTTGATCTTGTAGATCCATTTAGAAGTGACAATTGATTTGTCACTTGGTCAAGGAATGATTTCCCAAAGCCCATTCTTCATGATGGATTGATATTTTTCCTGTATAGCCTTCTTTCATACTTCTTGATGAGTCACTTCCTCAAATGTAGTTCATTCAAATTATAGTAGTTTTTCCATGTATGCAACATATATAGAATATCTTTTTGGTCTTTTTCTTTCTCTAAAAGTTCCTTTCGCAACTCCATGTCCTTCGACATCTTCAAGAGTATCTTTTAACCAATTTGGCCTCTTCCTTGTGTCGGGTATGATCACAGATTGAATAGGCTCACTTGGTCCTTCTTCTTCTTCTTCTTGATTTGTAGTAGGATTGTCGTGGTGATATTCTTATTCGAATAGTGGTATTCCTTCGTCATTAGAATTAATAGGAATGCCTTTGGATCTTTTTTAGGCATGATTTTCATCAAATATAACATCCCTACTTACTTCAATATGTCTTCCTTCCTTGATATAGATTCTATATTAATTTGAAGAAAGATTGTAGCTAATGAAAATCCCTTTAATGCTTGTAGAATCTAACTTCTTTCGTTTTTCCTTTAGAATGTGGATATAGGAGGGACATCCAAAGATTTAGAGATGGTCCACACATGGATTCCTTCCTATGAATGCTTCTTCGGGTGTCATATTATTGAGGATCCTATGAGGACTTCTATTTTGTATATATACATCGGTCATTTCTACTTCTCCCCATATAAATTTTGGTATTTCTTGATAAAAAATCATTTTTTGTATACATTCTTCAAGTGTTCTATTTTTCCTTTCTGCAACTCCATTTTGTTCAGGATTGTAGGGAACAATAGGCTTCCTCTTAATTCCTGCTTCTTTGCAATATGAAATTATTTATTTTGAAATGTATTATTCTCCACCGTTATTGGATCTCAAAGTCTTTATTCTTCTTTTGGTTAAGGTCTCTACTTCAGACCTAAATTCCTTGAACTTTTCAAATACTCTTTCCTTTGATTTGAGTAGATAGATCCATGTCTTTCTTAAGTGATCATCAATGAAGGTTACATAATAAATATGATCTGCAAGTGACTTGTCAGTCATAGGCCCACACAAATCTGAATAAATAAGGTCCAATATTTTTTCTAGACCTTGTTTCACTTCTTGTAAATGGCTTCCTTGTATTCTTTCCTAAGGCACATCCCTTGCATATTCCTTCATGATCTTCTTTAATATTGGGAATGCCATTTACCAATTGATTACGAGAGGGAATAACCTTATAATGTAATTTCCATATCCTCTATGCCATAGTTCAACGGGTTTGATTTCCATGTGAACTAGGGCTTGAGGAGATGGTGTTATGACTCTATATAGAATTCCTTCACGTACTCCAATTACCTTAGCTTTATCGATGCTTGAATCTTTTCCCCAAGCCATAACTTTTCCATCTATAAAAGAAATTCTATCACCTTTATCTTCTAAGCAATAAATTGAAAGTAAATTCTTTTCCAAACCTGGAACATAGAGTATATTGTTGAGATGTAGCTTTGCTCCATTGTCTAGCTTCAAAGAAATTGATCCTAGGTCCTTAACAACATAACTTTTGTTGTCTCCCAATTCCACTGCATGAGAAAATTGTTCCTTTGATAGAGTGTGAAGTTGTTTTCTATCTCATGTCCACTATCAATAATCCATCCATTGGCATCATTGAGTGAATCTATGAGTGAAACCAAGAACCCTTTGCTTTTGACCTTATTGAATAAGTTGTAGATGATTCTTTTGATCCAACTTCCTGCAATATTGAATCATATTTTCAAGTATGTTATCATAGAGGGAGTGACTTTTCCTTTCAAGCCAATAGAGTGATCTCCAGTCTTACTTGACCTTAGCTTTGATACCATATTGAGAAATCAGTGCCAGTAGTATTAGGGTTTGATTTATCTTTCTTGATAATTACATGTGAATTATGGTGGCTTATTTTAATTCTTTATTATATTTTCTTTCATCAAGAAATTACCAAATTTTATGTGTATGAAGATCACAAGAACAAGAGACACAAGATGTAGGCACTCAGCCAGGGAAAAGCCCCTATCTAAGGGAAAACCTAGTCAAACTTCTTCCTTCAGTAGTTAAGACGAGATAATCCAAGACTCTTCGACCTAGACACAAACTTTCTCCAACCACCAAGTCTGCTCTTCCTTTCAGCAACTTCGATCTAGACCTTTGACCCCGTAGCAGTAAAACTTTGACCCAACAAATATAAAAATTCAACCTTCCTAGGAGCATAACTTCGACCCAACAAATCCAAAACTTTGACCTTCCCAGTAGTAGAACTTCGATCCAACAAATCTAGAACTTAAAACTTCCCAACAATAGAACTTTGACCCAGAAAATAGCCTAGTAACTTTGCATAAAAGAGAGAGAGAGATAGCCCAAAAACTTTGACTTGTTCTTCTTCTGCAATCCTTCCTTCTTCTCCTTGAATTTTGAACTTTTTTGCACTTCATTCTTGTGTATCAAACTTGTTGAGTTTGTGTCTAAAAAAATAGAATTACACTTGTATATATATCCTCTTATGTGGGTCGAATTTTCCTGTTGTAGGCCAACTTCGTCAGGCAAGGGACGACTTGGTGTGGAGGTGACAAATTACATATTGGACTCAATAATAATTCTTTTTACATGATTCAAAAGCCCAAGAAGGGTCTCATTGAATGGAAAATGACTCTAATGACTCAATATAAAACCTATAAGTCCTTAATGGGGACTTTGACCTATAAAATGATGAGCTAAGCATGAAACCATGCTTTAATAAGTCATTGTAACAATAATAAATTTTTCTTTTTCATTCTTTGATTCAAATATAAATAAAGCTGACGGTGGCAGATGACATCAACATGATGTGGTTGTATGAAGGACACGTGGTAGTCAGATTCAACATTATTGAGTGGCCTAATGGGGAAAATCCTAGTGGCATGTGTCACCACTAAGGAGATGCCACGTGGGGTTGATGACGGGAACATGCTATCATCTTGGAAGCATATTGGAGGTCAGGGATTTTGTAACTCCATTGTAATTGCTTTAAAAAAAAGTTCTGATACCGCTCCGATGTGTTTGGAACTTGGTCATGGAGCACAAAGAAACAAGGGTGTAGTGAATATATTAACAACTAAGTGCTATGGTGACCCCATGTGGGAAGTATTTCAGTGGTCAGAATTTCTTAACTCCTCTATAATTGTAATTTGAAGAAAGTTTTGATATCAGGGAGCTCTGATGTTGATTAGCACTTGGTCATGGAGCCAAAAGAACCAAGGGTGTAGTTAAGAGCTTAACACATAAGTGTTATGGTGACACCACATGGGAAGTATTTCAGAGGTCGAAATTGTGTAACTCCTCTATAATTTGAATTTGAAGAAAGTTTGGATACCAGGGAGCTCCAATGTGTTGGTGTTTGGTCATGGAGCCCAAAAGAACCAAGGGTGGATATCAAGAACATGAGGACATATGACCCTGCCAAGATCCTTAAGAGCTTAGCACCTAAGTGCTATGTTGTGAGTCACAGAACTCGGTCCTATGGTGGGAAAACAATAAGAGGCTAAGAAAAAGGGGCTAAAGGCCAAGCTTGGAATTTTAGAATCTCGCAATTTCGTAACATATCCTGGAAATAAAGTTATGACATGTGGGGGATCCAAAATTGTAGCGCAATGGTGTAGGAAGGATTAATGATTCAGAAAATATGTAAATGTGCATAGTAAGGTTGGTTTCATAGGAGTAATGGCGACTGCAGAGATCATTGAGTGAAGTAAGCAAGGACCATGATTGCACAAATGCGTTAATGGGGTCAATGGTGACAAATGCAAAGAGGAACATGATTTGCAGAAGCAACAATTGACCCTAGAACAACCATGATTGAGATTTATTGCACACTATAATGTGTATGTCATGAGCTGAGACAAGCCATCCTTGATCTTGCTTCCATGTTACGAGAAATTGAATGAAGATCAAAGCCTCAGGTATAAGAGATTTGTTCATAGAAAGAACAAGATCCTTGTTGGGTGTGCAAGATTGATTGAAAACTTATGTCTCGACATGGGAGCACTCATGTTCCCATCCTCATGTTTAATGCAACAACAATGAGTGAGAGAACAAAGCCCATTCTCAGTGGTTAACGAGGCTGCAGTGCCTACGTATCATACATGATAACATGAAGGAGTGCTAAGTGTTAAGTACACACGGGTAGTGTGAATGGAAAAATTCAAGCAATGAGATGCAAAAACAAGATGGAGAAGGCATGTAGAAGTGTACTCTGATAGTGTGAATAATAGAGTTATGGTTGACAATGACAACATCGATCACCGTGTTTCAGTGAAACAAAAACGGTGATTGCAGAAGAGAAAAGTGGGGGAAGCAGCATTGTTACTAGTGAGCTGTGTGGAGAGACTTGTGTGTGAGTGTGGTGCTGAGGAGAGGCCAAGTGTGCCTATGAAGTGGAAAGAGGTGATGTGTGCCTATGTTGCAAAGAAAAGTAGTTGAGTGAGCCTGTGTTGTGGTGAGAAGCTAAGAGATCTTATGGAATAAAAGGGGCTGAGGACATATAATGTTTGCTATTGAGAACAAAGGTCCAAGAAGTGTAGGTGCTCTTATTTCGAAGTGTTGAACATATCTTGATTGAGAGTAGAGGGTTGAGAACAATAGATTTTTGTTTGGGTTGTGTGTTAGTGAATGTTATTGAGCGGAACAATGAGTTGCTGCAAATTTTGCAAAGGAAAGAGGCTGAAAGTGCCAGAGCATAAGCAGAAGGCCAAGAGTTGAGTGTATGTTGTTGAGAGTATAGGAATGAGTACAATGTGTTGCTATAGAGTGAGCAGAGGAAAAAGGGAAGGGTGGGATGAGTAGAGGAAAGGCTTACGAGGAGAAAAAAGCCGATATCAGGCATAGTATCCACCATCTACATAGAACATTAGTTTCTTATTGAGTGTGGGTTGGAGCCTGCATACAGAAAGTTGATGCTTCCATCTCTAGCGGGTGTCTGAGAAGGTTTGGGGGTTGGTTCCTCCTGCAAGTTGGTGCTTGCATAAATCTAAGGAGTTGCAAGTTTGTGCTTGCAAAAAATACACGAAATTGGTGTTTCTAGTAGGCTGATCAAGTGTCTTCAAAAGGAGGGAGTTGGTGCTTCTTGCTAGTGGGTGCTAGAAAACAATCAAAGGGAGTTGGTGCTTCCTGTGAGTAGTGGCTCACAAACAGATTGATGTATTAGAGTAGGTTCTCTTATATTTACATTAATAACAAAAACAAGCTTGGTGGTTTTTTCCCGAAAGGGTTTCCATGTTAAAACTCCATGCCTCACGTGTTTGCTGCTTATGATGTGTATGCTTGTATTGGCTTATATGTCTGTTGTTATGGTTTGATAATGGTTGATCTCATATAATGGATGCCAAATTTTAATGAGTAAAGATATATTGGCATAAAAGTTAAAATTATACTTAATACTGATTCACCCTCTCTCTTAGTATTAAAATTGTTTCCAACAATTGATATCAGAGCAAGCTTCCATCAAGAATAAATTAATTTCTAGAAGGTAGATCAAAGGGAAATAATGGCTAATCAACTTTGGCTAGCAACAAAAGGAGTTCCATTTTTAAATGGATCAAATTATGAGCTCTAGAATATCATAATGGAAGGCTATTTAATGGTAGGCGATGAAGACATTTGGCTATCTGTTATATATGGAGAGAGGAATGAGTTCAATACAGAAGCCAAGGAAGCCATCATGAAAGGGTTGTATAAGACAAATGTTGATAAAGTGAGGCATTGTGAGTCAAAAAAGGAAATGTTGGACATATTGCAATGTCTATATGGAGGTGAAAGCTACACATGTCAAGAGGAGGTCAACGAACCTTGTTGCTCAAGCACTGAACCTAAATCTGGGAATGTTGCTAATATTGATAAGAAGAGAAGGAAGAAGAAAAAGACAAAGGAATATCAAAGGAAATACATTAAAAATATTGAAGATCCTTCTTCCAATAAGGAAGTTGCTTCCTATCACTCTCGAGTTGATGATGATGGATAATTATATGAAAGGTCATGTTGCTTAGGAGGTAAGCTATTGCTTTGTGATCAATGTAAAGAAATAGGTCATTCATTATCTAGATGTTCATGTGAATCACTTGAAGATAGAGACAGTCACGCATCTAGTAGTAATGAAGATAGACTCACTTTAGTAGCAATAGACAATGAGGGATCCTTTGAAGAAGAAGAGAATATATCCTATGAAGAGAATAGGGGTATCACTGGAAGTGATGAAGACGGAATACTCCTTAGACTTGTGGAAGATTCCATGGACATAGAGATGGGTTTATATCTCTGTGGTGGCTCAATTGGCACCTATTATAGCGAAGAAAATGATCTATATCAAAGGATATATTTTAGGAAGAAGTATATCTTTGCTATAAAAGAGGTTGCTATAAAAGGAGAAGTTGCATGAATATGAACTTGAGAATGATAAGTTGAGGAAAAAAATAGTTAATATTAATGCTCAACAAGAAGAGGCTAATGTTTGACCAATTAGCTAAATGATAGATAAGCTTACTGTGAGAGACTACAAAGTGAAGTATCCTCATTGAGACAAGACATAGAAAGGAAAAATAAAGAGTTGTATCGATATCAGAAGCTTGAGGAGAGTAGAAAGACCTTGGATGAGATGCTTGTTAAGAAAATATCACCACTCATCAAGGTTGGTTTGGGTTTTGAAGAAGACCCAAGCTCCAAGAAGGAAAAGGCTGGAAGGTCAACCACCCATGTAAGGGAATTTGGAAGTTCCAACAACAATAAAGGAAAAGAGGTTGTTGTACAACAACATCAACAAGGAAAGAAACAACAACAAGAGAAGACGAGAAGCAACAAAATGTTTTGCAACAACAAAGGAAGCACTAGAATGGTAATAAACAACAACGAGGACAGTAATAGAAGAGAGCTAAGCAGTTGCAAGAAAAAGTGTTAGGCAGTAATGAAAATTTCTGTGGATGACACAAGAAGAATCAACAAAGGTCCTTTCCCCCTCTAGGACAAAGCGCTGAAAGAAAAGGTAACTTTTTTCATCAAAATCCTTTTCATGGTTATTGTTTTTCTTGCAATAATTTTGGACATAAAGTCATAGAATGTAGATGACATGCAAGAAAACAAGATATGTTGGGTAGCAGCAACCCAAGAATGCATAAAGTGGTTAGGAGAAAGCATGTTAGCAGCGATAGGAGTTTTGACGAGAATGTTGTTGAGAATAGTAACTCATCTACCCCATTCCAGTGCTATGTCAAATGTTATAATTGTGGCTATCTTGGGCACAAGAGAGCACACTGTAGATATGGGGAGAAAAATCATGCTTCTTAGCATATGCATGAAAAAGTAGTAGCTCAAGATTTGAAGACAAGAAGAAACAATGGAGTAGAGGAATAAAAGTTTGTCTTCAGTGCTCAATATCAAAAGTACAAGATGAAAAGAGAAGGAAGAAATCAGAATCTAGGAAGAATTATCCTCCTACTCTTGTAGGAGACCCCCTTGTAAGGAAAAAGGGCAACGAGAAGCCTTGGGTTAAGAAAGAGGACTTGAAGGAGAAGTTTCCTCTAGCCATGTGCAGCTAAGAGAAAGCCCAAACATGGGAAAAGAAGAAGCTATATGGTAATGCTTATGTTAAGATTCAACCATTGAAAGTTTGGAAAAAGGAGTATGATCTACTCAGGGGGAGTAGATCCTTTATTTCTCTTCAGTAAAGGAAGAGAATGGCCTAAAGGGAGGCCAAATAAGTCAAATGCAGGAAGCTAGAAGGCAAAAATAGAAAGGTGCATCTAAACATTGAAGGTATGGTCAAGTCCCCATGTTGATTACAATAAGGTATTTGTTTATTTCAAATTTATCAGCATTAAAAGAGAGAAGGGAGTGTAGCTAACATGGTTTCATGGGAGTACACAACAACATTTTATGTCATGGGAAGAAGAAGATGAGTTGCAACAGAAGTGTGGAATGACAAAAGGTCCACAATCAAGTCAGGTCCACAAGATCTGTCCTCATGCAGATGCAAGGGAGAAGATGTAGGAGATCATAAAGCATTGGCTTAGAGGGAGCTACTTTATTAAGTAGTAGTAGGAAACAATTGTCAACCTCAGGAAGAAATATTGTACATGAAATGAAAGGTTTATATCTTGGGTGAAATACGCCTATTTCATTTAGGTTGTGAATTTGATTTTTCCTAGCAGTCTTGTGTTCATGAAACACAATAGGTACAATATTTGAATGTCCATTAGATTTCAATTGGTATCACTATGTAAATTGGTGATCTGGGTTCGTATGGAGCAACCTTTTGTGAAAATGGGAATTTCTTTCTGAAAGGAAGTATTAGAGTTTTATTGGTATAGTATCCAATTTGTATCATCTTTTTTGGTGCAATTGGTATTGCAACAATCAATATTTGGAGTAGCTTGATCTCAAGAGGAGAAAATATGGTTAATGTAGATGATTAGGAGAAGCGAGCATAGATAATGATTGGTATTTGCAGCAATTACAGTACCATGAGAAATTTTAATTGGTATCAATTTCTTTCTAATTGGTACAAAAGACGCATTGGCAGAGAGAGTATTCAATTGAAATCCATAAGGTGTCGCAAATTTGAGGCATTCAAGGCAGAGATAGTATAGGTTTAGGGGGAGCATATAAAATATGTCTAGTTTATAGAACGACAACTATTAGCCCTTGAAGAGAAGTCTGTTGAGTGGAATGCACATCAAAAACTAGACCCTTGTCATCGACAGTCAATGATTGCATGGGGGAGAAGAAGCAACTTGTAGCCCTTTTCCATTGATGTCAAAGGGTGAGAGAATTATTGGAAAACATGTGATGGCCAAAGAAGAGGAAAGAAAGCCATTGATGGCTCCTGTAAGGAGATGTGTGGAAGTAGCACGAGGATTGGCCATCAATGTGGAGAAGTGAAGAGGTGTTTCCATCAATGCCAAAGGGGGAGATCGTTGGACAGTTGGCATTATTGGTCTAGCTAGTGGCAGTAAGTGCGTTGGCATTGATGTCAACAATCATGCTCGAAGATCAAGTTGGGCAGTTGGAATTTCCTGACAATTAGCAAGTGTGTTGGCATTGGTGTCAACCAGATCAACATGGATGTATGTGCTAGCATGATGTTAGGGAAGACAACATTGATTTCCACTAGGCTAGTTGTGATAGCAAAAGATGATACCATTGATGTGCTTGATGTTTCAAGCTCATGGGGAGTTCTATGATTGTTGTAGTATCTTGTAGAGAATCATCATAATAGCAGGATTATTGCAAAAGGCATAAAAAGATGATTGTGCTAGCCATGGAGTCTCGGATTTTAGGCACAAGAAGAAGGGTTAAGGCACAAATAATGGTAGAGGGTTTGTAGGGATGTTTAGGTAAAAAATGGGCTTAAGGTGATCCAGAGCTCAAAATTTTTCTCAAAATTCAAAGTTGTCAGATTGGTGTGGAACCTGAACGATCACGTAGTTCTCGTCGTCCTGAATCTGATGCAACATGTTTCACGTGAAACAAACATATTGTGCTCCTGGAAACAAGTTCGTTTGTTTTTCAAAATGGGTGAACTTTTTGAAAAAAAAATAAATGATAGTCCAGTGGGTAGTCCGTACTACTAACGTGGTACTTGTTAAAGTTAGTATTTGCATACTGCCATCAATGATCAAAACTCCTCTTTTATATCATATTTGGGTCCCATTATGAAATTTTTGTCATTCCACCTAGGTTCTCATTTAAAAATTTACTCACTGATGGTAGCCCTATGTCAAAATCCCTACTCTCTCTAAATAAAAATAAATATTTGCTGGACCACCTTCATGTGTCTTACTGAGCATATTTTAGGCCCCTATAATACTAGTGATTCCCCCATTACTATTGTCATTGTATCCCTTATTTTTATTATTGTGCCCCTATTGTCCCCATATTTTTATTAGTATGCCCATAGAAACCCACTATTGTTATTTTTGTGCCCTTATGTTATTACTGTTATGTCAGCTTGATTATATTGTGACCCCTTAGACTCCTATATATAGAAGGGAGGTTTAGTCATTTGTATCATCTAAGAATTGTTTGTGTAATGTAAAGGAGGTTGCCCCACTCAAATAGGCTGAATTCTAAGGCGTTGATCTATATTTTCTATCTTTTTGTGTCTGCTTTAATAAAATTGGGTATCAGAGCTTTGGATTCTCGGGTTTCACTGCTCCAAACAAGTCGTTGTGGCATTTTCACTATAAATTTTTTCTGCGACATTTTAGAAGCTACAAAAAAACCCATTTGAGCCAAAATTGTTCTGAACTTCGGGTCTGAATTTCAGAGGTTGTCGCACTATATTTGTGGAGATATGATCTGAGGAATTTAGGGTTTTTACAGACTCCCGAATTACATTCCAAACAGGTGACCTGGGGAAAATCGTCAGAACTTTTGTTTTGAGCATCAAATTGAAATTTCATAAGAAGTTTCAGAAAGAGGACGGCCTGGGACACCTCGTTGTGCCAAAGAAGGAACAACGAGGTGTCCTAAGTCATCCTCTTTCGTAACCATCGTTGTCAAAGCTTTAATTTTGATTTCAAGTAAGAATTTCATTCCAGTTTGTAATTTTATTCCAAAAACAGAGATGTAACCTATTTTTATATTTATGTAATTTTATGTCATTATATGTAATAAGCAACTTTTCCCAAGTTGTCAAATCAGTTCCAAAATTCCAAAGGACCAAAAGTCAAAGGTCAAAGTGTTTTCAATGTATATCAAGTGATCAATTTGTCGAAGAAAAAGGTCAAGTGTAAAGGTATAATTTCCAAGAGTAAAGTGAATGAAAAAAGGAAGAAAGTGGGTCCTAAGGCCCAAATCATCAATTTAATGAAGTATAAAGGCCACCAAGACATCAAAAACAAATTCATTTTAACTCTCAAAGGTCGAGCTCACACTCCCTTGGTTCAAAAAGATGATTTTGCAGGTTCAAAGGAAAAAATTCTCTTGGTGTTGCTTAGGAGGAAGGCACTCCACTTAGAGTGGAGACGTTGCGCTTAGAGTTGCGGTCGCTGCCATTTTTAACACAAGCGCTGCGCTTCTGGGTAAGGCGCTGCACTCTTGCCCACTGCACTATGCTTTTTTCCAGTGAGCCCCCAGAGCACCAAAACGCCTCCAAATGCTCTCAAAATTTCAACAAGGCCTTGTTTCCTCTTCTACCAAGTAAGTGACCCTATTTTCCACCTATTTGCACTCCTAAACAACATTTGTTTTTAGTGTTTTGATTCCTAAGAAAAATTGGCCCTTGGGCAAGTGATAAAACCCTAAATTCATCCCTATCCCAAATTTGCTACCCATAGACCCTACAACACCTTCCTACATAACTATTAAACCCATCCCTACCCTTACATTATCATTTCCTAGTCCCTAAACACTTTTCTGATAAAACCCTAAGACCTAGGTCTCCAAAATTCCTAGGCAGCCTCTACCATAAACTTGTAATTTAATTATCATTCCCAAATCCCTTGAAATTTTTACCTCCTATCACCTCCCACAACTCCATAATCCCTCCCCTCATCTCCCAAAATTTTTATAGCCCTATCCCTATTCCCTAGACCTATTTCCACTTCCCATTCCCACCTACCTTATCCCTAGGGTCTCTTAACCAAACACTATGGACGAAGATAGAGATTATGTGGAAGAGGAGGATACACAAGTAGAAGAGGGCATAGAACAGAGGAGGCCACACAAAGGAGGTAGAATCCTAAGGCTGGAGCCCACTAACACAAATTAACTCATGGCTTCACCAATGGCAGTCTCATGTTTTGAGTATGTAGGTTGCCTCAATTTTTGCAAAATGATTGAAAGAGCTCAACATCACCCTGTTTTGACCAAATTTTTTGCATCAAACCTTAAAGATAATCAAGTGACCCTAATAGGAGTGACCTTCACTTTGTCTACTTCCATCATTGCTGCCGCCACAGGGATTTCAAACATGGGTGAGAGGTGGTTTAAATCAAAAGATTTGGAGGATCAATATTATGAACCATTCATCAAACCACTATACAAAAATGAGAGGAGGAGGGTGTTCCATTTCAGATACCTTCTTAATAGGTATGCCCCCATGATGAAAATCATCATGAAGTACTTCTCTTGTGAAGGAAGGTTCTCTAGTCTCTACACCTACCATATCAGATTGCTTGTGCACTTCACAAGGGTCAAATTCCTCAATATCCCATACTAATGTTCAAAAGCATAAAAAAAATGCCCTCAATTGTGCAAAAGAGAGATTATGACCAGCAGATGAATAGCCTTTTCCATCACTCATTGATCAAGATCATTGTCCTTCATCACCTTGACCAGTTGCATATTTCATGGGACAATTTCATTGCCAATGATATTTTCACTGCTCCACAAGCTTCACATGCTGAAGATATGCCTTCTTCATCTCATCCCACTGATCATCATGCTGAAGCCATACCCCCTCCATCTCAGCCCACTACATCTATTCCTCCATCTGATCAGCCACCCTCAGCATCACTGCCATCATCACCATTTCATGATCATGCAGGGTCACCTAGCAGAGCTGAGGTCATCAGGCCTAAGAGCACAGATGTGAGCACATTGGCACATACTTATTAGAGAGGCCATAGGCAGGTGTTTGCCCCACAAATTGTGGGAGGGGCCTTGCCTTCTTCATCAACAAAGCAGGTACACAAAGGTAAAGAAAAGATGACAGAGGTAGAGATCCAGCAGCAGGAGGAGGACCTCCATGAGACATAACATGATTTTGAGCTTATTGATCCAAGTGAGAAGGATGACTATGAGGATTTTAGCATAGTCATCAAGGAGAAGGATGACCAAATTAGAGAGCTTCAAACAAAATTAGAGAGTGCTAAGTTTGTCATTTCTTTTCTTGAGCAAGAAAACAAGGAGCTAAAGACCAAAAATCTGATCAATGAGGTGAAATGCATCAAGGCTCAAAGAGAAGCTAACAAAACAAAGGCCATGCTTGATGAAGAATATAGGAAGTATGGTGATTCTGATGAGGAAGAAGACCAAATTCCAAGACAGAGGCCCATGAATAGAGGGTTGAAAAGAGCTCTAGAACTAGAGAGGCAAAAAGAGGTTGAACTTGCCAATGAGGTCACTTTGAATGAAAAGTTTACCATCATGATGAATAAGGACCGAGAATATTGGTTTGAGGGGGTAAATGAGCATCTTGATAAGCTCTTGAAGAAGCCTAAGAGGGATAATGACTTACAAAGAAATATATCCAAACATTACTTCAAGAAAAATCGAATTGCAAGGTCCAAGCTCTAAAAGATCAAAACAAGACTTGAAACCCTAACCAAGTAAAAGGAGGAAGACAAGGTTGAAATCCTTGCTGAGGCATCAATCATGGCCTAACACACCTCATCAATCTTCCACAGATCAAATTTTGAAGAATTTTGAGCAATTTTGGAAAATATTGGAGTTTTTTGCATTTTTTGGTAATTTTTGCACCAGCCACACCGTGAAAAGCGCAACGCCTTAGGCGCTACGCTTTTCCTATAGACCTCCAAATGAAAAATTGCCACTACCATTGGATTCAAAAGTCCAAATACAGTCAATAAAATCACTTTGCTAAGCTTTTTTGGGTCAATTGGGCAATCAAAAAGGTCAAACACCCAAAAAATCATGTTTTTGCCCTGTTTTGGAGGTTGGTGCTGCGCTTTTGACCAGCCTTGGGAGAATACACTTCTGTAGAGTAAAATATTAACTATTTTGGAAAATAAAGGTAGATATGGAAACTAGATAGAACAGGATTTCCAATGAGCTATCCTGGGCTCAATTTGGACACTGGGAACCCCCTCAAAAGTGGAGTTGAATTTGGTGTTGTGCTTTTGACACAAGTTTTCTGAGTTTCTTCATTTTGTAAATTTTCTCAGTTTTGACAGTTTCACCTTAACAAATCATGTTTTCACCAATGTAATTGATGGATGTAAATGTAATAATGATGTTTTTACTATTACCCAGGGTAAATACATTAGGTGAAAACTCTTTTTGTGATGTAATGAATCAATTTCCAAAAAGTGAGGGATGAGTCACTTTGACCACCCTACACTCTAGCTATCAGTTTAGTTTTTGGTGGAACTTCTCCTCCTCTCATGGATTCGACCGCTGAGGCTGGGAGGAGTTTTTTTAAGGCCAATATCATGCACTTTTTCAGTCATTGTACATGTTGGACTCCATTGGATGTTGTACTAGTGTTTTAGACCTTGGCATGGACTATATTGGATGAGTTGCAGCTATTTTGGTGGGATTCCTGTGGCATGGTATTTTGATATTGTTTCTTCTTCAGCTACATGTGTGTGAATGTTTTTTTATCTTCCATGATCCATTTCACTTCTAAATATGTTTGATTTTCAAGGTGTGATGAGCATAATTCATCTTCTATCCTCTGTTTTGGGAAAATCATCATAATTTGTTTCATTTCTTCAGTTTAAAAAGAATTCATGATTTCATGCTCTTTTTAGCACCTCATCAGTATAAACCATTTCATCAATATACTACAAAGTGTTAAAGTACTTGCCTACCTTGCCCCATCAGATGTATGCAATTATGATTTTCTTTTGCTGTGACCTAGTTCACTCTCTGACCTAATTCACTCATCCAATGACTACCCCAATCAAATCAAATAAAAACCCTGAGCTTCTATATCTAGCCTAAAACCCTAATCCATCCATCCCTTTTAGGTTGTGATCCTTTGGAGAGAGCCCTCTAAGGCTTAGTAGGGCTAGCTACCAAGTCAAAAGATTGGTCTGTGGTTACCTCAAATGGACTCTTCCTCAGCCTTAGAGATCTGGAGGAGAGATAACATACTGGCGCCGTTGCTGGGGAATGAAAGACTCATTTTCCCTGGGTGTACAACAATTTTTCATTGGAATTTGGTCCTTTGGATGATGGAACTAATTTTCAAAAAGGTTGATTCCATAATTGCCGTGTCAACATTGTAGAGCTGGCTTCAAGAAGACAAATACGATCCAATTCTGCATCCTGATCCAGCTGATTCAGTCGAAGATATTTAGAGTTTGTTCAAAAACCAAAGAAGTTCATAAATCACAAGTTCAAATAAAGCCTCATTTCATTGGTAAGCTCTTGATCATTTCCTATTAAATTTTTCTATTGAAAGAAATTTCACGGTGGTGAAGTTTGAAGCTTTCTTTGTTCCACTCAAGTCTGAATTCTTTTACCTTACATAGTCTTTGACCCTGTTAAGATTATGGCTCTGAAAATATATACCATGCAAAACCCTCACCCGAACCCTCCTCCTATTGATGATCTTGAAAGATTGTTAAGAAAACCTAGAGTCCCTTTCCCTGATACTGAAAGCACAAAGTTGGAAAGGACCACATCCTTTCCAGATTAGATACTGAGTATTGAGGATATTCCTTTTGATATTAAATTCGAGCTATCCCTATTTCGTTTGAAGTCTGAGTCTTGTCTTACAGAGGAAGTGTTTGATCCCATAAAGTTTGATTCATACTTACCCGCCTCAAAATCTTTGTTTAATCAACCTTCTGCTACATCACAGTCTTCAAAACTTGAGCACGAGGTTTGGTCTAATTTTGAGAAACTTCAAAGCCTAGCCGATCAATTACAAATTACTGCGGAAAAAGCCTATATCCAGTATCAACTTGAAATCTTACCTTCTGCCATACCCTCTACTACACCTTCGAAAACAACCGTATCCGCACCTCCATCTTCATCCTAGCCAACTCAACCCATTGTAATCCCTGTACACCCTCCCCCAGTAGTCATGGCGAGATTTTCTCCCTTACAATTACCTGGTCAATTGTCAGCTTTATGTTAAACCTAATGCTAGAGACTTCCTCTTTTTGATGGGTGCCCGGGAGTCATAGCATAACAACATATTGACAAGATGGCCGATTTCATTAACTTAGACAAGCTTGATGATGACGATGCCAAAATGAGACTAATGGCTCAATTTTTTTCCAGAGATGTGAAAAAATGGTTCTGTGGTTTGGCAGATGGCTCCATTGATACTCCTCAGAGATTAAATGAGTTTCTCTTAGCCAGGTGCTGAGAAAAGAAGAATCCATTGCAGATCTTGGCAGAATACAATACATTGAAAAGGAATCCTAACGAGACGGTTCAAGAGTTTACTATAAGGTTCAATTAGATTTACAATTCCATTCCATATAACATGACACCTCCACCTGATTTGGCACTTCAACATTATCCAGATGATTTTGATCCAGAGATGGATTATCAACTACGGGAAAGAGATCCTGCCAGTTTGGAAGAAATGAAAAATAAAGCAGTGAGTGTGGAAGCAAACTTGACGATTAAAAAGTCTTAGTTAAAACATTAGAAACTAGAGAAGAAAGTAACAATCAAAGAAGAACCCTCTTCTTCCAACAATATCGTACTAGATGCTCTGATAAGAACCATGGAGAGGATGACTGATCGAATGATAAATTCGGATAGACAGTAGGAGCCACAAGTCAGGAATCTGAATTTTAGAAACCAATAGCAACTTCAGTATAGGATAAAACAAAGAGAGCCGAAATCTCTTGAGGCATCAACACGTCAGCAACAAATTGAGAAACCCTTGCAGAAAAATTATGCTCAAGGAGAATCAGAGGATGAAACAGACCTGATTTTCAAAGAAAACCACTTCTTTAGGGAAGATTACCATCCCATTTTCTTGACTGAAAATGAGAAGTATGTCGAGAAGACGAAGGAACCTAAAGATGAAGACTACATACTGGCAAATGACTATGCATTGGAAACCCAATCAGATGATTATCAAAGAGGATACTTGAATGCACTCAGCTCTCAACAGAAGCAATATTCCTTGAGAAATAGAGATGTCCCGATCACTCCCATCCAGAAAAGGACATCGCAGCAGAAGGATACTCAACCAAAGACAATTCCTCAAGGTAATCAAAGTAAAGGAAAAGAGCGGCAATAGCTAACCAAAGAAAAATAAATCATCCGTCTTCAAGCAATCCAAATAGGGACCATGACAGTCAGAAGAAATATCACACATCAAAATATCTGTCCGAGAAAATAGACATCATCCAAAAAGAGGTAGATAAATCTAGCTCATTCAATTTAGAAACTAAAATTTCAAAGTTCAAAGTGTCAATCCCTCTTACTGAACTTGTCAAAAATAGCCATTACAAGTCTCATATAGTCAAAATTCTGAAAGTTGACCCTATGTCTGACATGGTTAATGTTGAAGATGACTAGCTTGAATTGATTTTTGGTCCAGCCATAGATGGTCAGTTAGAAGATAGTGAGGTTCCTCCATTTTACTAGAGTTTAAGAATCCATCATTACATTCTTCATAACTCCATGCTTGACTCTGGAGCCTCCCATAATTTAATGCCCAAGGCCACCATGGAAAAGTTGGGTCTAGATATAACTCGTGAATACCATGACTTGTATTCTTTTGATTCTGGTAAGGTTTGTTGTCTTGGTCTAATAAAGGATTTGGTAGTATCCCTCGACCAAATCCTGAAAAAGAATGTCTTAATGGATGTGGTGGTAGTTGATATACCACCACGGTTTGGTATGTTATTTTCAAGGTCCTGGGGAGTGAAACTAAGTAGCACACTATAGTTAGGCTTCTCCTATGCTACTATTCCGGTTTCTGGGCAATTGAGAAAATTGTATCGAGAAACCAAAATGAAATTCATGATAACTAGCAAGGAGAAGCCCAATAATCATCATATAAATGTCGTACATACATATTTAGAGTCATTTATTTTATATAATGATAGCGGTCTGAATGATGTAGATAGTCAGCTTGTGGAAATTAAAGATGTACCAAAGATTTCCAATTGTATAATGACAGTTTCAGATCAGGAAAAAGAAAAGATGCCAAGTTCATCTGAACAACCACTGGACAAGGCAAAGAAAGGCTTAGAAGATAAATTAGAGAAGGTAATGGAAAATTCAGAACAACTTGAAGAGAAAGTTCATAAAATTGACCCAAAGCAAAGACCAAATTTACAACCCTTGGAAGAGGAGCACTGTATTTGGAAAATGGAATTTGATGGTGCTCTCGGGAAATATGGGGTAGGCATTGGCATTTGGATCTGAAGTCCACATCACCAGCAAGGTGAGGTCCCTTAGAATGTTAGATTATGCTCATACAATTTCGCTTTTGATTGCACCAACAATGAGGCGGAGTACGAAGCACTGATCACAGGCTTAAAGATCTTGAAAAGATTGGGTGCACAAAGAATCTTTGTGTATGGTGATTCAAAACTTGTGATCAAGCAAGTTAAAGGTGAATATCAAGCTCATCATCCATGAATGACACAATATAGAAATGATGTATTAGATATTTTGAGAATGTTTCCGGAATATACACTTTCGGTTGTACCAAGGAGTCAGAATCTTATGGCAGATTCTTTGGCTATAGCTGCAAGCAATTTCAAAATCCCCATCTTTTCAAACAAGAAATTTGAGATTCATGTAAAGCATCAGCCCTCTGTTCCTGACAACTTGCGATATTGGAAAGTATTCTGGGATGAAAAGCAGGTAAATAACTTTCTCCAGAGTGAAGGAGAGTTTGAGAATTGTTCCATGGATGAAGTTTACGACAAGGATGATCAAGTCATCGAGGCAACCCAAGTTGATATACTACAGTTGAAGGAAAACAATATTCCAAAAGGTCTTGTACCTTTGGAAGACTTGTTTGATCAAGATGATGTAGCAAGGAAGCCTACATTAGTTCCTACGGAGAAAGGTGTTGAAGACGTGAACATTGGAACAATAGACAAACCAAAAATGATCAAGCTATCCAAGACATTATCTCCCGAGGTAAAAGGAAAATATATTCATCTATTGTCTAAATTTTCTGATGTTTTCTCATGGGATTATGCAGATTTAAAGGAGTATGACAAGAAAATAATTCAGCATACCATCCCAATTAAATCGGATCAAAATCCATTTAGGCAAAAGCTAAGAGGATTAACCCAAGGTTGTTGCCATCCATAAAGAAAGAAATTAACAGACTTTTTAAGGTGGGCATCATTGTTCCCATCAGATTTTCTAATTAGATATCAAATCTAGTCCCGACGAGAAAGAAGACCAGAGAAATTATGCTCTGCGTAGACTTCAGAAACTTAAACAAAGTATCTCTGAAAGACAATTATCCACTTCCAAAAATGGACCATATAATTAAGAGAGTTGTTGGTGCTTCCCGGATGTCATTACTGGATGGGTATTCCAATTACAATCAGATTTTAGTATACGAGGAAGATTAGGACAAGACATCGTTCACCACACCTTGGGGCACATTTAAATATGCAAAAATGCCATTCGGTCTCAAAAATGCAGGGGCCACTTTTCAGCGTGCCATGGACATAGCCTTCACCAATGAAAAAGATGTTTTCTTGGTGGTATATTTAGATGATGTAAAGGTATTTTCAAATCCAGTTGATGAACATTTGCATCATTTAAGAGTTTTTTTGAAGAGATGTATAAATTTTGGGATCTCTCTCAATCTAAAGAAAATTTTGTTTGCTATGAAGGAAGGCAAACTTCTCGGCCACATCATCTCAAAGGACGACATCTGGATAGACCCTTCAGAGGTAGAAGCTATTCAGGAAATTGATTTCCCTCGCAGCAAGAAATAAATCCAAGAATTCAATGGTAAGATGAATTTCTTACGCAGATTTATTCCTAATTTGGCTGAACATCTTAGAGAGATGACAAATATGTTGAAAAAAGAGAATGATGTAAAGTGGTTCGAAGAAGCTCGCAAGTCCTTTCATGCAGTAAAGCTTTCCCTCACCACTGCCCCTGTTTTAATCAGTCCCGACTACTCCAATGATTTTATTATATTCTCTTTTGCTTTTGAGCATACCATGGCAGCAATATTAATGCAGAAAAGGGATAAAACCGAGCTGCCAATCACATTTTTCAATCGCAACATCAGGGATGCAGCCCTTAAGTACAACATCATTGAGAGATAGGTCTTGGCTTTGGTAAAGGCGGTGAAAGATTTCAGAGTTTACATTTTACATTCGCATACTCTTGCTTATGTGCGTAATGCATCAGTAAAAGAAGTTATTGTGTAGAATGAACCGGAATGTAGAAGAGGTAGATGGATAACAACATTATTAGAATATGATATTGAGATCAAGCCTACCAAGTTGATCAAGGGTCAAGGCTTAGCCAAACTCATGGCTAAGTCAAATATCCATGCTCTAGATATCAACCTTGAGGAAGCATTGTTCGACAATCAAGAAGAAGTAGATCTCATTCAGGTATCTGATATCTTTCTATCATCTCCATGATATTATGATATTATTGATGTTTTGCAACATATAAATCCCCCTCCAGGAATGTCTAAGGCTAAGAGTAGGTCATTGAAGTTGAAGGCTTCTAAATATTGCATTATGGACAACGCATTCTATTGGAAAGATCCTAGAGGTGTGTTGCTGAACTGTTTGACCGAAGATGAGTCTAAAGATGTAATCAATGATGTTCACAAAGGATATTGTGGGGGCCACTTGTACTGGAAGACCACAACCAACAAAGTACTAAGAGTGGGTTACTATTGGCCTACACGTTTTGCAGATATCTACAAGGCAATGATGAGTTGTCATGAGTGCCAAGTTTTCCAAGGTAAAAGAAAACTTCTTCCTTTGCCTCTACAACCTATATTAGTTCATGCACCTTTTCAACAGTGGGGCCTAGATTTCATAGGCAATATTAAATCATCATCATCCACAGAACACAAGTGGATATTGACAGCTACATACTACTTTACTAAGTGGATCGAAGCAATTCCAACTAGGCAAGCAACAAATTTAGTTATCATTCAGTTTTTAGAAACTAATATCTTGTCCCATTTTGGTTGTCCTAATAAGATCATCATAGACAACGCGACAACATTCAAGTCTAAAAAGATGACTAAGTTTTGTGACAAATACAACATTAATTTGGGACATTCTACAACATACTATCCACAAGGAAATGGTTTACCGGAATCCTCCAATAAATCCTTAATCAATATCATCAAGAAAATATTGGAGGCTAACAAAAAGAATTGGCACAAAAAGCTGATCAATGCATTGTGGGCAGTTCGGGTGAGTAGTAAGAAATCTCTTGGAATTTCTCCTTTTCAAATTGTGTATGGAGTAGATACTGTTTTTCCTTCATCATTAGCAGTCCCGGTCATGAAATTGTTACAAGAAGCAAGAAGTGAAGAGAATGATATACAACACCGGATCAATCAAATGATTCACCTACAACAGACACGGGATGAGGTATTTTAGAACACCTCTAAGCTCCATGAGAGGATAAAGAAAATCTATGACCGGAAAACAAAGGAGGATGATTTCAAAATTGGAGATGTGGTGCTTCGTTGGGATGCCAGAAATGAAGACAAGGGTAAGCATGGTAAATTCGAAAATCTGTGGAAAGGCCCTTATCAGATTTCAGCTTTCCGAGGACAAAATGCTTTCTTGTTGGATGAGATGAATGGAGAACCATGCTTAGGAGGACTAGTCAATGGTAGGCTCCTTAAGCACTATCTTTTCTGAATTGTCCCAGTTTCATTGTACATAACAATTTAATTTTCTGCAAGTGTGAAGTAGAGAATCACTGGAGTTCGGAGCCCGAAGTGAAGGCCATGGAGCTTCACTGATTTTCTACCATTTTCAATGTTTAGTCATCAGTTAAGTAAGTCAGTTTTGAGTCAGTTTGTGTTATTTGAGTTGTTAGAATTTAGTCATGCATTTCAGTTTAAGTTTTTGACCGTATTGGCCCACATGGTTAGGCACTTGGTCTATGGGGTTCTTGACACCTCCAAGGAGTTGCCATCCCCAAATAAGGCTGATGTTAGAGTCATTATTTGCATACTGCCATCAGTGATCAAAAATCCTCTTTTATATCATATTAGGGTCCCATTATGAAATTTTTGTCATTCCACCTAGGTCCTCATTTAAATATTTACTCACTGATGGTAGCCCTATGTCAAAAGCCCTACTCTCTCTAAAAAAAAATCAATATTTGCTCGCCTGCCTTCATGTGTCTTACTGAGCATACATTGAATATAAAGGCTCATTTCATCATGTTTTGTGTTAGTCAAGTCCACCTGGAGTCTGCTCATTCAAGGTCCCATTAGGTCTTTAGGTTTTATTTTTCCAAGGTCCAATAAAACACCATTTCACTACATAAGGCCAACAAAAGTATGAGAGTGAACAAAATAATATCCCTTTTTTAGTTAAAGAGGATTTGCAAGCGTGTAACCATGGTTTCCAAAGTTCTAATTTTGATTTCAAGTAAGAATTTCATTCCAGTTTGTAATTTTATTCCAAAAATAGAGATGTAATCCTATTTTTTATATTTATGTAATTTTATGTCATTATATGTAATAAGTAACTTTTCCCAAGCTGTCAACTCAGTTCCAAAATGCCAAAGGACCAAAAGTCAAAGGTAAAAGTGTTTTCAATGTATATCAAGTGATCAATTTGTTAAAGAAAAAGTAAAGTGTAAAGGTATAGTTTCCAAGAGTAAAGTGAATGAAAAAAGGAAGAAAGTGGGTCCTAAGGCCAAAATCATCAATTTAATGAAGTATAAAGGCCACCAAGACATCAAAAACAAATTCATTTTCACTCTCAAAGGTCGATCTCACACTCCCTTGGTTCAAAAAGTCGATTTTGCAGGTTCAAAGGAAAAAATTCTCTTGGCGTTGCACTTAGGAGGAAGGCGCTGCACTTAGAATGGAGGCACTGCGTTTAGAGCTGCGGGTGCTACCTTTTTTAACACAGGCGTTGCAAATTTGGGTAAGGTGTTGCGCTTTTGCCTAGTGAGCCCCCAAATCACCAAAACTCCTCCAAATGCTCTCAAAATTTCAACAAGACCTTATTTCCTCTTCTACCAAGTAAGTGACCCTATTTTCCACCTATTTTCACTCCTAAACAACATTTGTTTTTAGTGTTTTGATTCCTAAGAAAAATTGGCCCTTGGGTGAGTGATAAAACCCTAAATTCATCCCTATCCCAAATTTTATGAGCATAGACCCTACAACACCTTCCTACATCACTTTTAAACCCATCCCTACCCTTACGTTATCATTTCCTAGTCCCTAAACACTTTTCCCATAACACCCTAAGACCTAGATTTCCAAAATTCCTAAGCAACCTCTACCATAAACCTGTAATTTAATTATCATTCCCAACTCCCTTGAAATTTTCACCTCCCACAGCTCCATAATACCTCCCCTCATCCCTCCAATTTTTTATAGCCCTATCCCTATTCCCTAGACCTATTTCCAATTCCCATCCCCACCTACCTTATCCCTAGGGTCTCTTAACCAAACACTATGGAGGAAGATAGAGATTATGTGGAAGAGGAGGATACACAAGTAGAAGAGGATAGAGAACAGAGGAGGCCACACAAAGGAGGTAGAATCCTAGGGCTGGAGTGCACTAATACAAATGAACTCATGGCTTCACCAATGACAGTCTCATGTTTTGAGTATGTAGGTTGCCTTGATTTATGAAAAATGATTGAAAGAGCTTAGCATTGTTAGGATATTCCGACACATAGGATATAGTTAAGTTCAACTTGGTCTAGTATAGAGTTAGGTTAGAGTTAGGTAAAGTGTGTTTCTTTACCGTTGTACATTTTGTAACTTACAATCTGACGGTCACGATATGTAGTGATCCGACGGTTCACTCTCACCTCGGTATTGCCGACACTTGATCCGTGGCTTGACACCCGATTGGTCCATGAGTTTTATTTAAAGCGCATGGAGGGTCATTGTTCGGGTAATCCGTGCATGAGAGAAGCTTATGTAAATTTTCATTATTTGATTAATAAATTGCCTGTAGTACCCACGTTGGGACAGGCCGTGGACTGTTTCCCTCCTTGCACTCTGAGGGTTTTAACCACGTCAAAAATACTGGTGTATTGATTTGAGATCTGGTTGTGAGCGGTGTCCTTTTGGTGTTCTTTCTGAGGAACTTACCCTGTAAATTCCTACATGGTATCAGAGCTATTTGAGGGCCGCGTCCGTTGGTGATCCAAATCTGAAGCCGGTAGAACTGCATGCGGCTGTCGTTTCCTAGATCTGTTGTTTTTGACTACTTTCGGGCCGAGAGGACTGCTCTGTTGCGTTCGGAGCATCTGTTCTAGTGAGGAACCCCTTTCGTTTCACGCGAAAAGGTTTCCGGTAGCCCTAGCTGCGTCATTTTTCAGATCGGGAGGTATACAGTGTTTTTTTTGCAGTTTGCTGTTATTTTCTCTCTGCTTATTTCGGTCTCAGTTTATTTAGCCTTTTTTTTTACCGGATCTATGCCTTTCATTTCTACGTATGCTCTTTGCCCTGCGACTCTGTGCGATCTGGGAAAATCAGAAACAGAAAGGAAGGATTATTCTCATGCGTATGCTCTTTTCCCTGCACCTTAGTGTGATCTCGGAAAATCAGAAACATTGAGAAAAATATTTAGTTTTTCGGCTAAAGCTAACTTTGAGATTTTTTTTTTTTTAATTTCTAGTTTTTTGGCTAAAGCTAACTTCGAGCCGCAAGGTCCGTTTTTCTTTGCATATTCGTGTTGGGTTTTGTGTTTTGTGTTTTGTAGGGAAAAAGAGCTTTCTCAAGGCAAGCACGCAAACCAAGGCCCCCCCCCCTCTCTCTCTCTCTCTCTCTCTCTCTCTCTCAAATTTTTTGTATAGATCAATTGGTTCAAAGCTATTTTAAGAGAGTAGAGGTCTTGGGTTCAAGTCTCCATTTTGTGGGGGCGGATTTTTTCATTCCCGCACATTCGTGCACTTTGCCGGCAACGTCAACAATTTTTTTTCAAAAAGCCATAACTTCTTCATCTGGAAGCCTTTTTCAGAGCCGTTTTTTTTAAAACCGCCTATTTTTTCGAGATCTATCCATTGGAACACTTACTTTCAGCATCTTCAGCTTCAGTTTAAAAAAAAAAAAAAAAAAAATGGAAAGTCCATGCCAAGTCATTCTTGACAGCACTAACTACTTCCAATGGGTAGCCTACATGGAAGATTTACTTAGAAGTAAAGGTCTCTATAGAATAGCCACAGACCAAGAGAAGAAACCAAAAGATGAAGACAAGGCTGCAAAATGGGAAAATAGACAAGATCAAGCACGTGGTTTGATAGGGATGTCTATTTCTCCTGATCTTAGATTCCACATTGCAGAACTTGAGACTCCTCATGAAGCATTAGAAAAACTCGCTAAAGTTTTTGGGATTAAAAATGAAATTAGAGCCCATCAACTTGAAAATGAGCTGCTTACTTTGGATCCTAATAATTTTTCTTGCATTGAAGATTTCTTGTCCAAATTCAAGACCCTTAGATATCTCTTGGAAGGTGTTAAAGTTAAGAAAGAAGATGGTAACCTTATTTATTCCATCCTTACTAAGTTGGGACCAGCCTACTCTGTATTTGTTTCCACTTTCCATTCTACAAGGGAAGCTTTCATTTGTCAAGGACAAGAATACAAGGCCCCTTCCTTTGACTCCTTTTGTGATTCCTTAATAAGAGAACAAGAAAAACTCTTACACCTTGGTCTTCTTAATCTTGGAAACTCTTCCACGAAAGCGTTAGCCGCCCAGCAGCAACCAAATTCAAAGAATCCTAAGAAGTCATATCCTCAAAAGAATGGTCCTAAACCATCTCAGCCTCAAAATGAAAGATCATTTCAGCAAAATGATAAGACCAATAAAAACAAATGGAAGAAGACTGATAGACATTGTAACTTTTGTAATCGAGATGGCCACTTAGAATCTAAATGCTTTAAGAAGATGGAAGCCTTGGAAGCCGCAATGAAGAAACATAACATCCATGTGGAGCCTACTTCAACTTCAACTTCCGGAATGGCACTTTCTGCATGTCATTGTCAATCATCTCAGTCTGGTTATGCATTAAATGTATCTTCTTCTTCTTCTCATTCTCATGAGTGGCTCATTGATTCTGGAGCCTCTTGTCACATGGCCAAAAACCAAGCCATGTTTTCTTCTTTAAATGATTGTAACACCAAAAATATATATGTTGGTGATGATAGATCTCTTAATGTTGTAGGGACTGGAACTGTTCATCTAGACAATGGTCAGTTTAATGATGTATTATGTGTTCCAACCTTATCCTGCAACCTTCTATCTGTCTATCAGATAACTCATTCAGGTGAAGGTAAAATTGTTGAATTTTCACCTCATGATGTTGTAATCAAGGATCTAAAAGATCCTAAACAGATTCTAGCTACTGGTCTTGCTGATGATTCCAAAAGGTTGTATAAGTTTCACAACTTTGGGTCATCAAATCTTCCCTCAGTATTTATTGCTCATAATGATGAAGTGAGCAAACTTTGGCATGAGCGATTTGGTCACTTAAACTATCGCTCCCTTCAGCATCTATGTAAAGAAAATATGGTGACAGGTCTTCCTATGGTATCTTGCAGAGATGGTGTTTGTTCCGGATGTGTACTCGGAAAACATCATCGGGACAATTTTGACAAACGTGCCTCTTGGCACGCCTCAGCCCCTTTACAGCTTGTGCACAGTGATTTATGTGGTCCTCTTCCTGTTGCTTCATTCTCTGGCTGCAAGTACTTCTTAACTTTCATTGATGATTTCTCTAGACGCACTTGGGTATACTTCTTAAAACTCAAGAGCGAAGTATTTAACACCTTTTTGGCCTTCAAAGCCTTTGTTGAAAAACAATCTGGACATCAAATTCTTAAGCTAAGAACTGATAATGGTGGAGAATATGTTAAAAACACATTCATCAACTTTTGCACCGAAAATGGAATTCAAATGCAACATACTGTTCCATACACTCCACAACAAAATGGTGTAGCTGAAAGGAAAAATCGCACCTTAAAGGAAATGGCTAATTGTATGCTGCAATCTAAAGGACTCAGTCTTAGTTTTTGGGCCGAAGCAATTAATTGTGCAAATTATATAATCAATCGCACTCCTACTAAGGTTCTAGAGAATATCACTCTAGAAGAAGCTTGGAGTTCCATTAAACCAGATGTAAGTCACTTTCGTGTGTTTGGAAGTGAAGCATGGGCCCATATTCCAGATGAAAAGCATAAAGCTTTAGAACCTAAGAGTGAGAAATGTACTTTTGTTGGATATTCTGAAGATGTAAAAGGTTATAGACTTATTCCATTTAAGTCCAAAAATGTTATCATTAGAAGAGATGTAAAGTTTGATGAAAATAAATCGGCCTGCGAGCCTAGTCCGGCGGATGTGCCACCTCTTCCTATCTCTTCTACTTTTGAAAACATTTCTTCTTCAGATGATGAAAGCGAGGATGATAATCCTCCCCCACCTTCTCAGGATCCTCAACTTCCACGATGGGTCCGTGCTACTCGGGATGCAGCAGGTGATCTTGTCGGTGATCCTACAGATCAGCGACGTACACGTTCTCAGTTTGAAAGAGCCTCTTCTTTACTGGCTCAAGCTCCAGTAAATCATGATCCTGACACTTTTGCAGAAGCTTCAGGCCATCCACATTGGGAAGCAGCTATGAATGAAGAATATCATTCATTGATGACAAATGATACATGGGATCTTGTTCCTCTACCAAAGGGACGCAAACTTGTTAGATGTAAATGGGTTTACAGAACCAAGTATGGACCAGATGGGAAAGTTGATAAACATAAAGCTCGTCTCATTGCTAAGGGCTTTTCACAGGTTGAAGGCATTGACTACACTGAAACCTTCTCCCATGTTGCCAAAATGAACTCTATCTGCCTTGTTCTTTCCCTTGCTGCCTCTTTAAAATGGGAAGTCCATCAGATGGATGTTAAATCTGCCTTCTTGCATGGGGACTTGCAGGAAGAAATCTATATGGAACAACCCATTGGCTTCATACAAATAGACTCCAGCCTTGTTTGTCGACTTAAGAAATCCCTTTATGGCCTCAAGCAAGCTCCTCGGGCTTGGTATGCCAAAATGGATAGCTTTCTTTTAGAATCTGGCTTTTCTAGGTGTCATTCTGACAATACTGTCTACACCAAGAAAGTGGGCAACTCTCTTATCATCCTTGTTCTTTATGTTGATGATCTTATTCTTACTGGTAGTGATCCCAACCTTATAAACCATGTGAAGTCCAGCCTTAAAAAGAAATTTGAAATGACAGACTTAGGACACTTACACTATTTTCTCGGTCTTCAAGTCTTGCAATCCCAAGAGGGTATTTTCCTTTCCCAGTCCAAGTATGCTTGTGATATTCTTCGTCATTTTCACATGGAAGACTGTAAACCAGCCCCTTCTCCCTTTCAGTCTGGAGTCAAACTTTCAGTCTCTTGTACTTCTCCTGAAGTTGATGCTACCTTATACCGTCAACTTGTCGGAAAACTCTTGTATTTAACCCATACTCGTCCTAATCTTTCCTTTGTTGTTGGCCTTGTTGCTCGTTTTATGCAAAACCCCCGTGAAAGTCATTGGAAATCAGCTAAAAGAATACTTCGTTATGTTCGAGGTACAGTACAGTTTGGGATTCATTACAGTGCCAAAGCAGCTCCTCTGTTAGTTGGTTTCACTGATTCTGATTGGGCTGGTGACCATGATGATTGGAAGTCTACTGCCGGTTATGTATTCACTCTTGGTTCAGGACCTATTACACGGGCTTGTAAGAAACAGGCTGCCATTTCTCTTTCGTCAGCAGAAGCAGAGTATCGTGGTGCCGTGGAAGCTAGTAAGGAAGCCTTGTGGCTTCGTCAGATCCTATCAGAGTTTGGCTTTGAGCAGCAGCATCCAACCACACTTTGGTGTGATAATCAAAGTGCCATTCAGCTATGCAAAGATCCAGTCCAGCATCATCGCAGCAAACACATTGAACTACACATGCACTTCATCAAAAATCTCATTCATGACCATGTTCTTGAAGTGCAATATTGTCCAACAGATGATCAGGTTGCAGACATCTTCACAAAGGCTCTCACAGAGGCGAAGTTCACTAAACTTCGATATATGCTTGGAGTTCAGGAAGTTGTCACTAAGGGGGGATAGGCTCTAGTGCCTCCTTCCTTCTCCTATTGTGTCATATTTGTAAATCCTTCAATCCTATCCCAAGTTGTTCTTAAGGGGGGATGTTAGGATATTCCGACACATAGGATATAGTTAAGTTCAACTTGGTCTAGTATAAAGTTAGGTTAGAGTTAGGTAAAGTGTGTTTCTTTACCGTTGTACATTTTGTAACTTACAATCCGACGGTCACGATATGTAGTGATCCGACGGTTCACTCTCACCTCGGTATTGCCGACACTTGATCCGTGGCTTGACACCCGATTGGTCCATGAGTTCTATTTAAAGCGCATGGAGGGTCATTGTTCGGGTAATCCGTGCATGAGAGAAGCTTATGTAAATTTTCATTCTTTGATTAATAAATTGCCTGTAGTACCCACGTTGGGACAGGCCGTGGACTGTTTCCCTCCTTGCACTCTGAGGGTTTTAACCACGTCAAAAATACTGGTGTATTGATTTGAGATCTGGTTGTGAGCGGTGTCCTTTTGGTGTTCTTTCTGAGGAACTTACCCTGTAAATTCCTACAAGCATCACCCTATTTTGACCAAAATTTTTGCATAAAACCTTAAAGATAATCAAGTGACCCTAGTAGGAGTTACCTTCACTTTGTCTACTTCCATCATCGCTGCTACCACAAGGATTCCAAACATGAGTGAGAGGTGGTTTAAATCAAAATATTTGGAGGATCACTATTATGAACCATTCATCAAACCATTGTACAAAAATTAGAGGAGTAGGGTGTTCCCTTTCAAATAGCTTCTTAATAGGTATGCCCCCATGATGAAAATCATCATGAAGTACTTCTATTGTGAAGGACGGTTCTCTAGGCTCTACACCTACCATATCAGACTGTTTATGCACTTCACAAGGGTCAAATTCCTCAATATCCCACACTATATGTTTAGAAGCATAGACAAAATGGCCTCCATTGTGCATAAGAGAGATTATGACCAGCAAATGAATAGCCTTTTCCATCACTCATTGATCAAGATCATTGTCCTTCATCGCCTTGACCAGTTGCATATTTCATAGGACAATTTCATTGCCAGTGATATTTTCACTGCTCCACAAGCTCCACATGCTGAAGATATATCTTCTTCATCTCATCCCACTGATCATCAAGCTGAAGCAATACCCCCTCCATCTCAGCGCACTACATCTATTCCTCCATCTGATCAACCACCCTCAGCATCACCACCATCATCACCATTTCATGATCATGCAGGGTCACCTAGCAGAGCTGAGGTCATCAGGCCTAAGAGCACAGATGTGAGCACATTGGAACATACTTATCAGAGAAGCCATAGGAAGGTGTTTTCCCCACAAATTATGGGAGGGGCCTTGCCTTCTTCATTAGCAAAGTAGGTACACAAAGGTAAAGAAAATATGATAGAGGTAGAGATCCAGTAGCAGGAGGAGGACCTCCATGAGACAGAACATGATTTTGAGCTTATTGATCCAAGTGAGCAGGATGACTATGAGGATTTTAGCATAGTCATCAAGGAGAAGGATGACCAAATTAGAGAGCTTCAGACTAACTTAGAGAGAGCTAATTTTGTCATTTCTTTTCTTGAGCAAGAAAACAAGGAGCTAAAGACCAAAAATCTGATCAATGAGGTGAAACTCATCAAGGCTCAAAGAGAAGCTAATAAAGCAAAGGTCATGCTTGATGAAGCATATGGGAAGTATGATGATTCTGATGAGGAAGAAGACCAAATTCCAAGACAGAGGCCCAGGACTAGAGGGCTGAAAAGAGCTCTAGAACTAGAGAGGCAAAAAGAGGCTGAACTTGCCATTGAGCTCACTTTGAATGAACAGTTTTCCATCACAATGAATAAGGATTGGGAATATTGTTTGAAGGGGTAAATGATCATCTTGAGAAGCTCTTGAAGAAGTATAAGAGGGACAATGAATTACAAAGAAATATGGCCAAACATTACTCCAAGAAAAATCAGATTGCAAGGTCCAAGCTCCAAAAGATCAAAACAAGACTTGAAACCCTATCCAAGAAAAAAGGAGGAAGAAAAGATTGAAATACTTGCTGAGGCATCAATCATTGCCTAACACACCTCATCAGCCTTCAATAGATCAAATTTTGAAGAATTTTGAGCAATTTTGGAAAATTTTGTAGTTTTTTGCATTTTTGGCAATTTTTGCACCAGTCACACTGCCAAAAGCGCAACGCCCTAGGCACTACGCTTTTCCTAGATACCTCCAAATGAAAAATGGTCACTACCATTAGATTCAGAAGGAAAAATAAAGTTAGGAAAACCACTTTTCTAAGATTTTTTGGGTCAACTGGGCAGTCAAAAGGTCAAAAAACACCCAAAAAATCATGTTTCTGCCTTGTTTTGGAGGCTGGCGTTGCACTTTTGACTAGTCCTGGGAGAATAAACCTTTGGAGAGTCACAAATTGACTATTTTAGAAAATAAAGGTATATTTGGAACTAGATAGGATAGTATTTCCAATGAGCTATCCTGGGCTCAATTTGGACACTGGGAACCCCCTCAAAAGTGGAGCTGAAGTTGGCGTTGCGCTTAGGATAGTGGCGCTGCGCTTTTGACACAAATTTTCTGAGTTTCTTCATTTTGTAAATTTTCTCAGTTTTGACAGTTTCACCTTGACAAATCATGTTTTCACCAATGTAATTTATGGATGTAAATGTAATAATGATGTTTTTACTGTTACCTAGGGTAAATACATTAGGTGAAAACTCTTTTTGTGATGTAATGAATTAGTTTCCAAAAAGTGAGGGATGAGTCACTTTGACCACCCTACACTCTAGCTATCAGTTTAGTTTTTGGTGGAACTGCTCCTCCTCTCATGGATTCGACCCCTGAGGCTGGGAGGAGTTTGTTTGAGGCCTATATCATGTACTTTTTTAGTCATTCTACAAGTTGGAATCCACTGGATGTTGTACTAGTGTTTCAGACTTTGGCATGGAATATATTGGATGAGTTGCAACTATTTTGATGGGATTCATGTGGCATGGTATTTTGATATTTTTTCTTCTTCAGTTACATGTGTGTGAATGTTTTTTATCTTCCATGATCCATTTCACTTCTAAATATGTTTGATTTTCAAGGTGTGATAAGCATAATTCATCTTCTATGCTCTATTTTGGGAAAATCATCATAATTTGTTTCATTTCTTTAGTTTAAAAAGAATCCATGATTTTCATGCTCTTTTTAGCACCTCATTAGTCTAAACCATTTCATCAATATACTACAAAGTGTTAAATTACTTTCCTACCTTGCCCCATTAGATGTCTGCAATTATGATTTTCTTTTGCCTTGACCTAGTTCACTCTCTGACCTAATTCACTCATCCAGTGACTACCCCAATCAAATCAAATCAAAACCCTGAGCTACTATATCTAGCCTAAAACCCTAATCCATCCAAACCTTTTGGTCTGTGATCCTTTGGAGAGATCCCTCTTTGTCTTGGTAGGGCTATCTACTAAGTCAAAAGATTAGTCTGTGGTTACCTTAGCTGGACTTTTCCTCAGCCTTAGAGATCCAAGGGAGTGCTAACATACTGGCACCCTTGCCAGGGAATGAAAGATTCATTTGCCCTGGGTGTACGACAAGTTTTCATTGGAATTTGGTCCTTTGGATGATGGGACTAAGTTTCAAAAAGGCTGATTCCATAATTGTAGTGTCAAGATTATAGAGATGGCTTCAAGAGGACAAATAAGATCTAATTCCACATCCTGATCCAGCTGATTCAGTCGAAGATATTTAGAGCTTATTCAAAAAGCAAATAAGTTCATAAATCACAAGTTCAAATCAAACCTCATTTCATTGGTAAGCTCTTGATCGTTACTTGTTAAAATTTTCTATTGAAATAAATTCCACGGTGGTGAAGTTTGAAGCTTTCTTTGTTCCGCTCAAGTATGAATTCTTTTACCTTACATAGTCTTTGACCTTGTTCAGATTCTGGCTCCGAAAATATATACCAGTTCAAACCTTTACTCGAACCCTCCTTCTTCTGTTGATGATCCTAAAAGATTGTTAAGAAAACCTAGAGTCCCTTTCCCTGAGACTGAAAGCACAGAGTTGGAAAGGACCACTTCCTTGCCAAATCAGATACTGAGTATTGAGGATATTCCTTTTGATATTAAATTCGAGCTATCCCTATTTCGTTCGAAGTTTGAGTCTTGTCTTACAAAGGAAGTGTTTGATCCCATAAAGTTTGATTCATACTTACTCACCTCGAAATCTTTGTTTTTTCAACCTTCTGCTACATCGCAGTCTTCAAAACTTGAGCACGAGGTTTGGTCTAATTTTGAGAAAATTCAAAGCCTAGCCGATCAATTAGAAATTACTACAGAAAAAGCCTATATCCAGTATCAACTTGAAATCTTACCTTCTGCCATAACCTCTACTGCACCTCTGAAATCAACTGTATCGCACGTCCATATTCATCCCAGGCAACTCAACCCATTTTAATCCTCGTACGCCCTCCCCCAATAGTCATGGTGAGATTTTCTCCCTTACAATTACCTGGTCAGTTGGTAGTTGTACCTTAGACCTATGGCCATAGACTCCCTCTTTTTGATGGCAGACCGGGAGTCACAACACAACAACATATTGACAAGATGGATGATTTCATTGACTTAGAGGAGATTTATGATGACGATGCCAAAATGAGACTAATGGCTAAAAATTTTTCCGGAGATGTGAAAAAATAGTTCCGTGGTTTGGCAGCTGGCTCCATTGATACTCCTTAGAGGTTAAATGAGTTGTTCTTATCAAGATGGCGGGAAAATAAGAATCCATTGTAGATCTTGGCGGAATACAATACATTGAAAATGAATTCTAACGAGACGGTTCACGAGATTACTATAAGGTTCAATTAGATTTACAATTCCATTCCAGATAACATGAAACCTCCACCTGATTTGGCACTTCAACATTATCCGGATGCTTTTGATCTGGAGATGGCTTATCAACTACGGGAAAGAGATCCTGCCACTCTGGAAGAAATGCAAAATAATGTAGTGAGTGTGGAACCAAACTTGATGATTAAAAGGTCTCAGTTGAAACATGAGAAACCATAGAAGAAAGTAACAACCAAAGAAGAACCCTCTTCTTCCACCAATCTCAAACTAGATGCTCTGATTAGAACCATGGAGAGGATGGTTGACCGAATGATAAATTCGGATAGGCAGCAGGAGCCACAAGTCAAGAATCCAAATTTTAGAAACTAGCAGCAACCTCAGTACAGGATAAAACAAAGAGAGCCGAAATCTCCCGAGGCATCAACATCTTAGCAGCAAATTTTGACAACCTTGCAACAAAACTATGCTCAAGGAGAATCAGAGGATGAAACAAACCTGATTTTCGAAGAACCACTTCTTTAGGGAAGATTATCATCCCATTTTCTTGACTGAAAATGAGAAGTATGTCGAGAAGATGGAGGAACCTAAAGTTGAAGACTACATACTGGCAAATGAATATGCATTGGAAACCCAATCAGATGATTATCAAAGAGTATACTTGAATGCACTCAGCTCTCAATAGAAGCAATATTCCTTGAGAAACAGAGATGTCCCGATCACTCCCATCTAGAAAAGGACATTGCAGCAGAAGGATATTCAACCAAAGATAATTCCTAAAGGTAATAAAATTCAAGGCAAAGAGCTGGCAATAGCTAACCAAAGAAAAGTAAATCATCCATCTACAAGCAATCCAAACAAGGACCGTGACAGTCAGAAGAAAGATCAGACATCAAAAGATCTACCTGAGAAAAGAGACATCATCCAAAAAGAGGTAGATAAATATAGCTCATTCAATTTAGAAACTAAAATTTCAAAGTTGAAAGAGTCAATCCCTCTTACTGAACTTGTCAAACATAGCTAGTATAAGTTTGATATGGTTAAAATGTTGAAAGTTGACCCTATGTACAACATGGTTAATGTTGAAGATGACCAGCCTGAATTGGTTTTTGGTCCAGCCATAAATGGTCAGTCAGAAGATAGTGAGGTTCCTCCATTTTACTAGAGTTGAAGAATCCATAAGTACATTCTTCATAACTCCATGCTTGACTCCGGAGCCTCCCATAATTTAATGCCCAAGGCCATCATGGAAAATTTGGGTCTATATATAACTCGTGAATACCATGACTTGTATTCTTTTGAATCCGATAAGGTATATTGTCTTGGTATAATAAAGGATTTGGTACTATCCCTCGACCAAATATTTGCAAAGAATGTCTCAATGGATGTGGTGGTAGTTGATATACCACCACGGTTTGGTATGTTATTGTCAAGGTCTTGGGGAGCAAAACTAAGAGGCACACTGTAGTTAGACTTCTCCTATGCCGCTATTCCAGTTTTTGGGAAATTGAGAAAATTGTACCAAGAAACCAAAATGAAATTCATGATAACTAGCAAGGAGAAGCCCAATAATCATCCTATAAATGATGTACATACAGATTTAGAGGCATTTATTTTATATAATGATAGTGGACTGAATGATGTAGATAATCAACCCTTGGAAATTAAAGATGTACCGAAGATTTCCAATTGTATAAGGACAATTTTAGATCAGGAAAAAGAAAAGTTACCAAGTTCATCTGAACAACCATCGAACAAGGCAGAGAAAGGCTCAGAAAAGCAATCAAAGAAGGTAATGGAAAATTTAGAACAACTTGAAGAGAAAGTTCAGAAAATTGACCCAAAGCAGAGACCAGATTTACAACCCTTGGAAGAGGAGCACGGTCTTTGGACCATGGACTTTGATGGTGCTCTCAGGAAAGATGGGGTAGGCATTGGCATTTGGATCTAAAGTCCACATCATCAGCAAGGTGAGGTCCCTCAGAATGTTAGATTATGCTCATACAAGTTAGCTTTTGATTGCACTAACAATGAGGCGGAGTACGAAGCACTGATCACAGGCTTAAAGATCTTGAAAAGATTGGGTGCAAAAAGAATCTCTGTGTATGGTGATTCAGAACTTGTGATCAAGCAAGTTAAAGGTGAATATCAAGCTCACCATCTGCAGATGACACAATATAGAAATGTTGTATTAGATATTTTGAGAATGTTTCCGGAATATACACTTTTGGTTATAACAACGAGTCAAAATCTTATGGCAGATTCTTTGGCTACAGTTGCAAGCAATTTCAAAATCCCCATCTTTTCAAACAAGAAATTTGAGATTCATGTAAAGAATCGACCCCCTATTCCTGACAACCTGCGATATTGGCAAGTATTCTGGGATGAAATGTAGGTAAATAAATTTCTCCAGAGTGAAGAAGAGTTTGAGAATTTTTCCATGGATGAAGTTTACGAAAAGGATGATCAAGTCATCGAGGCAACCCAAGTTGATATACTACAGCTGAAGGAAAACAATATTCCAAAAGGTCTTGTACCTTTGGAAGACTTGTTTGATCAAGATGATGTAGCAAGGAAGCCTACATTAGTTCCTACGAGAAAGGTGTTGAAGACGTGAACATTGGAACAATAGAAAAACCAAAAATGATCAAGCTGTCCAAAACATTATCTCCCGAGGTAAAAGAAAAATATATTCATTTATTGTCTAAATTTTCTGATGTTTTCGCATGGGATTATGCAGATTTAAAGGAGTATGACAAGAAAATAATTCAGCATACCATCCCAATTAAACTGGATCAAAAGCCCTTTAGAAAAAAGCTAAGAAGGATTAACCCAAGGTTGCTGCCATCCATAGAGAAAGAAATTAACAGACTTTTCAAGGCGGGCATCATTGTTCCCATCAGATTTTCTGATTGGATATCAAATCTAGTCCCGACGAGAAAGAAGACCGGAGAAATTAGGCTCTGCATAGACTTCAGAAACTTAAACAAAGTATCTCTGAAAGATAATTATCCACTTCCCAAAATGGGCCATACACTTCAAAGAGTTGTTGGTGCTTTGCAGATGTCATTATTGGATGGTTATTCCAATTACAATCAGATTTTAGTGCACGAGGAAGATTAGGACAAGACATCGTTCACCACACCTTGGGGCACATTTAAATATGCAAAAATGCCATTCGATCTCAAAATATAGGGGCCACTTTTCAGGGTTCCATGGACATAGCCTTTTCCAATGAAAAAGATGTTTTCTTGGTGGTATATTTAGATGATGAAACGGTACTTTCACATCCAGTTGATTAACATTTGCATCATTTAAGAGCTTTTTTGAAGAGATGTAGAAAGTTCGGGATCTCTCTCAATCCAAAGAAAAGTTTTTTTTCTATGGAGGAAGGAAAACTTATCGGCCACATCATCTCAAAGGACAACATCCAGATAGACCCTTCACAAATAGAAGCTATTCAACAAATTGATTTCCCTCGCAACAAGAAAGAAATCCAAGCATTCAATGGTAAGATGAATTTCTTACGCTGATTTATTCCTAATTTGGATGAACATCTTAGAGAGATGACAAATATGTTGAAAAAATAGAATGATGTAAAGAGGTCTGAAGAAGCCCACAAGTCCTTTCATGCAATAAAGCTTGCCCTCACCACTGCCCCTGTTTTAATCAGTCCCGACTACTCCAATGATTTTATTATATTCTCTTTTGCTTCTGAGCATACCATGGTAGTAGTATTAATGTAGAAAAGGGATAAAACCAAGTTTCCAATCACATTTTTCAGTCACAACATCAGGGATGTAGCACTTAAGTACAACATCATTGAGAAATAGGCCTTGTCTTTGGTAAAGGCAGTGAAATATTTTAGAGTTTACATTTTATATTCGCATACTCTTGTTTATGTGCGTAATGCAACGGTAAAAGAAGTTCTTGTGCAAAATGACCCAGAAGGTAGAATAGATAGATGGATAGCAACATTATTAGAATATGATCTTGAGATCAAGCCTACCAAGCTGATCAAGGGTCAAGGCTTAGCCAAACTCATGGCTAAGTCAAATATCCATGCTCTAGATATCAACCTTGTAGCAGCATTGTCCGACAATCAAGAAGAAGTAGATCTCATTCAGGTATCTAATATCTTTCTATCATCTCCACGATATTATGATATTATTTATGTTTTGCAACATCTAAATCCCCCTCCAGGCATGTCTAAGGCTAAGAGTAGGTCATTGAAGTTGAAGGCTTCTAAATATTGCATTATGGACAATGCACTCTATTGGAAATATCCTAGAGGTGTGTTTCTAAACTGTTTGACTGAAGATGAGTCTAAAGATGTAATCAATGACTTTCACAAAGGAGATTGTGGGGGCCACTTGTACTGGAAGACCACAGCCAACAAAGTACTGAGAGTGGGTTACTATTGGCCTACACTTTTTGCAGATATCTACAAGGCAGTGATGAGTTGTCATGAGTGCCAAGTTTTCCAAGGTAAAAGAAAACTTCTTCCTTTGCCTCTACAACCTATATTAGTTCATGCACCTTTTCAGCAGTGGGGCCTAGATTTCATAAGCGATATTAACCCATCATCATCCGCACAACACAAGTGGATATTGATAGCTATATACTACTTTACTAAGTGGATCGAAGCGATTCCAACCAGGTAAGCAACATATTTAGTTATCATTCAGGTTTTAGAAACTAATATCTTGTCCCGTTTTGGTTGTCCTAATAATATCATCACAGACGATCTGACAACATTCAAGTCTAAAAATATGACTAAGTTTTGTGACAAATACAACATTATTTTGGGACATTCTACAACATACTATCCACAAGGAAATGGTCTGGCGGAATCCTCCAATAAATCCTTAATCAATATCATCAAGAAAATGTTGGAGGCCAACAAAAAGAATTGGCACAAAAAGTTGATCAATGCATTGTGGGCAGATTGGGTGAGTAGTAAGAAATCTCTTGGAATTTCTCCTTTTCAAATTGTTTATGGAGTAGATACTATTTTTCCTTCATCATTAATATTCCTAGTCATGAAATTGTTACAAGAAGCAGGAATTGAAGAGAATGATATACAACACCGGATCAATCAAATGATTCACCTACAGCAGACACGGGACGAGGTATTTCAGAAAACCTCTAAGCTCCATGAGAGGATAAAGAAAATATATGACCGGAAAACGAAGGAGGATGATTTCAAAATTGGAGATGTGTTGCTTCGTTGGGATGCCATAAACGAAGACAAGGGTGAGCATGGCAAATTCGAAATTCTATGGAAAGGCCCTTATCAGATTTCAGCTTTCCGAGGACAAAATGCTTTCTTGTTGGACGAGATGAATGGAGAAACATGCTTAGGAGGACCAGTCAATGGTAGGCTCCTTAAGCACTATCTTTCCTGAATTATATAGATTTCATTGTACATAACAATTTAATTTTCTGCAAGTGTGAAGTAGAGAATCACTGGAGTTCGTAGCCCAAAGTGAAGGCCATGGAGCTTGAATGATTTTATACCATTTTCAATGTTCAGTCGTTAGTTAAGTAAGTTAGTTTTGAGTCAGTTTGTCTTATTCTTGTTGTCAAAATTTAGTCATGCATTTCAGTTTAAGTTTTTGACCGTATCGGCCTACATGGTTAGGCACTTGGGCTACGAGGTTCTTGACACCTCCAAGGAGCTGCCATACCCAAATAAGGCTGATGTTAGAGTCAGTATTTTCATACTGGCATCAGTGATCAAAACTCCTCTTTTATATCATACTAGGGTCCCATTATGAAATTTTTGTCATACCATAGGACCATAGGATCACGACGGGGGGATAAGGGCTAGACCATAGTCCGACCCACGTGGCGGTAGGAATAACTGAAACTACAACATGTGTGCATTCAACAAAATTGTGGCATTTAACCTGACCACGACACTTAACGTTAACCCCCCCACCATAATCATTGCCATGTGACAACAACACCCATAGCATTAATCATCTACGCAAATTGTTAATCGCCAGCTCCACCAGTACCACCAACTGCGCCATGTGAATGTGCTCACCCAAAACCGTAACCATCGACCCAAGACATGTGGTGGAAATGTGGCCATGATTTTCAGAAATAAGGCGTTATTAGGCATTTAAATGCTCTGACAATTTTACCCAGAGTTTGGTGGAATCAACGCTCTATTAGTGGATTTTGGGGCAAAATTGTAGGACCAGTGCTAGATTTGGGGGGATTTGGAGAGCGAATAGTGCAAGAGCTAGGGAAGCTCATATATTCTTCAATTTTTGGTGTTTTCAGTAGCAGGAAGAGGCTAGACATGCATTTTTGGGTCTTCTGAAGCTAATGGAATAGGTTTCAAAGTCATTGGAACACTTTTGAAGAGAGTTTTTGCATTTTAATTCTATGAGTGCTAGGATCAACCAGTGGGTTGAATTAGTTTTTGAAGGATTTTGAGAATGAGGAGGACCTTGTAGGGGTTTTCTGTCCTTCATATATTTTCTGCAGCAGCTGAGACATCTATGGCATAGCTCATGTTTCTTTTTTCTCATTATGTCTTTGAGGAAAGTTCTCTTTTAGTACTTCAAGTGAATTTTTGTACTTGTTATGCTCATTTTTAGATGGAGTATGGGGTCTTGATTTGAGAACCCTTTTCTTTCTGATTGTTTGATGACTGAATAGAGGTTGTCATGTTTTTTGTTAGGGTCCCACCCTAACCCCCTTATTTATGTCATGGGATCACGTCATAGTCAAGAGTCAATAAAGCCCATATTAATATTTGTAAGTGGTTAACCCGCAATTAATGACGGGACCACAGTTAGTTGCAAATGGGCGGTAATATTAGATAGATGGTAATAAAACCCACGGTATTGGCCCATGGTATTGCATGTATGAGTCATATATAAAGAATAGAGACTCCCTGCGAGGAGTATCGTGTCTTGTTTTTGTAATCGAGCTCTGCTCTATTGGAGGTTGCCCCCTCGAAGAGGCCTGTGAACATTTCTCTCTGAATAATAAAATCATTGCTATTCTGTGTTCTGGGTATCTTTTCTTCGCATATTCAGTGTTCTCGGTATTTTTTCTCGCATATTCTGTGTTTGGGTATTACTTTGCAGGTTAAGAGCATAACAAGTGGTATCAGAGCACTTTCCAGGGCTCGGTGGGATCTCCAAATTTTAGAAAAAAAAAATTTGGCTAGAGACGTGTTCCGGCGTCTTTAAACCACGGGATCTGTCGTTAAGCGCATAAACCTGCGGATTTGGGGAGGCATGCACGCAGGAAATACAAGAGGTGGTCACGTCTGTTGGACTCCCTTGTAACCCCTGTGGGTACCCCTTCGAGTAGTAGCGCATTAGACAGAACCGCGCACGGACTGTCTTCCACGTACCCTCTGGGTATATAGGAAGCCCCATAGCTACCTTGAAGCCTCGCCATAGATAAACCTTCGGCCGTCTTGTGGCTACAGTACATTGAGAACAGCACTCGGAGAGATTACTCGCCCGTACGATAGGGTAGTCGGGTTGTACGGCTAAGGGTACGGTCGATCCTCCTTAGTTAGAGCCCTGAAACATTGGGCCGAGTACTACTGTCAGACCCTTATGTATATTGCGATCTGTAGCACCTGACACTCCTCAAGACCATAGTTCCCTTTCTATTGGGGGATCACACATCATCTATTCCAGATCAGCAAGTGCAGCAGCAGCAGACATCAGTACCGCAGCTCTATCAGATCAGCAGCAGCAGTGTTCCACCATTCAGATCTCTCAGATCCACCAGATCGGAGTAGTTGTGAAGGGTTCCACCATTCAGATCTCTCAGATCCACCAGATCGGAGTAGTTGTGAAGGGTTCCTGTACCTGGCTATAATTTTCGCAGGACTTTTGGCGGCATTAACATTTTGAGGATTTGGCGACTGCAGTATTGATCAAGAAGGAGTAAAACTCCGTTAGGAGTTTTCCAAAAAAAAAAAAAGTCTGAGATCTTCCGAAGCGCTTATTTGTGATCTAGCCCATCAGCATCAGGACAACGAGCTGAGCACGGTGGTACCATTCAATTTCTTCGAAAAAAAAAAATTTTGCGGTCCCAATTTTTCATCAAGTTGGTGTATGGTAGAAACTAGAGCTCAAGCAATGGCCAATGAAAGACTAGACAAACTTGAAACAGATATGAACGAGCTCAAAAATACGCTTGACGGACTATCTAGCATGGTACGGCAAGCACTCGATAAGGGCAAGGAGCCAGCTCTCGAGGAACACTATAATGACCATGTACACCATGAGGGTGAGTCTAGCCACTCTCCTCACGTCTGGCACACCCATCCACCACCCAACAGAGATCTCCCACTCAGTCAGCGACCTCCCAAGTTGGATATGCAGAAATTTGACGGTTCTAACCCGTCCGCATGGCTAGCACAAATGGAACAGTATTTCAAATTGAATCGTCTCCAAGATGATTGGACTAAGATTGGAGTGGGGACCATGTACTTGGACAATGAACGATGGCAATGGGCGGAATGGCATCAACGTCGCAATGCACCTTTTTCGAGTTGGGCCCAATTTGCCAAAGCTCTTCGAGATCGCTTTGAACAGGGAGACTCCTTTTTGGGCCGTCTCACTAAGCTCCGACAGACGGGTACAGTGGATGAATATATCACCGCTTTTGAAGCCTTGGCCTTCCGCACTCAGCATCTCTCAGATGAGTTCTACACGGAATGTTTTATCAGTGGTCTTAAAGAAGCCATCAAAGCTCAAGTTCTACTCCACCACCCTCCCACATGGACGGAGGCTTGCCAGGTAGCCCGTAAGGTGGAGCGTGCCATAACAGCCCAATACAGCCACCCCAATTTCCCCACTAAAGGTCGTCCCCCACAAGCTCATACCACGACTCAGACACTTAAGGTCCAAAAGGTGTCACCTCAGGAAATGGCCGAGAGAGGGAAGCAAGGACTATGTTACTACTGTGATGAAAAATATTCCCCTGGGCATAAATGCAAGGAGCCCAAGTTTTTTCAAATAGATGCCACTAACTACAGCTCCATCGAGGAAGATCCACCTCTTGAGGAACCGGAGGTGATCGAAGAAGACAACCAAAAGGAGATTGTATCTGATGACCCAGTTATTTCGCTCAATGCGTTGGCAGGAATCTCTTCCCCTCAAACTCTCAAAATCAGGGGTTTTCTTAAACATCGCCCAGTAATAGTCTTGATTGATAGTGGAAGTACCCATAATTTCATCCATTAAAAAAATCGCCGAAGCAGCGCATTGTTATGTACGGGCAGTCTCTAACTTCTAGGTCAAAATTGCAGATGGGGGCACAATGAAATGTGAAGGCCGCTGTGAAAATGTCAAGCTTCAAATGGGGGATTATCAGTTGAAAACCCACATGTTTGCCATACACATGGGGGGATGCGACATTGTCCTAGGTGCTGAATGGCTCCGCACACTTGGGCCAATCACAATGGATTTCCAGGAGTTATATATGAGTTTTAAGCAGAACAACTCCACACATACCCTCCGTGGCCTCCAGGCGGGAGCACCCTCTGTCATCAGCTCGCATCGGATGGAAAAATTGTTAAAAAAGGGCCATCATGGAGTAGTAGCGCAATTTAATGCCATCCAGGTCGTCGACACCAAACCTCTGCCAATTCATCCTGAGATGCAGCAGATTTTAAATACCCATCGGACGGTCTTTGACAAGCCTCATGAGCTTCCACCCTCGCGAGGGGAACATGATCATAGCATCACCTTGGTTCCAGGGGCTCAACCCCCAAATGTGCGGCCATACAGATATCTGTTCACTCAAAAGAATGAAATAGAAAATATCATCAAGGAATTGTTGGAAGCAGGTGTCATTCGTCCCAGCATTAGTCCTTATTCATCCCCAGTGGTCATGGTCCTCAAGAAAGATGGGGAGTGGCAGATGTGTCCCGACTTCAGGGCCCTCAACAAGTTGACAGTCAAATATAAATTTCCAATTCCGGTGGTTGACGATTTTCTAGACGAACTCAATGGTGCTCAATTCTTCACCAAGTTGGATCTTCGCTCCGGCTACCACCAAATTCGCATGAAGGAAGTCGACATTCCCAAGACGGCTTTCAGAACTCATGAAGGCCATTATGAGTTCCTGGTCATGCCATTTGGTCTCTGTAATGCCCCTTCTACTTTTCAGAGTCTTATGAATCACATCCTCAAACCATATCTCAGAAAATTGTCCTTGTCTTCTTCGATGACATTCTCATCTATAGTGGCACCTGGGCGGCACATCTTCAGCATGTAGATCTACTCTTGCAACTGCTCCGCAAGCATAAATTATTTGTCAAGATGTCTAAGTGTGCATTTTTCATGGAAGAAGTTGAGTATTTGGGCCACATTGTGGGGCGTGAAGGTGTCAAGGTGGACCCCAAAAAGATCCAGGCAATGCAGGAATGGCCTCAACCTAAGACTTTGAAGAGCTTGAGAGGATTTTTGGGTCTCACAGGCTATTATCGTAAATTTTTCCGCAACTATGGCTGCATAGCGAAGCCCCTCACTCAAATCCTAAAGGAAAATTCCTTCTTCTGGACCGAGGAAGCACAACAGGCATTTACCGCGCTCAAAAACGCCATGTGTACCACTCCAGTCTTAGCACTACCTGACTTCACCAAATCCTTTGTCATTGAAAGTGATGCTTCGGGTACAGGTATTGGGGCGGTCTTAATGCAGGAAGGGCGACCATTGGCCTTCACAAGCCAACAACTCAGTGGGAGGAATCTGGGACAATCTACCTACGAGAAGGAAATGATGGCCATCTTACATGCAGTCGAGACCTGGCGACCTTACTTATTGGGGCGACGTTTCCAAATCCGCACAGATCATCACAGTCTTAAATATTTTCTGGAGCAACGCCTATCCTCCCCACAACAAAACAAATGGTTAGCCAAAATGCTGGGATATGATTATGAGATCATTTACAAGAAAGGGAAAGACAACAGTGTAGCAGATGCATTATCGCGCCAATTTGAGGAGGAAAGTACTCTGCTCGCAATTTCCCTTCCCATTCCAGACTGGATTGAAGAAGCTCGCAGGGAATGGTTTGCACACCCAGGGCTCTCCCAACTCATTTCTCAATTGCAGGTAGATCCTAATTCTGGCACGGGCTACTCGTGGCAGAATGATATTCTTCGCTACAAGGACAGAGTCGTCATATCACCAACATCTACCCTCAAAAGTCGCCTTTTGGCAGAATTGCACTCATCTCCCATTGCAGGACATTCGGGCTTTCAGAAGACGTATGCTCGCACCAGAAGATCATTCTTTTGGACAGGCATGAAAAAGGACGTCCTTACCTTCGTAGCCGAATGTGATGTCTGTCAACGCCACAAAGGGGAAACCGTCAACACACCAGGCACCTTACAACCATTGCCCATTCCGGCCTCCATTTGGACAGAGGTTTCTATGGATTTCATTACAGGTCTTCCAAAGTCAGGGAACAAGTCAGTCATCATGGTGGTTGTGGACCGACTGTCGAAGTATGCTCATTTCTGCGCCCTACCCCACCCGTTTACACCAACCTTGGTTGCTCAAACTTTCATGGATCAGATCTTCAAATTACATGGCATGCCCACTTCTATAGTGTCCGACCGTGACCCGATCTTCACCAGCAATTTTTGGCAGGAACTCTTCAGACTACAAGGCACTCAACTCAAACTCAGTACTTCATATCATCCGCAAACAGATGGTCAAACCGAAGCTGTCAACAAATGTCTAGAAACCTACCTTAGGTGTTTCACTTCAGAAAAGCAACACCTTTGGGCACAGTGGCTACCTCTGGCTGAATGGTGGTATAACACCAACTATCATGCCACCACCAAAATGACTCCCTATGAAGCAGTATATGGTCAACTTCCACCTTCCCCTACTTCTTATCTCAAGGGATGCTCCAAAGTACAAGCAGTCGATCAACTCCTACAACACCGCGCAACCATGATTGCCCATCTTCGCGAGAATCTTCATCAAGCTCAGAACCGCATGAAGCAACAGGCTGACCAACATCGCTCAGAACGCCAATTTCAAGAAGGGGATCAGGTCTTTTTGAGGCTGCAACCATATAAGCAAACATCACTCAAAGATAAGGGTTGTCAAAAGCTCTCTCCAAAATTCTACGGACCATACCAAGTACTTCAGCGCATTGGAGAAGTGGCTTACAGGTTGGCTTTGCCACCTACGGCAAAAATCCATCCAGTTTTCAATGTATCGTGCCTCAAGAAAGTGATTGGGAACAATTGCCGCGTTCAAACCAGTCTACCTGAATTAGACGAAGAAGGGTCAATCTGGCTTCAACCCGAACAGGTTCTAGACACCCGAGACAAGCACCTGCGCGGCCGCATGATTAAGGAGGTCCTCGTCAAATGGAAAGACACCTCCCCGGAAGATGCAACTTGGGAACCAGCCACTATTCTTCAGCAGTTTCCGCAGCTTCAGCCTTGAGGACAAGGCTAGTCTTAAGGGGGAGGGCATGTTAGGGTCCCACCCTAACCCCCTTATTTATGTCATGGGATCACGTCATAGTCAAGAGTCAATAAAGCCCATATTAATATTTGTAAGTGGTTAACCCGCAATTAATGACGGGACCACAGTTAGTTGCAAATGGGCGGTAATATTAGATAGATGGTAATAAAACCCACGGTATTGGCCCGTGGTATTGCATGTATGAGTCATATATAAAGGATAGAGACTCCCTGCGAGGAGTATCGTGTCTTGTTTTTGTAATCGAGCTCTGCTCTATTGGAGGTTGCCCCCTCGAAGAGGCCTGTGAACATTTCTCTCTGAATAATAAAATCATTGCTATTCTGTGTTCTGGGTATCTTTTCTTCGCATATTCAGTGTTCTCGGTATTTTTTCTCGCATATTCTGTGTTTGGGTATTACTTTGCAGGTTAAGAGCATAACATTTTTAGAGTTTGAGTTCTTTGTAGAAGAATATTTCCTTGAAGAGGAAACTAGCCACTCTTTTGGTCAACACATTTTATGTATTCTTTATCACTGAATTATCTTGAGCAGAATGAGATTGGGTCAAGCCATTGGAAGCTAGACCAAGGAGACATAACCTAGGAGGGGTGAACTCCTTTATCAATTTTTGAGTGTATTACTATTATTCTTTTGTTTGGTGTTTTCTTAATTCATGTTTTAAGCTCATGAATTACATATAAAGACATGAAAAATCATGTAAAACTTGCAATTTACCTCATAATCCTCAAGCACTTTGTTTACTATTCTGAATTGGAATTTAGCACAAAACATACTAACTTTCCCATTCAGATCAAGTTGGTATTAGAGCTCTTGGTTTTCTTTTTGAAAGGAGGATTTATTTGTTTGCAAGTGAATGTGAAGCTTACAAGTTTGAAGCTCAAAAGAGGAGAAGGTTTCGACAGGAGAGAAAAATTTCCACAATCTCTACCACCAGTTCTACCTCAAATTGTAGTTGAAGCTTTAGTAAGCATGGGCATGAGTTCAAAGCATGATAGTCTCCAAGATTTGGAGGAAATTATTGCATTTCTCCAACAAGAGAATATGGAGATCAAAGGACTACTTGAAGTTTTTAAGGAAGAGAAGCAAAAGATGTGCCTCATGTTGCCGAATATTGTGAAGGAACAAACTGATGAATGTTGTTCTACTAAAGTACTAAAGAGTACCTCCAATACTAAGCAATCTTGTGGGCATGGAAAGAATGAAACCTATGGCTCTTGTCAAATGGAGGATATGTCCTATTTACTAGGGACACAAGGAGGTTTCCTTGAAGCATCGTCCAACACTTCATCTAGAGAAGAGAAAAAGAAGGAATTGTTGGATGAGTATCCACAAGAGGCTAGTGCAGAAAGTCCCTCAGAGAAGGAAGATGGCCAAGACTGCAATTTTTGTCCGAATGATGTTGAGCTTGAGGTTCTATCAGCACCAAAGTTCAAGGACTTGAAAAAAGAAAGACCAAGAGTCCAAGAAGACCCCTCAAGAATTAAGATAGAGTTTAAGAGCATCTTTGTCCCTCAGTTGAAATATGAGGAAAATGGTAAGAATTTACATGTAGTTTCTTTACATATAAATGTTGATTTAAGCTCTTTTGCAGCTTTTGAGAAGCATAGAAAAGGCATAGGAGTAATTCTCTTTTCCAAGATGGGTTACAAGGGAGGAGTCCTTGGAGTGAACAATCAGGGCATTATCCATCCAATTGAGGAGAAGAAGAGACCTTGATATGAAGGTTTGGGCTATGTTGAAAAGGAAGAATGGTCTTCCAATGATAACTCTTAGGTATCTTTTTCGTTTTGTCATAAGAGAGGACTTGAGGAGGAAAATTGTTGGGATTTGCATCTGGAATTGGCACCAGCTTGGTTTCTAAAGCAAAAGGAGGACATGAAATGCAATAATTCTCCAAAGAGAGATGAGCGAGTTGAAGAAGAGACTAAGACAATTTCTTCTTGCCATTCATGTTCTCCTCACCAGTGGCTCATAAGCCAAAGGACAACCATAAGAGGTATAAGTGTTCTGATTATTCAAAGGCTTTTGATGATTGCAAACAACATGATGATTTGAATAACATGTTGTGGAATGTTTTTCCATGCACGTTTTGTCATGCACCTAACCATTGTTTAGCTATGTGCCACAAAAGGAAAGCATTAGTCAAGAAGATGAATACGTCAACTGGAATAGAGACCAAGAAGAGAAATTCTCATCCAAGTTTAAAGACATTTGTGCCAAGAAAAGCTCACAAAAACTTTTTCACTCATTGCAACATAAGTGGGCATTGGATTGAAAAGTGTTGGAAGTTGCATCCACATCTTCATCCAAAGAAGGACAAACAGGTAATGGAATCACCTGAGAAGGAGAAGGTAGAGGAATGTGCAAGGCACACCATAACCATTCCAGAAGTAGTTCCAGAAGGAAGTGAAGTGCAAAAAGAAAATTCCCTAGCATGGTTGGGTAAGAAATGGTTGGACTATTTGTCTAATTAAAGACTACATTTATTTTGTATTTCACTTGTTTCATGTCCCCACAGTTGGGCATTTTGTAAAAATGATGTTTGTGAATAAATCACTTATATGCAACAATAATTTATTTGGCATTGTTATGCTATTTTTGGCTTGACGATGAGTCAATTTGTATGGGAATTTGGGAGTCAAATTTATTCCATATTGTAAGATGCATTTCAATTTGTGGAAATTTTAGTAAGCATCCTAAACTTTTGGATGAGTAGTTGCAACACATTCAATATGTTACAAATGTGTCAAGCACTCATTTATACAAGTATTCCTTCCTATGAATGCTTCTTCGAGTGTCATATTATTGAGGATTCTATGAGGAATTCTATTTTGTATATATACAAAAGTCATTGCTACTTCTCCCCATATAAATTTTGGTATGTCTTGATAAAAAATCATTGTTTGTATAAATTCTTCAACTGTTCTATTTTTCCTTTTTGCAACTCCATTCTGTTCAGGATTGCAAGGAACAATAGGCTCCTCTTAATTATTGCTTCTTTGAAATATCCATTTATTTATTTTGAAGTGTATTCTCCACCATTATTGGATCTCAAAGTCTTTATTCTCCTTTCGATTAAGGTCTCTACTTCATACCCAAATTCCTTTAACTTTTCAAATACTCTATCCTTTGATTTGAGTAGATAGAGCCATGTCTTTCTTGAGTGATCATCAATGAAGGTTACAAAATAAATATGATCTCCAAGTGATTTGTCAGGAATACACCCACACAAATCTGAATGAATGAGGTCCAATATTTTTCTAGACCTTGTTTCATTGCTTTTAAATGGCTTCCTTGTATTCTTTCCTAAGGCACATCCCTTGCATATTCCTTCACGATCTTCTTTGATATTGGGAATGCCCTTTACGAATTGATTGAGAGAGGGAATAACCTAATAATGTAAATGTCCATATATTCTATGCCATAGTTCAATGGGTTTGATTTCCATGTGAACTAGGGCTTGAGGAGATGGTGTTATGACTCTATATAGAATTCCTTCACTTACTCCAATTACCCTAGCTTTATCGATGCTTGAATCTTTTCCCAAAGCCATAAATTTTCCATCTATAAAAGAAATTCTATCACCTTTATCTTATAAGAAATAAATTGAAAGTAAATTCTTTTCCAAACTTGGAACATACATTATATTGTTGAGATGTATCTTTGCTCCATTGTCTAGCTTCAAAGAAATTGATCCCAGGCCTTTAACAACATAACTTTTGTTGTCTCCCAATTCCATTACATGAGAAAATTGTTCCTTTGATAGAGTGTGAAGTTATTTTATATCTCATGTCCACTATCAATAATCCATCCATTGGCATCATTGAGTGACTCTATGAGTGCAGCCAAGAACCCTTTGATTTTGACGTTATTGAATAAGTTGTAGATGATTCTTTTGATCCAACTTCCTGCAACATTGAATCATATTTTCAAGTATCTTATCATAGAGGGAGTAACTTTTCCTTTCAAGCCAACAGAGTGTTCTCCAGTATTACTTGACCCTAACTTTGATACCATGTTGAGAAATCAGTGCTAGTATTATTAGGGTTTGATTTCTCTTTCTTGATAATTACTTGTGAATTATGGTGGCTTATTTTACTTCTTTATTATATTATCTTTCATCAAGAAATTACCAAATTATGTGTGTATGAAGATCACAAGAACAAGAGACACAAGATGTAGGCACTTAGCCAGGGAAAAACCCCTATCTAAGGGAAAACCTAGTCAAACTTCTTCCTTCAGTAGTTAAGACGAGATAATCCAAGACTCTTCGACTTAGACACAAACTTTCACCAGCCACCAAGTCTTCTCTTCCTTTTAGCAACTTTGATCTAGACGTTTGACCTCGCAGCAGTAGAACTTCGACCCAACAAATACAAAAATTCAACCTTCCACGGAGCATAACTTTGACCCAACAAATCCAAAACTTTGACCTTCCCAGTAGTAGAACTTTGATCCAAAAAATCTAGAACTTCAACCTTCCCAACAACAGAACTTTGACCCAGAAAATATCCTAGTAACTTCGCATAAAAGAGAAAGAGATAGCCCAAAAACTTTGACTTGTTCTTCTTATGTAATCCTTCCTTATTCTCCTTGAATTTCAAACTTTTTTGCAATTCTTTCTTGTGTATCAAACTTGATGAGTTTCTGTCCAAATAGATCGAATTGCACTTGTATATATAGCCTCTTATGTGGGTCGAATTGTCCTCTTGTAGGCCGACTTCATCAGGCAAGGGCCGACTTGGTGTGGAGGTGACAAATTACATATTTGACTCAATAATAATTCTTTTTACATGATTCAAAAGCCCAAGAAGGGTCTCATTGAATGGACAATGACTCTAATGACTCATTATAAAACCTAGAAGTCCTCAATGGGGACTTTGACCTATAAAATGATGAGCCAAGCATGAAACCCATGCTTTAATAAGTCATTGTAACAATAATAAAATTTTCTTATTCATTCTTTGACTCAAATATAAATATGAAGACCGAACCTAGTTATGTTCTTCAACAAAGCTGATGGTGGAAGATGACATCAACATGATGTGGCTATACGAAGGACACGTGGTAGTCAGATTCAACATTATTGAGTGGCCTAATGGGGAAAACCCCAGTGACATGTGTCACCACTAAGGAGACGCCACGTGGGGTTGATGACGAGAGCATGCTATCATCTTGGAAGCATATCGGAGGTCAGGGATTTTGTAACTCCATTGTAATTGCTTTTAAAAAAAAAATTGATACTGGAAAGCTCCGATGTGTTTGGAACATGGTCATGGAGCACACAGAAAAAAGTGCGTAGTGAAGATATTAGCAACTAAGTGCTATGGTGACCCCAGGTGGGAAGTATTTTAGAGGTCAGAATTTATTAACTCCTCTATAATTGTAATTTGAAGAAATTTCTGATACTAGGGAGCTTTGATGTTGATTAGCACTTGGTCATGGAGCCAAAAGGACCAAGGGTGTAGTTAAGAGCTTAGCACCTAAGTGTTATGGTGACGCCACATGGGAAGTATTTCAGAGGTCGAAATTTTGTAACTCCTCTATAATTGGAATTTGAAGAAAGTTCTGATACCAGGGAGCTCCAATGTGTTGGCGTTTGGTCATGGAGCCCAAAAGAACCAAGGGTGGAGATCAAGAACATGAGGATATAGGCCCCCAACAGGATCCTTAAGGGCTTAGCACCTAAGTGCTATGCCGCCGGTCATAGAACCCAATCCTATGGTGAGAAAACAATAAGAGGCTAAGAAAAAGGGGCTAAAGGCCAGCCTTAGAATTTTATAATCGCAATTTCGTAACATATCGTGGAAATAAAGTTATGACATGTGGAGGATCCAAAATTATAGCACAATGGTGTAGGAAGGATGAATGATTCAGAAACTATGTAAATGTGCATAGTAAGGTTGGTGTCATAGGAGTAATGGAGACTGTAGAGATCGCTGAGTGAAGGAAGCAAGTACCACGATTGCACAAATGAGTTAGTGGAGTCAATGGTGACAGAGACAAAGAGGACCATGATTTGCAGAAGCAACAGTTGACCCTAAACAACCACGATTGAGCTTTCTTGCACACTACAACAAGTTTGTCATGAGCTGAGACAATCCATCCCTGATCTTTCTTCCATGCTACAAGAAATTGAATGAAGATCAAAGCCTTAGGTACAGGAGATTTTTTCATAGAAAGAACAAGAGCCTTGTTGATTGTGCAAAATTGATTAAAAAATTATGTCTCGACATGGGAACACTCAGGTTCCCATCCTCATGTTTAATGCAACAACAATGAGTGAGAGAACAAAGCCCATTCTCAGTGGTTAATGAGGCTGCAGTGCCTATGTATCATACACGACAACAGGAAGGAGTGCTAAGTACTAAGTACACACGGGTAGTGCGAATGGAAAAATTCAAGAAATGAGACGCAAAAACAAGATGGAGAAGGCATGTAGAACTATACTCTGATAGTTTGAATAGTAGAGTGATGGTTGAAAATGAAAACATCGATCACTGTGTTTCAGTGAAACAAAACTTGTAATTGTAGAAGAGAAAAGTGAGGGAAGCAACATTGACTAGTGATTTGTGTGGAGAGCTTTGTGCATGAGTGCGGTGCTAAGGAGAGGCCAAGTGTACCTATTAAGTGGAAAGAGGTGATGTGTGCCTATGTTGCAAAGAAAAGTGGTTGAGTGAGACTGTGTTGTGGCGAGAGGCTGAGAGATCCTGTGGAATAAAATGGGTTGATGACATTTAATGTTTGCTATTGAGAATAGAGGTCCAAGAAGAGTAGGTGCTCTTATTTAAAAGTGTTGAACATGTTAGTGTCAGTCTTTCTAGCCTTCCTCCACTGATCAAATATGCTCTTACAAAGTGGTCTCAGAGTATCCAGGTCAAATTTTGTCATTTCAAAAAAATTTCAAGCAAAATTTGGTCACTAGGCATTAGGTCTAGGGTTTGCTTTCACTCTTTTCAAAATTGCCCAAATGCCAATCTATGTCACTATTCAGCTGAGTCTATCATCATTCATAGGGTTGTCATTATCATGTTAGTGTCTAATGAGTCATTTTACAACTTTTTCATGCTTCAGTTGTGCCTTGGTAAGGTCCATTTCCCTCTCCTTGGGTTTTGGAGGTAAATTCTCTTCGAGGGTCAAAAATTTGTATCTTGATGTTCATACACCTTCCCCTATCATTAATGTACCTTATTAAACACTTCCCATCACTCAAATTCCTCATTTTTTCCACAAACCCTAGTTTCTTGCTACAACCTGGCAAGTTTCTAGGTTGGGCCTGTGTTTTGCCCTTTTGGACCCCTTCCCCTCATTCAATCTCTGAGATTCCACTTCCCCCTGCTTCCTAACATCCCTCCCTACTTCCAAAAATTTCCCCAAGAATTTAGAAGCCCCTTATCCCCTTCATTTCGCTTCATTTCGACAAAATTCCTTGTTTCACACATCGGGACAAGTTTCACTCAAAAGATGTTTCAGAGAAATCAAAGATGAATTTTGAAAAACTGAGAGAGGTTTTTGTTCAAAACATGCCAAGGAAGAAAAAAATCCTTCAATTTTTACACAGGTATAATGGTTTTAGAGAAATGTCAAAAATATCGTTGCCTCAGGAGAATTGAAGGCACCTCTGAAGTGACCTTGGGAAAATCACGTTTTCTCCTAGCTTGGTTGGCCAAATGACTTGCTTGATGAGTCAAATGATAACTAGACACAAATATATTTCCAATGAGCTATCATGAGCTCAATTTGGAGTTGAGGAAGGCATTCAAAAGTTGACTGCAACAGCACTCTGCCTTGAGGCAGCCTCATTTGGCACATTTTGACCAGTCTTGGGAGATTTGATTTTGACAAGACAAATGAACTCCAAATTGAAAAATTCTAGTTGGGTTGGAAAGTAGACTCAAAGACCTTTCCAACGAGCTATCCTGCGCCCAATTTCAACACCGGGAAGGCCTCCAAAAGCCTCCTGCAAAATGCACTATGTAGCTGGGTGCGCGCTACGCATTAGGGAGGGCGCGCTACGCGTCAGGGGCGCGCTACACATCAGGCTGCCTTTCTCAGTGTTATTTTGCACGTGCGCTACACGTCAGAGGGGCACTACACGTTGGACAAGGTGTGCTACGCGTTGGGTTTTTCGCCCAACAAACTGTCAACAAGCTACCAAATCCACTTTTCTCTCAAGCAAATTGCAGGTAGGCCTCTCCTCCATGGCTAGATTTGGTTTTGCAAGATGAATGAGAAATTAATATGTTAAAATGCCATGAAAATGAAAATTCAAAACCCTACTTTGCTGTGGAAGATTTAAAAACTTAATGGTGCTAGGGTTTCAAAATATTTTGCTGTCCAAGGTTGCCCATTTTTTATCCCTCTTTTCCCTCATCTCCATCCACATTCTCCTTCAAATTTTCCCATAAAATTTCGTAATTTTCCTCTCTTAATCCCAAAACCTACTTCACCCCAAAACCCTACAATATCAAGATTTCCATATCCCTTCCCTTCCCTAAATTCCTTGTTTTATTTCCATTATTCCTTAATTCCCTGATATTCTCCCCTTCTTAATATTCCCTTGTTACATTTGTTTTCCCCTTGGTCACAGCATTGTTTAGATCAGAAAAGCAATTCACATTAAGTTGTATACAGCAGTTTCACATATCAGCATTCATCCAAAGCAGTCGTGCAACAACAGTTATGTCATCTGGTCATTCATCCGATTATGAAGTGGAAACCCAAAGTGACTCACCCTTGGAAGGACATGCACTCATGAGGCTTCATAGAGGTGGCAGAAATATCATTACTTGTCCCGGAACTTGGTGTACAAAGCGAGAATCAGAAGTTTGAAAGCAAAGGTAAAGAGAGCTTCAAGGAGGCAAAAAGTGGATGAAGGACTCTAGATATTGGCTGAGGCATCCTTGGCTCATCATTGCCCTTGATGAAGAACCTACAGTCCAAATTTCAAGAAATTTGGAGAAATTTTTGACATTTTGGAATTTTTGCACTAAAAAACAGGTTTTTGCCCTCAACGCGTAGCGCGTCGCGCGCTACCCTTAAGTTGGGGAAGTCCATTTCATAAAAACTCAGCATTTTTGGATTTGTCATGACAAATTACACTTTCTCAGCCACTGCCAAGACATTTCATGGAGATTTGAGCCCTCAAAAGGTCAAAAAACAAGCAAAAAATGACCTTCTGCCACTTTTTGGACACACAGGAAGCAGTCTTGGGAGATTGCATTTTTGAAGGGGCAAATGGCCACCAAATTGAGAAATTCCACTTGAACTAGAGAGTAGACATCCAAACCTTTCCAACAAGCCCACTTTTGCCTCATTTGGATGCCGTGAAGTGCCCCAAAAGTGGGTTCAAAGGCGCACTATGCGTTGAGAAATGGCGCGCTACGCATTAGGACATTTTCTCTATTTTTCACCTTCAGCTCAGGAAAACGCAGCATTTGACCAGTTTTGATTTTTTGTGGGATTTTTCATCCTCCTTGATGTAATTAATGTAATTTTATGTTGAAATGACACATATTTACCTATTCTAGAAGATTCATTCATAAAATAGCAAAAAATTAATGAATGAATTGGTTTCCTAGCTTATAGAGGCAAGTTGTTTTGATTGCCTAGATTGTAGTGCTCAGTTTAGAATTGTTTGAAACAGCTCCTAGGATGATGAGCTCGACCCCTAGAGGCAAGGAAATGTGTTAGCTTGCCTTTATTATGTACTTTCTTAGTCATTTTCATGGTTGGACTCTTGAGGGATAAGCTTAGACTGTATTACTCTTTGCATCTCTGCAATTTTGGTAAAGGAAGGACCAGGGTTTTGCAGCACTATTTTGGATTCTTGTGGTGATTTGTGTTGATGGTGTGTTTCTCTCATGTACATGTAAGTTTCTTATGTGTATTATTTTCCCATTCTTCTCTTCTGCAAATTAAGTAAATGAAGTGTTAAGGTAGAATTCATGGTTTCTATGCTCTGCCTTTAAGTTTGCTTAATATCTATGTTTTCTTCTGTTTAAGGAGAACTCTCGATGGTTTCTTGCTCTCCTTAGCTCCTCACCAGTCATATCTATCCATTCACTTATTTAAAAGGCATCAAGACAATCTCCTACCTTGCCCCAAAAAGACCTCTGCAAAAACTGTGTCTCATCCCCGCACCCAAAATTGTTGTGCTCAGTTTTCCAACAAAACTCTAAAAATTTAAAATCAAACTTTCCCTATCAGTTTACTAGCCTAAAATCAGTGTTCTTTATTGGTCATCTCAGCCCTTTGAAAACCTTTTGCCGAGATAGACCTGGAGAGAGCCCTCTCCTGTCCCCGTAGGGCTAGCTACGAGGCTAAGTGGTTTGATGTTGCCTTGGATTTTGTCTTTTTCAGCCTGAGGCCAAATTCAAGCGCTAACATATTGGCGACCATACTGGGGAGAACAAATGGTTTACTTGTTGATGTCATTTGTTTTATAAGCTATAGACGGAGCCTGAAGTTATGCCAGGTAGCCTTCGAAACGCTTTTGCTTTGCATTAGCGGAAGTAGATAAACACTGCTTCAGTCAATCTCCGGTCTAGCTTGTAAACGTGACATTTAACTTGTTAATTACCCTAGTATATGTATCAAGTTCAGATCTGATTGTTGATGGTGGACAACGATCAGACACTGGCAAGGCTAAAATCATTTACCTGGCGACTCTAAATCAATTTCGAGATCAGATCCAAAGACTCCACTGGAAGATGATCCCGACCAGCAAAAACATGAAAGGACAACATGGACAGATCAGGTATTCAAGTTGGAATTTCATCCAAAACATTTTGTTCTTTGTCATAAATTATTTCTTCTCTTTTCCCAAGAATGTCAAGAAGGCTTTGCAAAGTATACTATATTTGAGAAGAGATCCTCGGCCTGCAGTTGATTCTTTCCCTTTGAAGATTGTGAATACCAAAGATTTGCATAACTTTGAGCTTGATCAAGACCTTTCTTCTAAATCTTGTGATGACCATCTTCAAATTGATGAGCCTCAAGAGACCAAGACTAATTCTATACCTGCTGTACATACCCCTACACCTTGTAAAATTCCAGATCGGTATAAACCTCTTGTTTTACCTTCTGTTCTCCATGCTTTCCCCAAAAATTATGATCTATACTTGCCGAGGTTCGATGGTGAAAGTAAGAATGTCAACGCTGAGCAACATGTGCAGAATTTTGAATCTTTTCTAGACCTTTTTGAAGTTGATAGTGAAGATGTTAGGATAAGGCGTTTTGCTCTTTCTTTGCAAGCCAAAGTGAAGAGTTGGTTCAAAACCCTACCTGATGCAAGCATTTCAGATTTCCAGCAGTTTGTCAAAGTTTTTCTCGACAGGTGGATTATCGCGCAGAACCTTTTCTTGATTATAGAAGAGCATAACCAGCTGAAAAGATTGCCAGGGGAGACAGTACAACAGTTTTCGGCCAGATTTAACCAAGTTTATTATTCGATGCCAGTTGATATAAGGCCTACTCCTAGATCGGCTCTCTTGCACTATCCGAGTGCCTTTGATCCGGAGATGGAGTTTCAGCTGAGAGAAAGGGATATTGCAACACTTCACGAGATGCAAAATAGTGCAGTAAATGTAGAGGCTCATCTGCTGATTCGAAGGGCAAGGTTGAAAGAAGAAGAGATGAAAAACATAGATCCGGCCGAATCAACATCTCTAGAGGTGAAGCTTGACGTTTTGGTAAGTGCAGTGGAAAAGATGATGGACAAGATCAACGCAAGGAATGATTATGATGTTCAAGTTCAACGCTCGCTGATTGAAAAGGAACAAGTTGCTGATCCAAAAAATCTTCTTTCTGATCCCAGTTGTCATAGTGATTGTTTTGTAGATCACCTTGGAGAAGAGAGATCTGGGATATGACCAGCATGCTTGATGATATGTTTTATACCGATGATTTGCCTCAGTTTGATCAGTATGATGATGATTATGTTCTCCAAACAGAAGCTAATCTTACAGACAAATCGGCAGCTAGTTTGTGGGAGGAGGAAGTTCATTTTCAGCAGCTCAAATACAATGTTCGGCCATCACATATCAGCTATGACAGTGATGAGGAAAGTGCAGCAAATTTTGAAGTAAGTGAAGGATCTTTACCTTTTTGTTTTGATTCATGTCAGTTAATCAGAGATAACTACCATGCAATCAGAAATCAAATGTCAACAAGTCTTGATTTGAATCATCTTGAGAGCAATGAAAATTTTGTTCAAGACTTCTCATATTCAGATTTGCAACCCCCGAAAGCCATTGATTTTCAAGTTGCAGCTGAAGACTTGGAAGTACACACACATGATTTAATGATTCAAGGTGACTCCGTACCATTCTGTTTTGAATCATTTTAGTTTTTGAAGGGTAGATTGCATAGTAAATCTTCAAATGAACATCCTATAACAAATCAGCAATCTCTCAGTATTAATGTTGAGGATGAGACAGATAACAAAATTCTTGAGTAGCCCGTAGCATCAGATTTGCAGCCACCAAATGAAATTGAAGGGCAGATTACAGATGAAATACATGATTTGATGATGCAGGTAGATTCTATACCCTTTTGTTTCGAAGCATTTCAGTTTATAAGGCAGAATCTTCGTAAAATCTCTCAAGAAAAAGATGAACAGCTAGAAGGATGTCATACATTTTCAATGGATACATTACAACAGTCTTTTCAAGTTTTTCATGATCCAATAGCTGATGTTTTGGATGAGGTTTGCAGTCAAAGTCTTTCTCCATTGACTACATGTGAGCTTGAAACATGTGCTGACATGAACTTGATCCGACAGCCGGTTTCTTTATCATTTTTAGCAGAGGTCTCATCACAAGGTTCAGATCAAAGTTTGCATTCATGGTATCAGGAAAAGAGAAGTAATCCATTGGATGAGCTAAGTTCCAGTGTGCTTGAATTTCATGATCCTTATGCAGTGTTTTTGGAGGCGGATAGAGAATCCATATCATTCAACGGATCTGTTTCTAAGTTATCATGGGAGTTGCCTTTCAGTAGTTCTCTCTTGTTGTTCATAAGTGAGCACTTGCGGAAAATTCGAACAGCAGATGGAATACTTACTTGGTTGCACTGGTTGTTTCATTTCACTTGATCAGGTGATGAATGAAACTGTTAGAGTAGGTTTTGATGAATAAGCTCCACTTTGAGCATCATTTCCAGTTTGTCGGTTGTGTTTAAGTATTGAGTCAGTTTTTAGTTGAGTGAGAGTCAATTTGTGTCATCCGAGTCATCAGTTTTCAGTCATGCATTTTAGTTTGAGTTTATGACTCCATTGCCCAATGGATAAGGCGCTGGTCTGCTCTCCCAAAGATCTGTTGTTCTTGGCACCTCCAAGGAGCTACCATCCCCATTGGAGCCAATGTTAGTGTCAGTCTTTCCAGCCTTCCTCCACTGATCAAATATGCTCTTACAAATTGGTCTCAGAGTGTCCAGGTCAAATTTTGTCATTTCAAAAAAATTTCAAGCAAAATTTGGTCACTAGGCATTAGGTCTAGGGTTTGCTTTCACTCTTTTCAAAATTGCCCAAATGCCAATCTATGTCACTATTCAGCTGAGTCTATCATCATTCATAGGGTTGTCATTATCATGTTAGTGTCTAATGAGTCATTTTACACCTTGTTCATGCTTCAGTTGTGCCTTGGTAAGGTCCATTTCCCTCTCCTAGGGTTTTGGAGGTAAATTCTCTTTGAGGGTCAAAAATTTGTATCTTGATGTTCATACACCTTCCCCTATCATTAATGTACCTTATTAAACACTTCCAATCACTCAAATTCCCCAAATTCCTCATTTTTTCCACAAACCCTAGTTTCTTGCTACAACCTAGCAAGTTTCTAGGTTGGGCCTGTGTTTTGCCCTTTTGGACCCCTTCCCCTCATTCAATCTCTGAGATTCCACTTCCCCCTGTTTTCTAACATCCCTCCCTACTTCCAAAAATTTCCCCAAGAATTTAGAAGCCCCTTATCCCCTTCATTTCGCTTCATTTCGAAAAAATTCCTTGTTTCACACATCGGGACAAGTTTCACTCAAAAGATGTTTCAGAGCAATCAAAGATGAATTTTGAAAAATTGAGAGAGGTTTTTGTTCAAAACCTTCCAAGGAAGAAAAACCTCCTTCACTTTTTACACAGGTATAATGGTTTTATAGAAATGTCAAAAATATCGTTGCCTCAGGAGAATTGAAGGCACCTCTGAAGTGACCTTGGGAAAATCAAGTTTTCTCCTAGATTGGTTGGCAAAATGACTTTATTGATAAGTCAAATGATAACTAGACACAACTAGCTTTCCAATGAGCTATCATGAGCTCAATTTGGAGTTGAGGAAGGCATTCAAAAGTTGACTGTAACAGCACTCTGCATTGAGGCAGCCTCATTTGGCACATTTTGACCAGTCTTGGGAGATTTAATTTTTGACAAGGAAAATGAACTCCAAATTGAAAAATTCTAGTTGGATTGGAAATTAGACTCAAATACCTTTCCAACGAGCTATCCTGCGCCCAATTGTGACACTAGAAAGGCCTCCAAAAGCCTCCTGCAAAATGCACTATGTAGCTGGGTGCGCGCTACGCATCAGGGAGGGCGCGCTACGCGTCAGGGGCGCGCTACGCATCAGGCTGCCTTTCTCAGTGTTATTTTGCATGTGTGCTACGCATCAGAGGGGCGCTACGCGTTGGGCAAGGCGCGCTACGCGTTGGGTTTTTCGCCCAACAAACTGTCAGCAAGCTACCAAATCCACTTTTCTCTCAAGCAAATTGCAGGTAGGCCTCTCCTCCATGGCTAGATTTGGTTTTGCAAGATGAATGAGAAATTAATATGTTAAAATGCCATGAAAATGAAAAGTCAAAACCCTACTTTGTTGTGGAAGATTTAAAAACTTAATGGTGCTAGGGTTTCAAAATATTTTGCTGTCCAAGGTTGCCCATTTTTTATCCCTCTTTTCCCTCATCTCCATCCACATTCTCCTTCAAATTTTCCCATAAAATTTCGTAATTTTCCTCTCTTAATCCCAAAACCTACTTCACCCCAAAACCCTACAATATCAAGATTTCCATATCCCTTCCCTTCCCTAAATTCCTTGTTTTATTTCCATTATTCCCTAATTCCTTGATATTCTCCCCTTCCTAATATTCCCTTGTTACATTTGTTTTCCCCTTGGTCATAGCATTGTTTAGATCAGAAGAGCAATTCACATTCAGTTGTATACAGCAGTTTCACATATCAGCATTCATCCAAGGCAGTCGTGCAACAACAGTTATGTCATCTGGTCATTCATCCGATTATGAAGTGGAAACCCAAAGTGACTCACCCTTGGAAGGACATGCACTCATGAGGCTTCATAGAGGTGGCAGAAATATCATTACTTGTCCCGGAACTTGGTGTACAAAGCGAGAATCGGAAGTTTGAAAGCAAAGGTAAAGAGAGCTTCAAGGAGGCAAAAAGTGGATGAAGGACTCTAGATATTGGCTGAGGCATCCTTGGCTCATCATTGCCCTTGATGAAGAACCTACAGTCCAAATTTCAAGAAATTTGGAGAAATTTTTGACATTTTGGAATTTTTGCACTAAAAAACAGGTTTTTGCCCTCAACGCGTAGCGAGCCGCGCGTTACCCTTAAGTTGGGGAGGTCCATTTCACAAAAACTCAGCATTTTTGGATTTTTCATGACAAATTACACTTGCTCAGCCACTGCCAAGACATTTCATGGAGATTTGAGCCCTCAAAATTTCAAAAAAAAAGCAAAAAATGACCTTCTGCCACTTTTTGGACACACATGAAGCAGTCTTGGTAGATTGCATTTTTGGAGGGGAAAATGGCCACCAAATTGAGAAATTCCACTTGGGCTGGAGAGTAGACATCCAGACCTTTCCAACAAGCCCACTTGTGCCTCATTTGGATGCCGGGAAGTGCCCCAAAAGTGGGCTCAAAGGCGCACTACGTGTTGAGAAATGGCGCGCTACGCATCAGGACATTTTCTCTATTTTTCACCTTCAGCTCAGGAAAACGCAGCATTTGACCAGTTTTGATTTTTGGTGGGATTTTTCATCCTCCTTGATGTAATTAATGTAATTTTATGTTGACATGACACTTATTTACCTATTCTAGAAGATTCATTCATAAAATAGCAAAAAATTAATGAATGAATTGGTTTCCTAGCTTATAGAGGCAAGTTGTTTTGATTGCCTAGATTGTAGTGCTCAGTTTAGAATTGGTTGAAACAGCTCCTAGGATGATGAGCTCGACCCCTAGAGGCAAGGAAATGTGTTAGCTTGCCTATATTATGTACTTTCTTAGTCATTTTCATGGTTGGACTCTTGAGAGATAAGCTTAGACTGTATTACTCTTTATATCTCTGCAATTTTGGTAAAGGAAGGACCAGGGTTTTGCAGCACTATTTGGGATTCCTGTGGTGATTTGTGCTGATGTTGTGTTTCTCTCATGTACTTGTAAGTTTGTTATGTGTATCATTTTCCCACTCTTCTCTTCTGCAAATTAAGTAAATGAAGTGTTAAGGTAGAATTCATGGTTTCTATGCTCTGCCTTTAAGTTTGCTTAATATCTATGTTTTCTTCTGTTTAAGGAGAACTCTCGATGGTTTCTTGCTCTCCTTAGATCCTCACCGGTCATATCTATCCATTCACTTATTTCAAAGGCATCAAGAAAATCTCCTACCTTGCCCCAAAAAGACCTCTGCAAAAACTGTGTCTCATCCCCGCACCCAAAATTGATGTGCTCAGTTTTCCGACAAAACTCTAAAAATTTAAAATCAAACTTTCCCTATCAGTTTACTAGCCTAAAATCAGTGTTCTTTATTGGTCATCTCAGCCCTTTGAAAACATTTTGCCGAGATAGACCCAGAGAGAGCCCTCTCCTGTCCCCGTAGGGCTAGCTACGAGGCTAAGTGGTTTGATGTTGCCTTGGATTTTGTCTTTTTCAGCCTGAGGCCAAATTCAAGCGCTAACAGAACGTATGTTGATTGAGAGCAAAGGGCTAAGAACAATACAATTTTGTGTGGGTTGTGTTTTAGTGAATGTTGTTGAGCAGAACAATGGGTTGCTGCAAATTTTGCAAAGGAAAGAGGCTGAAAGTGCCAAGGCATAAGAAGAAGGCCAAGAGTTGAGTGTATGTTGTTGAGAGTAGAGGAATGAGTACAGTGTGTTGCTATAGAGCGAGCTGAGGACAAAGGGAAGTGTGGGATGAGTAGAGGAAAGCCTCATGAGGAGAACAAAGCTAATATCAGACATAGTAGCCGCCATCTACATAGAACATTAGTTCCTTATTGAGTGTGGGTTGGAGCTTGCATACAGAAAGTTGGTGCTTCCATCTCTAGTGGGTGTCTGAGAAGGATTTGGGGTTGGTGCCTCCTGCAAGTTGGTGCTTGCATAAAACTAAGGAGCTGCAAGTTGATGCTTGCAAAAAATCCATGAATTTGGTGCTTCTTGCTAGTGGGTGCTAGAAATCAATCAAACGGAGTTGGTGCTTCCCAAGGAAAATTTTCTTGAAGTTTAAAAAAATTGGTGAATCTCACTAATCCCTAATATGCAAACTATAAAATGTTTATTGATATATTTGTAAAATTATTCAAATTTATAATTATTTTATATATATTCTAGGTATAATGTTGGCGATTTTTAATGTAAAATAATTTTATATTCTAAAATTTGGGTGAATCATCATTTATAAAAATTGGAAATCGGCGAATCTATTTTGTGGAAAAATTATGGAAAATTAGCCCACTGGGTGTGTTAGTGTCAGTCTTTCCAGCCTTCCTCCAGTGATCAAATATGCTCTTACAAAGTGGTCTCAGAGTGTCAAGGTCAAATTTTGTCATTTCAGTGAGTCTTCAAGCAAAATTTGGTCACTAGGCATTAGGTCTAGGGTTTGCCTTAACTCCTTCTAAAGTTGTCAAAATGTTGGTCCATGTCACCATTCAGCTGAGTCTATCATCATTCATATGGTTTTCATTGTCATATCAGTGTCTAATGAGTCATTTTACACCTTGTTCATACTTCAGTTGTGCCTAGGCAAGGTCATTTCCCTCTCCTAGGGTTTTGAAGGCAATTTCTCTTGGATGGTCAAATCACCGGCAAAACTTGTTTCTTGATGTTCATACACCTTCCCCTATCCTTAAAGTACCTTATCAAACACTTCCCATCCCTTAGATCCGCCAAATTCCTCATTTTTGCACAAACCCTAGTTTTTAGCTACAACCTGGCAATTTTCTAGGTTGGGCCTGTGTTTTGCCCTTTTGGACCCCTTCCCCTCACTCAATCTCTGAGATTCCACTTTCCCCTGCTTCCTAAAATCCCTCCCTACTCCCAAAAATTTCCCCAAGAATTTAGAAGCCCCCTATCCCCTTCATTTCGCTCCATTTCGACAAAATTCCTTGTTTCACACATCGGGACAAGTTGCACTCAAATGATGTTTCAGAGCAATAAAAGATGAATTTTCGAAAACTGAGAGAGGTTTTTGTCCATAACATGCTAAAGAAGAAAAAACTCATTCACTTTTTGCACAGGTGTCATGGTTTTAGAGAAATGCCAAAATTACAGTCCCCGGATCCAAGGAGTTTGGCCAAGGCACAAAAACGGAAAAAGAAGACCAATCCCCTCCGCATCTTGGCCGATGCTTCTCTCACTCATCATGACACTCACTAGCCTCTTCACAGCATCAGGCACAAAAAATTTTGGAATTTTTGGCTCATTTTTGGCATTTTTGGACAATTTACAGGTTTTGGCTTCTCAACGGGTCTCACCCCCGGTGAGACCCTTTGTCATCGTAGCTCCGTTTTGCGGAAACTCAGCATTGGTGGATTTTTCATGCAAAGTTACATATGCCCATGCATTACCTTGAGTTTTCATGGAGTTTTGGGCCTCCAAAGGGTCAAAATACAGCCAAATTTTGACTTTCTGCCCCTTTTTTGAGCTGCAGAAGTAGTCTTGGGAGAATTGAATTTTGACTAGGCAAATGACCTCCAAATCCAAAAATTCCGGTTGGTTGGAAAGTAGACTCAGAGACCTTTCCAACGAGCTATCCTGCACCTCATTCTGACACCGGGAAGGCCTCCAAACAGGGCTCCAAAGTGCACGACCCGTTGAGGATGATGTGCGCGACCCGTCGAGGAATTTGTGCCAGATTTGACCAGTTCATCCCAGAATTTGCAGTTTAGCTCCAGTTTGACTTGCTGAGGTCGATGGTGGTCCTCTTGACTGCACTTGTGGCACTTTTTGGATACTTTTACTCTTGTTTTACTCTTCTAGAAGTTTCTCTCATGTAAAGGGTAAAAATTGGTTGTATGAACTGGTTTCCAAGTTTATAGAGGCAAGTTGTTTTGACTGCCTATTTTGTAGTGCTTAGTTTAGAAGTGGTTCAAACAGCTCCTAGAAGGATGAGCTCGACCCCTAGAGGCAAGGGAAGAGGTTGGCTTGCCTATATTATGTATTTTCTTAGTCATTTTCAAGGGTTGGAAGGTTGGACTCTTGAGGGAGAAGCTATCATTGTATTATTTCACTTGTATCTCTGCAATTTTTGGCTAAGGAAGACCAGGGTTTTGCAGTCATCTTTGGGATTCTTGTGGACTCATGTGTTGATGGTGTGTTTCTTCATGTTCTTGTAAGCTTTGTTATGTGATTCATTTCCTTTCTTTACTGCTGCACATTAAACAAATGAAGTGATAAAGTATGAATTCATGCTAGCCATGCTCTGCTTTTAAATTTGTTTAATTTCAATGTTTTCTTCTGTCTAAAGAGAATTCAAATTCATTGTTTGCTCTCTTTAGCCTTCTTATCTTTCTTTCCTAATCATCCACTTCAGCTAAAGACATCAATACAGGCTCCTACCTCGCCCCAAAGACCCCCCTGCAGAAACTGTGTCAAATCCCCGCACCCTAAATTGCAGCTCCTCAATTTGCCACCAAAAACCCAAAAATCCCCAAATCAACCTTCAAATCAGTTTACTAGCCTAATATCAGTGTTACCTTTGTTGGTCATCTCATCCTATTGAAAATCTACCGAGATTGACCGGAGATAGCCTTCTCCTGCCCCGTAGGGCTAGCTACGAGGCTGAATGGTTTGATGTAGCTTTGAGGTTTGCCTTTTCAGCCTGAGGTGAAATTTCAAGTGCTAACATACTGGCGACCATACTGGGGAGAACATCTAATTCTTTGCTCATTGACGTGTTATTTCATAAGTCTTAGAAGGAGCCTGAAGTTACGCCAGGTAGCCTTCGAAAACGCTCTTGTTTTACATCAGCGCAAGTAGATAAACGCTGCTTCAGTCAATCTCCGTGAGCTTGTGAATACAACACTTCGATTGCATTTTACCCCAGTACATGTATCAAGTTCAGATCTGATTGTTGATAGTGGACAACAATCAGATACTGACAAGGCTGAAATCATTCACTGGCGACTCCTTCACTGAAAAATCCAGAGATCAATGCTTCATGGTGACTTCACTGCAGAGAGATCAGTAGCTTTGAGATTTTCAAGATGGATCGGATCGCAAGAAGATATGCTCCCTTGAGCCGAGATCACATCCCCGGTTTTCCAAATAAAATTCCGAAGGTAGATTGGTCAAGGAATCTGCCTATATTTAACGATGATGGTAGGAAGGACGCTGCTCTACATCTGGTTAGATTTCACATGCATATTCGCAAATTCAAGGTCGATTTTCCTGAAGATTGCTTGATGAAGATATTCTTGGCCACTCTGGAAGGTACAGCTCAATCATGGTATGAAAGTTTGCCGCCTGCTTGTATTTACTGTTTAAAGGATTTTCATGCTATGTTCATTGAAAGATATAAGGACTCTTATCCATCATTGAATTTAGTTCAAGACTGTTGCAGCATGCTTATGGTTTTATTGAAAGCCTTGAAAAATATTATGAAGATGATAATTTTATGGATGTTGAGATCATGGAGGCTCTGTATGAAAAGCCGTTTCAGCAGCACATAGAAAACTTAGAGGATACTTGTCAAGATCAGCACATAGAAATCTTAGAGGATACTTGTCAAGATCAGCAGGTTGAAGATGGCCATATGGCTGTAATTGATGAAAGAGAAGAGCTTGTTTTAGATCTGCCTACAGAAGAAGACAGCGTGCAAGATAGCCAAGATTCAATTTTAGAATGTAATGCAGTCAACTCAGCTATTTCAGATCAAAATTCAGATCATGGTGACCAAGAATACCTTGTGCCGAATCCTGAAAAGGAGAGTTTTGTTGTTGAGATCATGGACAAAGTTCTTGATCCAAATGTCCTTATGCCATCAGAACAGAGCCTGCATGAGGAGGTAATTCAGCCAGCTCATGAACATCAAGATGAGATCTTTGTTCAAGTAAGTGAAAACTCTTCTTTCAATCATAATTTGGATAGTTTGATTGCCATGTCATATGAAGATGATCAACAATGTTTCCAAGTTTCAGAAGATCAGGACTGTCATTCAAATTTTTCATGTTTTGAAATGTTATTTCAAGAAGACAAGACTTGTTTGAGCAAAGGGAAACAGAAAGTCTTATCTCCTTTGTCTGAAGAGGAGATAGATCAGATTTTGAAAGGTCATGCTACAACCCAAGCTAAAGCAAATCGGCAGTGTGCACATGGTCACGAAAGTGTTGGTGAAACTTCTTCCTCTTTTGAAAATGATGACAGTGTTGTAATTAGTTTTATAGATCAGCAAACAGATAATATTTTCTTTCATGAAGATGATGAGGCTGTCATGTTTGATGATCTTGAGGATTGTTTTCTGTTTAAGAATGATTTAGACCATGAAATTAAGGAATATAAGCTTGAGAGAGACAATATGTCAAAATTTCTTACGGTCAAGGAATTTACAGCCAACACTCATATGGCAGAAGCTTATACTTCTCTGTGCCTTCCTATCAATCAGCAACCCACTGTTTTTTCAGATCAGAATGAAGCGAGTACTTATATTTTTGCAGCTGGATCTCCAAACAAGGTAGTGCTTCAGGATTATCAAGATCCCTTTGGCATTCTTCTGCAAGCATTAGAAAAGATAAATGTTTCCTGGTTCATTATCATAAGCTTTGGTTTCAGTGGTTATTTTGAGTTGCCTACAGGTTCATCGTTTCGCCTGCTCGAGATAAGCAAGAGCAGAAATTTGGTATGTAGCCATTTGCTGGATTGGTTACATTGGAAAGCTCATTATACATGATTGTACATATTTCATTAGTATGCAGGTGGTTGTCATCATGATTCCAAATCTTGATGGATTGTTGCCGTTTTTCCAAAAGCTTTGTAAAGTTTTATTTTAAGTCGGTCATGAGTCATTTGTGTTTGGTCTGTTGAGTGAGTTTTTTCAAGTTATTTCAGTTTTCCATTGAGTCGGTTTGAGTCAAGTTTCAGTTAAGTTTCAGTCAGTTTTCAGTCAAGTTTTCATTCAATAAATGTGTCAAAGGTTTTGTGTTCTCTGTTCAAAATAACGACTCCATTGCCCAATGATTGTAAGGCACTGGTCTGCTCTCCCAGAGGTCTAAGGTTCTTGGCACCTCCAAGGAGCTACCATCCCCATTGGAGCCAATGTTAGTGTCAGTCTTTCCAGCCTTCCTCCAGTGATCAAATATGCTCTTACAAAGTGGTCTCAGAGTGTCAAGGTCAAATTTTGTCATTTCAGTGAGTCTTCAAGCAAAATTTGGTCACTAGGCATTAGGTCTAGGGTTTGCCTTAACTCCTTCTAAAGTTGTCAAAATGTTGGTCCATGTCACCATTCAGCTGAGTCTATCATCATTCATAGGGTTTTCATTTTCATATCAGTGTCTAATGAGTCATTTTACACCTTGTTCATACTTCAGTTGTGCCTAGGCAAGGTCATTTCCCTCTCCTAGGGTTTTGAAGGCAATTTCTCTTGGATGGTCAAATCACAGGCAAAACTTGTTTCTTGATGTTCATACACCTTCCCCTATCCTTAAAGTACCTTATCAAACACTTCCCATCCCTTAGATCCGCCAAATTCCTCATTTTTGCACAAACCCTAGTTTCTAGCTACAACCTGGCAATTTTCTAGGTTGGGCCTGTGTTTTGCCCTTTTGGACCCCTTCCCCTCACTCAATCTCTGAGATTCCACTTTCCCCTGCTTCCTAAAATCCCTCCCTACTCCCAAAAATTTCCCCAAGAATTTAGAAGACCCCTATCCCCTTCATTTCGCTCCATTTCGACAAAATTCCTTGTTTCACACATCGGGACAAGTTGCACTCAAATGATGTTTCAGAGCAATAAAAGATGAATTTTCGAAAACTGAGAGAGGTTTTTGTCCATAACATGCTAAAGAAGAAAAAACTCATTCACTTTTTTCACAGGTGTCATGGTTTTAGAGAAATGCCAAAATTACAGTCCCCGGATCCAAGGAGTTTGGCCAAGGCACAAAAACGGAAAAAGAAGACCAATCCCCTCCGCATCTTGGCCGAGGCTTCTCTCACTCATCATGACACTCACTAGCCTCTTCACAGCATCAAGCAAAAAAAAATTTGGAAGTTTTGGCTCATTTTTGGCATTTTTGGACAATTTACAGGTTTTGGCTTCTCAACGGGTCTCACCCCCGGTGAGACCCTTTGTCATCGTAGCTCCGTTTTGCGGAAACTCAGCATTGGTGGATTTTTCATGAAAATTTACATATGCCCATGCATTACCTTGAGTTTTCATGGAGTTTTGGGCCTCCAAAGGGTCAAAATACAGCCAAATTTTGACTTTCTGCCCCTTTTTTGAGCTGCAGAAGTAGTCTTGGGAGAATTGACTTTTGACTAGGCAAATGACCTCCAAATCCAACAATTCTGGTTGGGTTAGAAAGTAGACTCAGAGACCTTTCCAACGAGCTATCCTACACCTCATTCTGACATCGGGAAGGCCTCCAAATAGGGCTCCAAAGTGCACGACCCGTTGAGGATGATGTGCGCGACCCGTCGAGGAATTTGTGCCAGATTTGACCAGTTCATCCCAGAATTTGCAGTTTAGCTCCAGTTTGACTTGTTGAGGTCGATGGTGGTCCTCTTGACTGCACTTGTGGTACTTTTTGGATACTTTTACTCTTCTAGAAGTTTCTCTCATGTAAAGGGTAAAAATTGGTTGTATGAACTCGTTTCCAAGTTTATAGAGACAAGTTGTTTTGACTGCCTATTTTGTAGTGCTTAGTTTAGAAGTGGTTCAAACAGCTCCTAGAAGGATGAGCTCGACCCCTAGAGGCAAGGGAAGAGGTTGGCTTGCCTATATTATGTATTTTCTTAGTCATTTTCAAGGGTTGGAAGGTTGGACTCTTGAGGGAGAACCTATCATTGTATTATTTCACTTGTATCTCTACAATTTTTGGTTAAGGAAGACCAGGGTTTTGCAGTCATCTTTGGGATTCTTGTGGACTCATGTGTTGATGGTGTGTTTCTTCATGTTCTTGTAAGCTTTGTTATGTGATTCATTTCCTTTCTTTACTGCTGCACATTAAACAAATGAAGTGATAAAGTATGAATTCATGCTAGCCATGCTCTGCTTTTAAATTTGTTTAATTTCAATGTTTTCTTCTGTCTAAAGAGAATTCAAATTCATTGTTTGCTCTCTTGAGCCTTCTTATCTTTCTTTCCTAATCATCCACTTCAGCTAAAGACATCAATACAGGCTCCTACCTCGCCCCAAAGACCCCCCTGCAGAAACTGTGTCAAATCCCCGCACCCTAAATTGCAGCTCCTCAATTTGCCACCAAAAACCCAAAAACCCCCAAATCAACCTTCAAATCAGTTTACTAGCCTAATATCAGTGTTACCTTTGTTGGTCATCTCATCCTATTGAAAATCTACCGAGATTGACCGGAGAGAGCCTTCTCCTGCCCCGTAGGGCTAGCTACGAGGCTGAATGGTTTGATGTAGCTTTGAGGTTTGCCTTTTCAGCCTGAGGTGAAATTTCAAGTGCTAACATACTGGCGACCATACTGGGGAGAACATCTAATTCTTTGCTCATTGACGTGTTATTTCATAAGTCTTAGACGGAGCCTGAAGTTACGCCAGGTAGCCTTCGAAAACGCTCTTGTTTTACATCAGCGCAAGTAGATAAACGCTGCTTCAGTCAATCTCCGTGAGCTTGTGAATACAGCACTTTGATTGCATTTTACCCCAGTACATGTATCAAGTTCAGATCTGATTGTTGATAGTGGACAACGATCAGACACTGACAAGGCTGAAATCATTCACTGGCGACTCCTTCACTGAAAAATCCAGAGATCAATGCTTCATGGTGACTTCACTGCAGAGAGATCAGTAGCTTTGAGATTTTCAAGATGGATCGGATCGCAAGAAGATATGCTCCCTTGAGCCGAGATCACATCCCCGGTTTTCCAAATAAAATTCCGAAGGTAGATTGGTCAAGGAATCTGCCTATATTTAACGATGATGGTAGGAAGGACGCTGCTCTACATCTGGTTAGATTTCACATGCATATTCGCAAATTCAAGGTCGATTTTCCTGAAGATTGCTTGATGAAGATATTCTTGGCCACTCTGGAAGGTACAGCTCAATCATGGTATGAAAGTTTGCCGTCTGCTTGTATTTACTGTTTAAAGGATTTTCATGCTATGTTCATTGAAAGATATAAGGACTCTTATCCATCATTGAATTTAGTTCAAGACTGTTGCCAGCATGCTTATGGTTTTATTGAAAGCCTTGAAAAATATTATGAAGATGATAATTTTATGGATGTTGAGATCATGGAGGCTCTGTATGAAAAGCCGTTTCAGCAGCACATAGAAATCTTAGAGGATACTTGTCAAGATCAGCACATAGAAATCTTAGAGGATACTTGTCAAGATCAGCAGGTTGAAGATGGCCATATGGCTGTAATTGATGAAAGAGAAGAGCTTGTTTCATATCTGCCTACAGAAGAAGACAGCGTGCAAGATAGCCAAGATTCAATTTTAGAATGTAATGCAGTCAACTCAGCTATTTCAGATCAAAATTCAGATCATGGTGACCAAGAATACCTTGTGCCGAATCCTGAAAAGGAGAGTTTTGTTGTTGAGATCATGGACAAAGTTCTTGATCCAAATGTCCTTATGCCATCAGAACAGAGCCTGCATGAGGAGGTAATTCAGCCAGCTCATGAACATCAAGATGAGATCTTTGTTCAAGTAAGTGAAAACTCTTCTTTCAATCATAATTTGGATAGTTTGATTGCCATGTCATATGAAGATGATCAACAATGTTTCCAAGTTTCAGAAGATCAGGACTGTCATTCAAATTTTTCATGTTTTGAAATGTTATTTCAAGAAGACAAGACTTGTTTGAGCAAAGGGAAACAGAAAGTCTTATCTCCTTTGTCTGAAGAGGAGATAGATCAGATTTTGAAAGGTCATGCTACAACCCAAGCTAAAGCAAATCGGCAGTGTGCACATGGTCACGAAAGTGTTGGTGAAACTTCTTCCTCTTTTGAAAATGATGACAGTGTTGTAATTAGTTTTATAGATCAGCAAACAGATAATATTTTCTTTCATGAAGATGATGAGGCTGTCATGTTTGATGATCTTGAGGATTGTTTTCTGTTTAAGAATGATTTAGACCATGAAATTAAGGAATATAAGCTTGAGAGAGACAATATGTCAAAATTTCTCACGGTCAAGGAATTTACAGCCAACACTCATATGGCAGAAGCTTATACTTCTCTGTGCCTTCCTATCAATCAGCAACCCACTGTTTTTTCAGATCAGAATGAAGCGAGTACTTATATTTTTGCAGCTGGATCTCCAAACAAGGTAGTGCTTCAGGATTATCAAGATCCCTTTGGCATTCTTCTGCAAGCATTAGAAAAGATAAATGTTGCCTGGTTCATTATCATAAGCTTTGGTTTCAGTGGTTATTTTGAGTTGCCTACAGGTTCATCGTTTCGCCTGCTCGAGATAAGCAAGAGCAGAAATTTGGTATGTAGCCATTTGCTGGATTGGTTACATTGGAAAGCTCATTATACATGATTGTACATATTTCATTAGTATGCAGGTGGTTGTCATCATGATTCCAAATCTTGATGGATTGTTGCCGTTTTTCCAAAAGCTTTGTAAAGTTTTATTTTAAGTCGGTCATGAGTCATTTGTGTTTGGTCTGTTGAGTGAGTTTTTTCAAGTTATTTCAGTTTTCCATCGAGTCGGTTTGAGTCAAGTTTCAGTCAATTTTCAGTCAAGTTTTCATTCAATAAATGTGTCAAAGGTTTTGTGTTCTCCGTTCAAAATAACGACTCCATTGCCCAATGATTGTAAGGCACTGGTCTGCTCTCCCAGAGGTCTAACGTTCTTGGCACCTCCAAGGAGCTACCATCCCCATTGGAGCCAATGTTAGTGTCAGTCTTTCCAGCCTTCCTCCAGTGATCAAATATGCTCTTACAAAGTGGTCTCAGAGTGTCAAGGTCAAATTTTGTCATTTCAGTGAGTCTTCAAGCAAAATTTGGTCACTAGGCATTAGGTCTAGGGTTTGCCTTAACTCCTTCTAAAGTTGTCAAAATGTTGGTCCATGTCACCATTCAGCTGAGTCTATCATCATTCATAGGGTTTTCATTGTCATATCAGTGTCTAATGAGTCATTTTACACCTTGTTCATACTTCAGTTGTGCCTAGGCAAGGTCATTTCCCTCTCCTAGGGTTTTGAAGGCAATTTCTCTTGGATGGTCAAATCACCGGAAAAACTTGTTTCTTGATGTTCATACACCTTACCCTATCCTTAAAGTACCTTATCAAACACTTCCCATCCCTTAGATCCACCAAATTCCTCATTTTTGCACAAACCCTAGTTTTTAGCTACAACTTGGCAATTTTCTAGGTTGGGCCTGTGTTTTGCCCTTTTGGACCCCTTCCCCTCACTCAATCTCTGAGATTCCACTTTCCCCTGCTTCCTAACATCCCTCCCTACTCCCAAAAATTTCCCCAAGAATTTAGAAGCCCCCTATCCCCTTCATTTCGCTCCATTTCGACAAAATTCCTTGTTTCACACATCGGGACAAGTTGCACTCAAATAATGTTTCAGAGCACTAAAAGATGAATTTTCAAAAACTGAGAGAGTTTTTGTCCATAACATGCTAAAGAAGAAAAACCTCATTCACTTTTTGCACAGGTGTCATGGTTTTAGAGAAATGCCAAAATTACAGTCCCCGGATCCAAGGAGTTTGGCCAAGGCACAAAAACGGAAAAAGAAGACCAATCCCCTCCGCATCTTGGCCGAGGCTTCTCTCACTCATCATGACACTCACTAGCCTCTTCACAGCATCAAGCACAAAATTTTTTGGAAGTTTTGGCTCATTTTTGGCATTTTTGGACAATTTACAGGTTTTGGCTTCTCAACGGGTCTCACCCCTGGTGAGACCCTTTGTCATCGTAGCTCCGTTTTGCGGAAACTCAGCATTGGTGGATTTTTCATGCAAAGTTACATATGCCCATGCATTACCTTGAGTTTTCATGGAGTTTTGGGCCTCCAAAGGGTCAAAATACAACCAAATTTTGACTTTCTGCCCCTTTTTTGAGCTGCAGAAGTAGTCTTGGGCGAATTGACTTTTGGCTGAGTAAATGACCTCCAAATCCAAAAATTCCAATTGGGTTGGAAAGTAGACTCAGATACCTTTCCAACGAGCTATCCTGCACCTCATTCTGACACCGGGAAGGCCTCCAAACAGGGCTCCAAAGTGCGCGACCCGTTGAGGATGATGTGCGCGACCCGTCGAGGAATTTGTGCCAGATTTGACCAGTTCAGCCCAGAATTTGCAGTTTAGCTCCAGTTTGACTTGCTGAGGTCGATGGTGGTCCTCTTGACTGCACTTGTGGCACTTTTTGGATACTTTTACTCTTGTTTTACTCTTCTAGAAGTTTCTCTCATGTAAAGGGTAAAAATTGGCTGTATGAACTGGTTTCCAAGTTTATAGAGGCAAGTTGTTTTGACTGCCTATTTTGTAGTGCTTAGTTTAGAAGTGGTTCAAACAGCTCCTAGAAGGATGAGCTCGACCCCTAGAGGCAAGGGAAGAGGTTGGCTTGCCTATATTATGTATTTTCTTAGTCATTTTCAAGGGTTGGAAGGTTGGACTCTTGAGGGAGAAGCTATCATTGTATTATTTCACTTGTATCTCTGCAATTTTTGGCTAAGGAAGACCAGGGTTTTGCAGTCATCTTTGGGATTCTTGTGGACTCATGTGTTGATGGTGTGTTTCTTCATGTTCTTGTAAGCTTTGTTATGTGATTCATTTCCTTTCTTTACTGCTGCACATTAAACAAATGAAGTGATAAAGTATGAATTCATGCTAGCCATGCTCTGCTTTTAAATTTGTTTAATTTCAATGTTTTCTTCTGTCTAAAGAGAATTCAAATTCATTGTTTGCTCTCTTTAGCCTTCTTATCTTTCTTTCCTAATCATCCACTTCAGCTAAAGACATCAATACAGGCTCCTACCTCGCCCCAAAGACCCCCCTGCAGAAACTGTGTCAAATCCCCGCACCCTAAATTGCAGCTCCTCAATTTGCCACCAAAAACCCAAAAACCCCCAAATCAACCTTCAAATCAGTTTACTAGCCTAATATCAGTGTTACCTTTGTTGGTCATCCCATCCTATTGAAAATCTACCGAGATTGACCGGAGAGAGCCTTCTCCTGCCCCGTAGGGCTAGCTACGAGGCTGAATGGTTTGATGTAGCTTTGAGGTTTGCCTTTTCAGCCTGAGGTGAAATTTCAAGTGCTAACAGGGTGAACACTAGCCCCTAAAATTTTCCATGGTACTTCATATGGGTAGTGGCTCACAAACAAATTGATGTATTAGAGTAGGTGCTCTTATCTTCAATAACAAAAACAAGCTTGGTGGCTTTTTCCTGGAAGGGTTTCCACATTAAAAATCCATGTCTCACATGTTTGATACTTATGATGTGTATGCTTGTATTGGTTGGTATGGCTATTGTTATGGTTTGATAATGGCTGATCTCATATAATGGATGCAAAATTTTAATGAGTAAAGATATATTGGCATAAAATTTAAAATTAGACTTAATACTGATTCACCCTCCCTCTTAGTATTAAAATTGTTTCCAACAATTGATATCAGAGCAAGGTTCCATAAGGAATAACTTAATTGCTAGAAGGTAGATCAAAGGGAAATAATGGCTAATAAACTTTGGCTAGCAACAAAAGGAGTTCCATTTTTAAATGGATCAAACTATGAGCTCTAGAATATCATAATGGAAGGCTATTTAATGGTAGTCAATGATGAAATTTGGTTATCTGTTATATATGGAGAGAGGAATGAGTCCAATATAGAAGCCAAGGAAGCCATCATAAAAGGGTTGTCTAAGCCAGATGATGATAAAGTGAGGCATTGTGAGTCAACAAAGGAAATGTTGGACATATTGCAATGTCTATATGGAGGAGAATGTTACATAGCTCAAGAGGATGTCAAAGAACCTTGCTGCTCAAGTAGTGAACCTAAATCTGTGAAGGCTACTAATATTGAGAAGAAGAGAAGGAAGAAGAAAAAGACAAAGGAATATTACAGGAAAGACATTAAAAATATTGAAGATCCTTCTTCCAATAAGGAAGTTTCTTCCCATCACTCTCGAGTTGATGATGATGAATAATTATATGAAAGGTCATGTTGCTTAGGAGGTAAGATATTGCTTTGTGATAAATGTAAAGAAATAGGTAATTCATTATCTATATGTTCATTTGAATCACTTGAAGATAGAGATAATCATGCATCTAGTAGTAGTAATGAAGATAGACTCACTTTAGTAGCAATAGCAAATGAGGGATCCTATGAAGAAGAAGAGAGTATATCCTATGAAGAGAATAATGGTATCACTGGAAGTGATGAAGATGGAATACTCCTTAGACCTATGGAAGATTCCATGGAAATAGAGATGGGTTTAGATCTTTGTGGTGGCTCAACTGGCACCTATTATAACGAAGAAAATCATCTATATCATAGGATCTATTTTAGGAAGAAGTAGATCTCTGCTATAAAAGAGGTCAAGGAGCTATCATAAGCAAATCTCAAGCCAAAGGAGAAGTTGCATGAGTATGAGCTTGAGAATGAGAAGTTGAGCAAAAAATAGTTAATCTTAATGCTCATCAAGGAGAGGATAATGTTTGACCAATTAGCTAAATGATAGAGAAGCTTATTGTGAGAGACTACAAAGTGAAGTATCCTCATTGAGACAAGACATAGAAAGGAAAAATAAAGAGTTGCACAATATCATAAGCTTGAGGAGAGTAGAAAGACCTTGGATGAGATGCTTGTTAAGCAAATATCCCCACTCATCAAGGTTGGTTTGGGTTTCGAAGAAGAACCAAGCTCCAAGAAGGAAAAGGCTGGAAGGTCAACCATGCATGTAAGGGCATTTTGAAATTCCAACAACAACAAAGGAAAAGAGGTTGTTGTACAACAACATCAACAAGGAAAGCAACAACAACAAGAGAAGAAGAGAAGCAACAAAATGTTATGCAACAACAAAGGAAACACTATAATGGTAATAAACAACAACGAGGAGAGTAATAGAAGAGAGTTAAGCAGTTGCAAGAAAGAGTTCTAGGTAGTAATGAAAATTTCCGTGGACGACACAAGAAGAATCAACAAAGGTCCTTTCCCCCTCTAAGACAAAGCCCTGAAAGAAAAGGTAACTTTTTTCATCAAAATCCTTTTCAAGGTTATTGTTTTTCTTGCAATAATTTTGGACATAAAATCATAGAATGTAGATGAAATGCAAGACAACAAGACACATTGGGTAGTAGCAACCCAAGAATGCATAAAGTGGTCAGGAGAAAGCATGTTGGTAGTGATAGGAGTTTTGACAAGAATGTTGTCGAGAATAGTAACTCCTCTGCCCCATTCTGGTGCTATGTCAAATGTTAGAATTGTCGCAATCTTGGGCACAAGAGAGCACGTTGTAGATATGGGGAGAAAAATCATGATTCTTAGCATATGCATGAAAATGTAGTAGCTCAAGATTTGAAGACAAGAAGAAACAATGGAGTAGAGGAATACAAGTTTGTCTTTAGTGCTCAATATCAAAAGTGTAAGATGAAAAGAGGAGGAAGAAATCGGAATCCAGGAAGAATGATCATCCTACTCTTGTAACAGACCCCCTTGTAAGGAAAAAGGGCAGCGAGAAGCCTTGGGTTAATAAAGAGGACTTGAAGGAGAAGTTTTCTCTAGCCATGTGTAGCCAAGAGAAAGCCCAAACATGGGCAAAGAAGTAGCTAGATGGTAATGCTTATGTCAAGACTCTGCTAGCTTTGCTACTGATCTCGACATTTCAAGGTCAAAGTGCATGCTTGATCGGGTTTTCTATGATAAAATAGGAGTTGCAGTGGCCAGCCCGCCTCTTTCCCCTTCACTCTGCTCATAGCTCCCCGTACCCCACTTTTCTTCCTTTCCCTTAATTCTCCTTATCCCCTTCCTTAATCTGGTTATTTCTGTTTCCTCTCTAAGCCTTTGTAAACCCCGCTTAATCTCTTCTTTTCCTAGCTCCCGGGTGTTTTTGTTTAAACACTATAAAGCCCGATAACCCGTTTAAACCCTGTGTAAACCCGCGTAAATTCATGTTTACCCAGCCCGGGCGCTTAAAACATGAACCCGCGCCATTATTAACCCTCTGTCGCTCTGAAATCTTAGCCGTTGATCACCGCGATCCAATGGTCTTCGTCCCTTTTATCGTGCGTTAAACAACGTTTACCTTCCTTGCCATCTGACCGTCCATAGCCAGATCGACGGTAGTCGCAAGCCCTCTTCCCGTGACTTGCACGCCCATTAGTGAGCGGGGGTGGTGGTTTTGGGCTGCCACGCGGCGCTTATTTATTGGATCGCACTATTAAATACGGAAATTGCTGTTGCCCGATAAGCGGTGTGGGGAAACCGCCCGCCTGCGAAACCGCTGATTCCCTACCAGCTAACTATCGCGCATCTCCAGCCCTCGCTGACCGTTAGATCTGCCCAACGGTGATCCGATGGCCCTCATTCACTTCGATCGTCCACCTCTCGATAGCCTCCAGGATCTAATCTCTCCCATTCATCCTCACGATCTGACGGCCCATATTTGATTCCCGCTTCTTCTCCGATAACTTCTGCAAAGCGTTTCCCACCATCGATCTACGTGATCTGACGATTGATTTTTATCCTCCTGTGCCCACCTCCACCATGAAATATTCATTCCTTTAACCTGTTTTGTGCGCCCAAAGGAGGAAGGAGACTGCAATTGAGTACTCTGCATGTTAAAGCTATAACTACCTGCATTCAATGGACAACACACCCAAAGGACAAACAGAACGACCTCGGGTAGTAAAGAGCAATTATCAGGCATGGAATTTAATCCATAATTCACTCCAACTGCCAGAGAAGGACATCAAACTATCTAAAAAGGCCGATTTTGTTCATTTAAACATTCAGATTTCAGCAGAGACCATATCTAATTGTAAATGTGGTTGGTGGTCCATTAAGACACCTCCACACATAGGTTAGCAGAGATTTTTGTATTCAACCTCCATATATACTCAGAAGACAGAAGGTAATAGGTTGATGAGTGTTATTTTTCCGTAAGGTTCAACTTCTGGAGATTGTAACTGCTGTGATACCTACAGGATCTGGTCTTCATTTTTAGCTAATGCAAGCTTCTTTTGCTGTTAATTTCTCACTGTCCACTTCTTCTTCTTTGTTCCAAGTTGTGCCTGTTATGTTTTTATTCATGTGCTGTTGATGTTTAGCATTAGAGGGGCTGTCATCCCACCTCTGTGTTAGAATCTAGCTGTATCATTGAATTTGCATGTAGGTTTCCGTTGTTTTAATGCCAGAGAGCTGTCATCCTGTATGCGTATTAGAAAACAGATTTACAGACCTTTTAACTGGTTGCAGCCGGCCATCATAGGGTCCTATGCATCTGTTGGTGTGGTCAGTCTTCCCCATCATCACATTTTTCTTAAACTGTGAGTAATTGGTGGTCTAAAGCCTTGTTGTCTGGGGGTGTTCACCCATGTCTGGGGTTAAGCATAGTAGGAGTGGTTATCTGGCTTGAATATGCAACATTTCTTTCATTCATCCACCATTTATCCAACATTTTGTTGAGTTTGTAATGTTCTCGAGCATCTCTGATATACAACCTAGGAGAGTTTCTTGGGGTGATAACATTACTTGGCACCATCGTCGAGGAGAGGAGAATCAAAGCTCAGCTTCCCTGGGAAAACGACACAGTTCCAGATTTTGATGATAGACAAGGTTTGGGCACAGTTCTGGTTGTAATCATCTATCTGGCAACTCCATTGGAGGAAGACCATTCTTTGGTGACTCCACTTTGTAGTTCTGGTGTAGCTGGTGAGGTATGCTTGGAGAAATCCTTAGAAACCATCAGCTGAATCAATGCCTGATCCTGAGAATATCGTTCAGCAGAAGAAAATATCGCAGTAAGGAGCATTAGGATCAGGTAAGCCTTGGAATTTTTATGTATCTCTGCTAGTGTAGAAATACCTTCAGAGATTCATACAGCTCCTTGTTATTCATTTCCCTTTCGGACCTCAGTTGAAAGAAGCATCCATGCTGTCCATCATATTCCTCTGTTTCTGTCATTCTTTTCATTGATCCATTCCACTCAGTCTACCAATATCCTTTCACATACCTTAGTCATGGCAGGCCAGCAAGCTCTCACAAAGATAGAATGAATAGTTGCTGCTAGGTATGGACCCTTAGTCTTGCCTACCCCTTTGAATGCCATGCCTGCAGGGGATTATCAAGAGTTTATGCCTAAGTTTACTGGTGAAGAAGGAGTATCAGCTGAAGAGCACCTCGAATATTTTTATAGCTATGCTGATAATCTGGATATCAATGAAGAGGATGTCTGGATGAGGGTTTTTGTTCAAAGCCTAGATGGGGAAGCTAGAAAATGGTTTAGAAATTTACCCCCTAGGTCTATTGCAGACATTGAGGCTTTAGATGGTGTGTTCCTAAAACACTGGGGAAATAATATTGATCTGCTCTTTTATCATGATGAATTTGGGAACTTGCAGAGAGAAGATGGTGAGCTGATGTCTGATTTCAACATCAGATTCAACCATATGTACAGTAGAATGCGAGATGAACCCCTGCTCTGCTTTTGCTATGCTCACTTATGCTAATGCTTTGATTCTCAATTATGCTTGCTGTTAAGAGAAAGGAGATCTGCTTCTTTGGATGATATGCAATCTGCAGCCTTTGAAGTAGAAGCAAACATTATTGCTGCAGAGATACTTGAAGGTGATACCGAGAGGAGAAGTCAAGGAGGTGAGTCCTCATCATCCTATGATTCTGAAATAGATGAATTAGTAAGGATGATAGAGTTTTTAACTTTTGAAGTTTCCAAACTAAAGGCTGAGCAGTATTCTGAGGAGGCAGGAGCTCATTCTTCCATTTCTTTTTCAACTCCAAATCCATGTAGAGGAACACATGAGCATTTGCAGATTTTGTAAAGAAATAAGATTACAAATAAAGACAAAGGGGTGAGGCCCATTTTACAGAAAATAGTCATGGAAGAATTGCAGTAAGAGGAGGAGGTCCATGGTTTGGAAGGTGCTCCTTTCCTAACCAGAGCTGCTTTTGAAGAAGCATTATCCAAGGGCACTGCTCAGCAATTTGTTGTAGCTGTAGAACAACAAGTTGACCAGCAGGAGCAGCCAGCAGCAGATCCCTTCTTCCTCCAAAAATATGTGCTCGATTCTAGCTCACCTTCACATGGCTATGCAGATTTGCAAATTAGCCTGCCGGCTATTATTCCCAGCACAGTGATTAAAGAGGGAGAAGAAAGCTCCCCATCATCTTTTGTCCCTCTGTCTGCTCAAATGAAATTCCCTCAAAGTTGCCACTTAAACACTGAGGCAGAAAAAAATCCAATGCTCAAGGCTGAAGTTGATCATCTCAGTCTTGATATTCTGAAAACTGCTCAGGTGACCTCCACTCAGATTGAAAGGGCGGCTTGCTTGATAACAGAGGAAGAGGATGTTCAGTCTTGGAACTCCTACTTTGATGTGGACTGTTTCAAGAAAAATGAAGGAGAAGATAATGTCCATGTGTCCCCTGCACAAGAATACAGTGGTACATCTTTCATATTAGTTGTGCAGATCACAGATGACAAAGACAAGTACACAGCAACAGTGGTTATTCAGCAGGTGTATAGAGGCTCACATAAAGAACATCCAAGGAGGAGAGCACACAGAAGGGAGATGAAGGTTGATCCATTTCTACCTACTACGCTCAAATGTCCTAAACTGTTTGAGGTAGAGGATCAAATAAATCCTGTCTTGCTGATCTATGATGAACCAGATGACAGGCAACAATTTTGATGGCCCAGCAAATGGGAAAATTTTGAAGTTTAAGTTTTCAGGTCTTAATGATTGTAAGCACTTTCTTTTACAGGTTTTAGTGCAGACTTAATTTGACTCCATGCCCAATGGATACTAGGCATAATGTTTCTAAGTTGTTTTTGTACGAAGGCATTGGTCTGTAGGTTCTTGAGACCTCACAGGGAGGATCTCATCCCCAGAAGGAGCCAGTGTTAGCTCTGCTACTGATCTCGACATTTCAAGGTCAAAGTGCATGCTTGATCGGGTTTTCTATGATAAAACAGGAGTTGCAGTGGCCAGCCCGCCTCTTTCCCCTTCACTCTGCTCATAGCTCCCCGTACCCCACTTTTCTTCCTTTCCCTTAATTCTCCTTATCCCCTTCCTTAATATGGTTATTTTTGTTTCTTCTCTAAGCCTTTGTAAACCCCGCTTAATCTCTTCTTTTCCTAGCTCCTGGGTGTTTTTGTTTAAACACTATAAAGCCCGATAACCCGTTTAAACCCTGTGTACACCCACGTAAATTCATGTTTACCCAGCCCGAGAGCTTAAAACATGAACCCACACCATTATTAACCCTCTATCGCTCTGAAATCTTAGCCATTGATCACCGCAATCCAATGGTCTTCATCCCTTTTATCGCGTGTTAATCAACATTTACCTTCCTTGCCATCTGACCGTCCATCGCCAAATCGACGGTAGTTGTAAGCCCTCTTCCCGTGACTTGCGCGCCCATTAGTGAGTGAGGGCGGTGGTTGTGGGCTGCCACGTGGTGCTTATTTATTGGATTGCGCTGTTAAATACGGAAACCATCGCCGCCTAATAAGCGGTGCGGGGAAACCACCCGCCCGCGAAACTGCTGATTCCTTGCCGGCTAACTGTTGCGCATCTCCAGCCCCCGATGACCGTCAGATGTGCCCAACGGTGATCCGACGGCCCTCATTCACCCCGATCGTCCACCTCCCAATAACCTCCAGGATCTAATCTCTATAGTTCATCCTCACGATCTGACGGCCCATATTTGATTCCCGCTTCTTCTCCGATAGCTTCTGCAAAGCGTTTCCCATCGTCGATCTACGTGATCCAACGGTTGATTTTTCTCTTCCTGTTCCCGCCTCTGCCATGAAATCTTCATTCCTTTAACCTGTTTTTTGCGCCCGAAGGAGGAAGGAGACCACAATTCAGTACTCTGCGCGTTAAAGCTACAACTACCTACATTCAATGGACAGCACACCCGAAGGACAAATAGGACGAACTTGGGCAGTGAAGATCAATTATCAGGCATGGAATTTAATCCATAATTCACTCCAACTACCAGATAAGGACATCAAACTATCTAAAAAGGCCGATTTTGTTCATTTAAACATTCATATTTCAGCAGAGACCATATCTAATTGTAAATGTGGTTGGTGGTCCATTAAGACACCTCCATGCATAGGTTAGCAGAGATTTTTGTATTCAACCTCCATATATACTCAGAAGACAGAAGGTAATAGGTTGATGAGTGTTATTTTGCTGTAAGGTTCAACTTCTAGAGATTGTAACTGCTGTGATACCTGTAGCGTCTAGTCTTCATTTTCAGCTAATGCAAGCTTCTTTTGCTGTTAATTGCTTACTGTCCACTTCTTCTTCTTTATTCCAAGCTGTGCCTGTTATGTTTTTATTCATGGGCTGTTGATTTTTAGCATTAGAGGGGCTATCATCCCACCTTTGTGTTAGAATCTAGCTGTATCATTGAATTTGCATGCAGGTTTCTGTTGTTTTAATGCCAGAGAGTTGTCATCCTATCTGTGTATTAGAAAACAGATTTACATACCTTTTAACTGGTTGCAGCCTGCCATCACAGGGTCCTGTGCATCTGCTGGTGTGGTTAGTCTTCCCCATCATCACATTTTTCTTAAACTGTGAGTAATTGGTGGTCTAAAGCCTTGTTGTCTGGGGTGTTCACCCATGTCTAGGGTTAAGCATAGTAGGAGTGGTTATCTGGCTTGAATATGTAGCATTTCTTTCATTCATCCACCATTTATCCAACATTTTGTTGAGTTTGTAATGTTCCCGAGCATCTCTGATATACAACCTAAGAGAGTTTCTTGGGGTGATAACAGACTCAGCCATTGAAAGTTTGGAATAAGGAGTATGATCTACTAAGGGGGAGTAGATCCTTTATTTCTCTTCAATAAAGGAAGAGAATGGCCTAAAGGGAGGCCAAATAAGTTAGATGCAGGAATCTAGAAGGCAAAACAGAAAGGTGCATCTAAACATTGAAGGTATGGTCAAGTCCCCATGTTGATTACAATAAGGTATTTGTTTATTTAAAATTTATCAGCATTAAAAGAGAGAGGAGGGTGTAGCTAACATGGTTTCAAGGGAGTACACAATTAACATTTTATGTCATGGGAAGAGGAAGATGAGTTGCAAAAGAAGTTTGGAATGACAAGAGGTCCACAGTCAAGTCAGGTCCACAATATCTGTCCTCATGCAGATGCAAGGGAGAAGATGCAGGAGATCATAGAGAATTGGCTTAGGTGGAGCTACTTTATTAAGTAGTAGCAAGAAAAAATTGTCAGCCTCAGGAAGAAAGATTGCATAGGAAGTGAAAGGTTTATACCTTGGGTGAAATACCCCTATTTCATTTAGGTCGTGAATTTGATTTTTCGTAGCAGTCTTGTGTTCATGAAACACAATAGGTACAAGATTTGAATCTCCATTAGATTTCAATTGGTATCACTATGTCAATTGGCGGTTTGGGTTTGTATGGAGCAACCTTTTGTGCAAATGGGAATTTATTTTTGAAAGGAAGTATTAGATTTTTCCTAGTACAATATCCAATTTGTATCATCTTTTTGGTGCAATTGCTACTGTTTAAGCAACAATTCATATTTCAAGTAGCTTGATCTCAAGAGGAGAAAATATGGTTAATGTAGATGCTTAGGAGAAGTTAACATAGAGTACGATTGGTATTTTTAGAAACAAAAATACCATGAGAAATTTTAATTGGTATCAATTTTTTAATTGGTACAAAAGATGCATTGGCAGAGAGAGTATTCAATCAAAATCCCATAAGGCGTAAAAAATTGGAGGCATTCAAAGAAGAGGCAGTATAGGTTTAGGGAGAGCATATAAAATATGTCCAGTTTATAGAATGGAAACTATTATCCATTGAAGAGAAGTCTGTTGAGTGGAATGCACATCAACAACTAGACCCTCATCATCGACTGTCAGTGATTGCATAGGGGAGAAGAAGCAGCTTGTAGCCCTTTGCCATTAATGTCAAAGGGGGAGAGAATTATTGGAAAATATGTGATGGCCCAAGAAGAGGAAAGAAAGCCATTGGTGGCTCATGCAAGGAGATGTGTGGAAGTAGCATGAGGATTGGCCATCAATGTGGAGAAGTGAAGAGGTGTTTCCATCAATGCCAAAGGGGGAGATTGTTGGACAGTTGGCATTATCTGTCTAGCTAGTGGTAGTAAGTGTGTTGGCATTGATGTCAACAGTCATGCTGGGAGATCAAGTTGGGCAGTTGGAATTTCCTGATAGTAACTTAGCAAGTGTGTTGGCATTGATGTCAACCAGATCAACATGGATGTATGTGCTAGCATGATGTTAGGCAAGACAACATTTATGTCCACTAGGCTAGTTGTGATAGCAACAGATGATACCATTGATGTGTCAAGCTCATGGGGAGTTCTATGGTTTTTGTAGTATCTTGTAGAGAATCATCATAGTAGTAGGCCTATTGGAAAAGGCCAAAAAAGATGATTGTGCTAGCCGTGGAATCCAGAATTTTAGGCACAAGAAGAAGGGTTAATGTGCAAAGAATGGTAGAGATTTTGTAGGGATGTTTAGGTAAGAAATGGGCTTAAGGTGATCCAGAGCCCAAATTTTTTCTCAAAATTCAAAGTTGTCAGATCGGTGTGGAACCTGAACGATCGCGTAGTTCTCATTGTCCTGAATCTGATGCAACTTTTTTCGCGCAAAACATACATCGTATGCTCTTGGAAACGAGTTCATTCATTTTTCAAAATAGGCGAATTTTTGAAAAAAATGAAATGACAGTCTAGTCAGCAGTCCATACTACTGACGTGGCACTGGCTGGGCATGCCTATGTGGTAGGGTGAGTATGCTGATTTGACCTTCGACAAATGACAATTGGACACATGTCAGGTGCCTAGATGGTGTGTTTTGATTGGGTTTTGGTTGGCCAATCACAGGCTGCCACGTGGAACGGCTAGGGGCCACCACGTGGCAGCTCGAGGGCCACCAAAATTGTGTTGAGGTTGGACTGCACTCTATGAGGTTCGATCACTGAACTTGTTACAAACTAAACAGATCACTGAACTTGTTACAAACTAAACATTGCATTCACCAACGCACCAAGGGTAGGACTTGTTAAAGGCTGGGGGACATATTGTATTTAAGGTTGGAATTGGAGTGCATATGGGGGAGGGTTGAGTTAGGGCCTAGTCCCCAACCAACTCAACACCACAAGACTATGAAAGGAGGACAAGGGCTAGACCATAGCCCGACCCACGTGGTAGTAACCATAACTAAAACTGAAACATGTGTGCATTCAATGGAACTGTGGCATTTAACTTGACCGCGATGCTTAACGTTAAACCCCCCACCATAATCGTTGCCATGTGAAAACAGCGCCCATATCTTTAACCGTCTATGAAAATTGTTAACTGCCATCTCCACCAATACCGCCAACTGTGCCATGTGAATGTGCTCACCCAAAACCGTAACTGTTGACTTAGCCCAAGAGATGTGGCAACAATGTGGCCACGATTTTCAGAAATAAGCCATTATTAGGCATTTAAATGCTTCGACAATTTCACTTGGAGTTTGGTGGAATCACCGCTCTGTCAGTGGATTTTGGGGCGAAATTGTAGGACTAGTGTCAAATTTGGGAGAATTTGGAGAGCGAATAGTGAAAGAGCTAGGGAAGCTCATATCTTCTTTAATTTTTGGTCTTTTTAGTAGCAGGAAGAGGCTAAACATGCATTTTTGGGTCTTCTAAAGCTAATGGAACATATTTCAGAGTCATTGGAGCATTTTTGAAGAGAGTTTTTGCAATTTTAATTCTATGAGTGCTAGGATCAACCAATGGGTTGAATTAGTTTTTGAAGGCTTTTGAGAATGACGAGGACCTTGTACAGGTTTTCTATCCTTCATATATTTTACGCAGTGGTTGAGACATATAAGGTGTAGCTCATGTTTTCTTCTCTCATTATGTCTTTGAGGAAAGTTCTCTTTTAGTACTTCAAGTGAATTTTTGTACTTGTTATCATCATTTTTAGATGGAGGATGGGGTCTTGATTTTAGAACCCTTTTCTTGCTGATTGTTTCATGACTAAATGTAGGTTGTCATGTATTTAGAGTGAGAGTTCTTTGTAGAAGAATGTTTCCTTGAAGGGGAAACTAGCCACTCTTTTGGTTAACACATTTTATGTACTCTTTATCACTGAATTATTTTGAGCATAATGAGATTGGGTCAAGCCATTGGAAGCTGGACCAAGGAGACGTAGCCTAGGAGGGGTGAAATCCTTTATCAATTGTTGAGTGTATTACTATTATGATTTTGTTCAATGTTTTTTTAATTCATGTTTTAAGCTCATGAATTACATATAAAGACATAAAAATTCATGTAAAACTTGCAATTTACCTCATAATCCTCAAGCACTTTGTTTACTATTCTGAATTGGAATTTAGCACAAAAAATACTAACTTTCCCATTCAGATCAAGTTGGTATCAGAGCTCTTGGTTTTCTTTGTGCAAGGAGGATTTAATTGTTTGCAAGTGAATGTGAAGCTTACAAGTTTGAAGCTCAAAAGAGGAGAAGGTTTGGACAGGAGAGCAAAATTGCCACAATCTCCACCACCAGTTCTACCTCAAATTGTAGTTGAAGCTTTAGTAAGCATGGGAATGAGTTCAAAGCATGATAGTCTCCAAGATTCAGAGGAAATTATTGCATTTCTCCAACAAGAGAACATGGAGCTCAAAAGACTACTTGAAGCTGCTGAGGAAGAGAAGAAAAATATGTGCCTCATGTTGCAGAATGTTGTGAAGGAACAAACTGATGAATGTTGTTCTACCAAAGCAGCAAAGAGTCCCTCCAATACTAAGCAATCTTGTGGACATGGCAAGAATGAAACCTATGGCTCTTGTCAAATGGAGGATACCTCCTATGTACCAGGGACACAAGGAGGTTTCCTTGAAGCATCCTCCACTGCTTCATCTAGAGTAGAGAAGAAGGAGGAATTGTTGGATGAGTACCCACAAGAGGCTAGTGCAGAAAGCCCCTTAGAGAAGGAAGATGGCCAAGAATGCACTTTTTGTTTGAATGATGTTGAGGTTGAGGTTCTATCAGTGCCAAAGTTCAAGGAGCTGAAAGAATAAAGACCAAGAGTCCAAGAAGACACCTCAAGAATTAGGAAAGAGTTTAAGAGCATCTTTGTCCCTCAGTCGAAATATGAGGAAAATGGTAAGAATTTACATGTAGTTTATTTACATGAAAATGTTGATTTAAGCTCTTTTGTAGCTTTTGAGAAGCATAACAAAGGCATAGGAGTAATGTTCTTGTCCAAGATGGGTTACAAGGGAGGAGTCCTTGGAGTGAACAATCAAGGCATTATCCATCCAATTGAGGAAAAGAAGAGACCTCGATATGAAGTTTTGGGCTATGTTGAAAAGGAAGAATGGTCTTCCAACGATAGCTCTTAGGTATCTTTTTCTTTTTGTCATAAGAGAGGACTTGAGGAGACAAATTGTTGGGATTTGCATCCGGAATTGGTACCAACAGGAGGACATGAAATGCAAGGCTTCTCCAAAGAGAGATTAGCAAGTTGAAGAAGAGACTAAGACAAGTCCTTGTTGTCATTCAAGTTCTCCTTGCTAGGCTCATAAGCCAAAGGACAACCATAAGAGGTATAAGTGTTCTGATTATTCAAAGGCTTTTTATGATTGCAAACAAAATGATGATTTGAATAACATGTTGTGGAATGTTTTTCCATGCACTTTTTGTCATGCACCTAACCATTGTAGCTAAGTGCCACAAAAGGAAAGAATTAGTCAACAAGATGAATATGTCAATTGGAATTGAGACCAAGAAGGGAAATTCTCATCCAAGTTTAAAGACATTTGTGCCAAGAAAAGCTCACAAAAAATTTTGCACTCATTGCAACATAAGTGGGCATTAGATTGAAAAGTGTTGGAAGTTGCATCCACATCTTCATCCAAAAAAGGACAAACAGGTAATGGAATCACCTGAGAAGGAGAAGGTAGAGGAATGTGCATTGCACACCATAACCATTCTAGAATGATCTGAAATTATCATTTATTAACACTAATGTAGAATTGATTAGCCATTAATGAATTGAATGTTAGCTGAAAGTGCGAAAATCGAGGAAAATTGCTTGAGAAGACTTTATGACAACTGATTAAACATGATAAATATGCATAATAGAAGTGAAAATAGTAAAAACACAACAATACCAGACAACCAAATTGATTACGGAGTTCATCCCTGATGGAATACGTCTCCGGGTCTGCTTTCAAGATGGGCGACCACTTTATTAGGATTGAAACAGAATAGGTCAATTACACAGATATTTGACCAGATTGAATGTGCACGTAGGAAATTCTGATCATTGTTAACAAATAGCTCTCTGAACCAGCTTTCCAACCCCTATCACATTTCCCAATTCTGACTCCGGATGCTCTTGTTACATTGAAAACAAATCTGCCTATGACCTCCAGAATCTGCAAACAAAAGTCAAAACCACTCTCCTCTTCATCGATGAAGCAAAACTGCATTTTAAAGGCCTACAAATACACCAAAACCACCTTGGATAGGTTTGAGGTGAATGTGGTTGCAATCTGGATAAGTTTAAGAGCTCGATCTTGTTGGAATTTTCCACCTAGGGTAGATGCATGGTCATCGAATTAGTTTGAACAAACAAAAACCATATAAACCCATAAATAAACTTTATAATAACTCCACAACCGCTGGCGGTCAGGCTAACTGGGCAGAGGGCTAATGGCTTCCATGTGAATACTAGGCAGTTGACTGCTTGACTGCCACCTGGTGGCTAACCTTCGACGCGGTTGCAGTTCTTGATAACCATATTTCATGTTCACATGGCTTGTAATTTCCGTTGTGGTCTGCTAACCCTTGCAGTTTGGACTGCTGTTACAAGCCCCGATGGTCTATCACTTGCCCGTTCACATGTGACCTTCCCGATGCATTTTGCGCTAACGGTTTAGGAATTCCAATGTGGATTCAATGTTACGGTGAACTCCGACGGTCTATTCAAACTATGTCACATGGATCTTCACACGGTTAAGCTGCCCACGCGATCAACTGTGTATTACATTTTGTTTGTAATAAAACATAGGCTGAGGTTTAATCAAAAGGGTCTTGATGTTAGGTTTTGTATTTACAATGCGATGTTTTGGATTAGGTCTTAGGTTTTAGAGTTAGGTTTTGTAACATATCAATGGTGTTTAGGATATAGTTTGAATTTGTAATGTTTTCAATTACATGATGCATAGATTTAGGTTTAGGTTTAGGACTTAGATTAGGGTTTTAGATGTAGATTAGGGTTTAGTTTATCAACCCATTTACAATCAATCGTCACCAAGTAACATTAGCGACAATTGTCGCATGATGACAAACTTGTCGACATCAAAATCTGTGAGTTGAACGACAAAATCCATGTCGACACTAAATCTTGTGAGGCAAATGAAAAACATATGTTGTCGACCAAATCCTGTGGAACAATCGATGAACTTATGTCGACAACCAGGTACAAACCCATCTCAATTGAACGCCATGAAACCATAACATTACCTAAACAACCTGATCCATAACCAACACTGTCGAAGCTTATGACACCAAACTGAATTGACAATGACATTGAATATTGACGATGACACTTGAACACTTGTGCAACTGATCTGACGAGATCCTCCTATATCACAGAAGTAGTTCCAGAAAGAAGTGAAGTGCAAAAAGAAAATTCCCTAGCATGGTTGGGTAAGAAATAGTTGGGCTATTTGTCTAATTAAATATTGTATTTATTTTGTATTTCACTTGTTGCATGTTCCCACAATTGGGAATTTTGTAACAATGATGTTTGTGAATAAATCACTTATATGCAACAATAATTTATTTGGCATTGTTATGCTATTTTTGGCTTGATGATGAGTCAATTTGTATGGGAATTTTGGATTCAAATGTATTCCATATTGTAAGATGCCTTTCCATTTGTGGACATTTTAGTAATCATCCTAAACTTTGGGTTGAGTAGTTGTAGCACATTCAATATGTTACAAATGTGTCAAGCATCATTTATAAAAGTATTTCCATGTGAAGCTTGTTTGGGTTATTTGCCAAAGTCTTTTTCGATTTTATCCTTGGTAAATATTTTGCAGAAGATCACCATTGGATTTCATTCTTGGGAAGGATTTTTCTAATGATGGCCATAGCGACATAGACAAAGCCAAGAAGTTCATTAAGCAAATCCAATTGGTACATCAAACAGTTCAAGATCAACTTGAAAAGTTCCAAGGCCAAATGGATCAAGATTGGAAAGGTGAGGGAACTATACCTTCAACTACTGAATAACTTAAAGTGCTCTTTTGGGGTCCAAAAGCTCCCAGTGGGGAGGAGTGATTCAGAGCTCAAAAATTTGCTCAAAATTCAAATTTGTCAGATCGGTGTGGAACTTAAACGACCATGTTGTGCTTTTCGTCCTAAATCTGGCGCAACTCATTTCGCGTGAAATAGACATTGCATGCTTCTAGAAATGAGTTCTGTTAATTTTTTAAAATAGACAATTTTTTGAAAAATAAAATGAAATGATAGTCTAGTGAGCAGTCTGTACTGCTGATGTGGCATTGATTGGGCATGCCTATGTGGTGGAGTGACTGTGTTGGTTTGACCTTCGGCAAATGACAAATGGACACATGTTAGGTGCCTAGATGGCTTATTTTGATTGGGTTTTGGATGGCCAATCACAGGTTGCCAAGTGGCACGGCCAGGGGCCACCACGTGGCAGCTCGAGGGCCACCAAAATTGTGTTGAGGTCGAACTACACTCCATGAGGTTTGATCACTAAACTTGTTACAAAATAAACACCGCATTCACCAACGCGCCAAGGGTAGGACTTGTTAAAGGTTGGCAGACATATTGTATTTAAGGTTGGAATTAGAGTGCCTATGGGGGGGGGGTCGGGCTAAGGCCTAGCCCAGCCACCCCAGCTCCATGGGACCATGACAAGGGGCCAAGGGCTAGACCGTAGCCTGGCCCATGTGGCAGTAACCATAACCGAAACTGCGACATGTGTGCATTCAATAGAACCATGGCATTTAACTTGACCACATCACTTAACATTAACCCTGCCACCATAACCATTGCCATGTGACAAAAACCCTTGTAGCATTAACTGCTAGTGTAAAATGTTAACTATAAGCTCCACCAATACTACCAACCGTGCCATGTGAATGCGTTCACCCAAAACTGTAACTTCTGACTTAACCGCCGAGTGGAGGAATTAAGGGGCCATCCAAGGGGGCCAGGCCCAGGATGTGTTGCAGAAATGTGGCCACAATTTTTGTAAATAAGGCATTATTAGGAATTTAAATGCTCCAACAATTTCACCTGAATTTTGGTGGAATCAGTGCTTCGTTACTGGATTTTGGGGCAAAATTGTAGGACCGGTGCTAGATTTGGGGGAATTTTTAGAGCGAATAGTTCAAGAGCTAGGGAAGCTCATATATTCTTTAGTTTTTGTCTTTTTAGGAGTAGGAAGAGGTTAAACAAGAATTTTTGGGTCTTTTGAAGCTAATGGAACATGTTTCAGAGTCATTGGAACACTTTTGAAGAGAATTTTTTCAGGTTTAAGTCTATGGGTGCTAGGATCAACCAGTGGGTTGAATCATTTTTTGAAGTCTTTTGAGAATGAGGAGGACCTTGTAAGGATTTTCTAGACTTCATATGTTTTCTGCAACAGCCGAGACATCTATGGTGTAGCTCATGTTTCTTTTTTCTCATTACGTCTTTGAGGAAAGTTCTCTTTTAGTACTTCAAGTGAATTGTTGTATTTGTTATGCTCATTGTTAGATGGAGTATGGGGTCCTGATTTGAGAACCCTTTTCTTACTGATTGTTTCATGACTGACTGTAGGTTGTCATGTTTTTAGAGTGAGATTTCTTTGTAGAAGAATGTTTCCTTGAAGGGGAAACTAACCACTCTTTTTTTCAGCATAGTTTATGTACTCTTTATCACTAAAGTATTTTGAGCATAATGAGATTGGGTCAAGCCTTTGGAAGCTAGACCAAGGAGACATAACCTAGGAGGGGTGAACTCCTTCATCAATTACTGAGTGCATTACTATTATGTTTTTCTTCAATGTTTTTGAAATTCATGTTTTAAGCTCATGAATTACATATAAAGACATAAAAACTCATGTAAACCTTGCAATTTACCTCATAATCCTCAAGCACTTCGTTTACTATTATGAAGTGGAGTTTAGCACAACAAATACTAACTTCCCCATTGAGATCATAACGACTGCATCAGATCTTCTCCACTAGAAAGTGCTTTGAAAAATATTTCTAACGATATGTGGAAGTCCATAAATGTATCTCGAGATCAAAGTTTATTGATATCCAAAGTAAGGGTCTTAAAGTCCTTAGAAGCAGGCCAAATTTTAGAACTGGGTAGTAGGATGAATTTAAGAATTTTGGAATAGGGAACCAGGCTAAATTTCAGAACCAGGAAGCAGGCCAAATTTCAGAACTTCGAAATTTTAGAGGGTTGAGTCTTGGGACCTCAAAGGGTCGGAACATCGGAGCCCCTCAGAACTTCATAATTTCGGAATTTCGAAGTTCAGAGTCTAAATCAACTGGAAGGTCGGTTTATCAGAATTTCAGAACCTCGTAACTTCTTACAAATTGAATTCTTTAAAATTGATAAGGGTTGTAGGGAGAAGAGATTAACAAAGGAAATCATTTACAAAAGCAAGGACTGGGGGACCCTTTCTCTCTCCTCAGACAAGACACATGGCAGCAGGTGATTGACCCTTAGGAGCTAATGGTGGAATATGACATCAACATGACATGGTTGTATGAAGGACACGTGACAGTCAGATTCAACATTATTGAGTGGCTTAATGGTGCAAATCGTGGTGACATGTGTTACCACTAAGGAGACGACCCGTGGAGTTCATGATGAGAGCATGATGTCATCTTGGAAGCATATTGGAGGTCATGGATTTCGTAACTCCACTGTACTTGTTTTTTTTTAAGTTCTAATACCAGGGAGCTCCGATGTGTTTGGCACTTGGTCATGGAGCCAAAAGAACCAAGGGTGTAGTGAAGAGCTTAACACCTAAGTTCTATGGTGACACCACGTAGGAAGTATTTTAGAGGTTAGAATTTTGTAGCTCCTCTATAATTGTATTTTGAAGAAAGTTCTGATGCCAGGGAGCTTCGATGTTCATTGGAACTTAGTCATGGAGCCCAAAGAAGTAAGGGAGTAGTGAAGATATTTTCACCTAAGTGCTATGGTGAAGCCACGTGGGAAGTATTTCAAAGGTCAAAATCTCGTAACTCCTTTATAATTGTAATTTTAAGAAAGTTCTAATACTAGGGAGATTTGATGTGTTGGCATTTGGTCATGGAGCCCAAAATAACCAAGGTTGTAGAGAAATAACACAAGGAGATAGGCCCCTGGCAGGATCCTGAAGGTCTTAGCACCTAAGTTTTATGCCATCGGACACAACACCTGGTCATACAGTGGGAAAAAATAAGAGGCTAAGCAAAAGGGGTTAATGGCCAGGCTCAGAATTTTAGAACCTCGCAATTTCGTAACATATCCTGGAAATAAAGTTACAAAATGTGGGGGCTCCGAAATTATAGCATAGAGGTGTATGAAGGATGAATGAATCTACAAAAAAGTAAATGTGCATAGTAAGGTTAGTGTCGTAGGAGTAATGACATCTGCAGAAATCACTGAGTCAGGGTAGCAACGATCACGATTGCACAGATGCGTTAATGGAGTCAATGGAAACATAGACAAAGAGGACCATGATTTGTAGAAGCAACCGTTGACCCCAAGAAAACCATGCTTGAGCTTTCTTGTGCAGTACAAGGAGTCTATAATGGGTTGAGACAAGCCATCCCTGATCTTGCTTCCGTGCTACGAGAAATTGAATGAAGATAAGAAACTCAAGTACAAGATATTTGTTCATAGAAAAAACAAGAGTCTTGTTGGGTGTGCAGGATTAACTGAGGATTTATATCTCAGCAGAGGAAAACTTAGGTGCCCATCCTCATGTTTAATGCAACAACAATGAGTGAGAGAACAAATCCCATTCTCAGTGGTTAATGAGGTTGCAGTGCCTATGTATCAGACACAACAACAGGAAGGAGTGCTAAGTGCTAAGTACACTTTGGCAGTGTGAATGGAAAAATTCAAGCAATGAGACATAATAGAAGGATAGAGAAGCCATGTAGAATTACACTCTAATAGTGTGAGTGGAAGAGTGATGGATGACAGAGACAACATTGATCACTATATTTTAATGAAACAAAACCTGTGATTGTAGAAGAGAAAAGTGGGGGAAGCAACAATGTTGCTAGTGAGCTACGTGGAGATCTTTGTGTGTGAGTGCATTGTTGAGGAGAGGCCAAGTGTACCTGTGCATCAGAAAGAGGCAGTGTGTGCCTATGCTGTGAAGATAAGGGGTTGAGTGAGCTTGTGCTACGGTGAGAGGCCGAGAAAGCCTGTGGAATAAAAGGGGTCGATGACATAGAATGTATGTAATTGAGAGTAGAGGGTGGAGAAGAGAAGGTGCTCTTATTTCCTAGTGCTAAATGTATGTTGATTGAGAGCAAAGGGGAGAAAATAGTAGAGTGATGTGTGACATGTGTGTTAGTGAATGTTATTGGGTGGAACAAAAAATTTATGTAGATTGAGCAGAGGAAAGAGGCCCAAAGTGCTGGAGTAGAAGAAGAAGGTCAAGAGATGAGTGTATGTTGTGGAGAGTAGAGGAATGAGTACAATGTGTTGCTACATAGTGAGTAGAGGATAGAAGGCAGCATGGCATGAGTAGAGGAAAGGTCGCCGAGGAGAGCGTAGCTGATATCAAGCAGAGTAGCTATCATCTACATAAAACATTAGCTCCTTATTGAGTGTAGGTTGGAGCCTGCATACAGGAAGTTGGTGCTTCCACCTCTAGAGAGTGTTTGAGAAGGCTTGAGGGTTGGTGCCTCCTGCAATTTGGTGCTTGCATAAATCCAAGGAGATGCAAGTTGGTTCTTGCAACAAATCCATGAAGTTGGTGCTTCAGATGGTGCTTCTGGTAGGCTAATCAGGTGTCTGCACAAGGAGGGAGTTGGCGCTTCCTGCTCGTGGGTGCTAGCAAACACTCAAAGGGAGTTGGTGCTTCATGTGAGTTGTGGCCCACAAATAGATTGATGTAATAGAGTAGGTTCTCTTATTTTTTACATCAATAACAAAAACAAGTTTGGTAGTTTTTGTTATGAAACCAGCTCACAAAAATATAGAAAAGATAGATCAACGCCTTAGAATTCAGCCTCTTCGAGGGGGCAACCTCCTTTACATTACACAAATGAATGAGATTTTGATGATTCAAATGAAAAAAACTCCTTTCTATATATAGGAGTCTAAGGAGTCACAATATATCCTAGTTGACCTAACAATAATAATATAAAGGTACAAAAATAACAATAGAGGGATTCTATGGGGCACAGTAATAACAATATGGGGACAATAGGGGCACAAAAATATTAATAAGGGATACAACTACAATAGTAATGGTGTAATCACTAGTATTATAGGGACCTAAATGACCCTCTCCTTAAAAAAAGTGTTATCCTCAATGCTTGAGTAGTTCTGGATCCTTCTGTATAAAATTATCATCCTCCCATGTGGAATCTTCAATGGATAAGTTCTTCCACTTGATGAGATACTCTGAAATTGATCGATTTCGTAGTTGTCAAGTTCTTGTTTCTGTGACTACTTTCGGTTCCAATATAATTTTTCCTTCCTCGTCAAGTTCTGGAAATATTGTTTTAACTGGGAGCTTGTCGCCTATAACTTCTTTAAACATGAAACATGGAAAACTGGGCGCACTCGAGAAGCTGCAGGAAGTTCCAATTTGTATGCCATAGTACCAATCTTTTGCAACACCTTGTACGGACCATAATACTTTGGTGATAATTTATTATCCTTCTTAACTTGCTTGAGGGACATTTGTTTATATGGTTGTAGCCGTAGGAATACCCAATCACCTACATCAAAACTTCTTTTGCTGTGATGTTGATCTGCTTATTGGAGGACTTGTTGTTGATGCTCGATGTGATGTTCCACTGCTTGAACCTTAGAATTTTCTCTTAAATATGATGTGATGGATGGTTTCTGATATCCATAAAATGCCATAAATGGGGTCATTTTTGTTGCTGTATGGAAGGAAGTGTTATACCACCATTCAGCCAGAGGCAACCATTTGACCCATTGTGTCTGTTTATCAGATACAAAGCAATGAAGATATCCTTCCAAACATTTGTTTACTATCTCAGTTTTTCCATCAGATTTAGGATGATAAGATGAGCTACGAGCTAACTGAGTACCGAGACAAGAAAATAATTCTGTCCAAAAATTGCTAGTGAAAATGGGATCTTTGTCACTTACAACAATTTTTGGGTTTCCATGTATCTTTTGAATTGTTTCCATAAATGCAGTAGAAACTGTACTGGATTTAAATGGATGTGATAATGCACAAAAGTGTACATACTTGGTAAGTCTGTCAACTACCACCATGATGACACTCTTTCCCTCAGACTTGGGTAAACCTGTGATAAAATCCATTGAAACCTCCTCCCAACGTTGGCTTGGAATGGATAAAGGTTGTAATAGACCAGGGGTCTTAATTGTTTCAACTTTATTTTGTTGGCAAACCAAACATTCTACCACAAACTTTTGAATATCTGATTTAAGGCCATCCAAAAAAAATTCCTTCTTAACCCTGTGGTAAGTTTTTAAAAATCCTAAGTGCCCTCCTAAGGGAGAAGTGTGCAATTCCATAAGAATCTTTTGTTTGAGTTGGGAATTCTTACAGAGGTATAAGTGATCTTTGTACCATAACGAATCATTTTGCCAGTTAAATGTATCAGATGTACTAGAATCTTGTTGTAACTTTCGAATAAGTGCCCACACTTCTTCATCATTCTTCCATTCCTCCCTTGCTTCGTTTATCCAATCTGGTTGGATAATAGAAATGGCGCACAACAATGCTTCCACATCCTCATCCTTTCTTGAGAGTGCATCTGCCACCACATTTTGCTTCACTTTTTTGTAGATGATTTCAAAGTCATAACCCAACATCTTTGTGACCCACTTTTGTTGCTCTTCAAAGGATAATCTTTGTTCTAAAAAGTATTTAAGGCTATCATGATCCGTTTTTACCTTGAAGTGTCTTCCCATTAGGTAGGGTCGCCATTTCTTAAGTGCATATAGTATTGCCAACATTTCCCTCTCATAAATAGCTTTGTGTAAAAACTTTCCCTTGATTGGACGACTCTCAAAAGTAATGAGTCTTTCATCTTGCATTAAAACAACACCAATTCCATTTCTTGAAGAATCACATTCCACAATAAAGGTTTCTGTGAAGTCCGGTGTAGCTAAGACCAGTGCTTGACACGTTGCCTCTTTAAGATGTTCGAAGGCCTTTGTTGCTTCTAGAGTCCATGAAAATGCATATTTGTTCAATAATGTTGTTAGAGGTGCTGCTATTCTCCCATAATTATTAACAAACTTGCGATAATACCCTGTCAACCCGAGAAATCCTCGCAGATGCTTATGGATGTGGGGATTTTCCATTCCTTAATGGCTTTAATTTTTCTAGGTCTACTTAACTCCTTCATGAGATACAATAAGACCCAGATATTCCACCTCTTGTACTTCAAAGAAACATTTGGATCTTTTTGCATATAATTGTTCTCCTCCAATAGTTGTAGCACCCTGTCAACATGTTCAACATGATCCTTCTAAGACTTGTTGTAGATTAGTATATCATCAAAAAATACTAACACAAATTTTCTAAGGAAGGGTTTGAAAATGGAATTCATCAAACTTTGAAATGTAGAAGGTGCATTGGTAAGGCTAAAAGGCATGACCAAAAAGTCATAATGACCCTCATGAGTTCTAAATGCTGTTTTCGGAATGTCTTCAGTCTTCGTTCTGATTTGATGATATCTTGAACGAAGATCCAACTTGGTGAAGTAAATTGATCCATGCAATTCATCCAGTAATTCATCAATGACAGGAATGGGAAACTTATCTTTAATAGTGAGCTTGTTGAGCTCCCTATAATTCGGACACATGCGCCATGATCCATCCTTCTTGTGCACCAATACTACTGGATCAGAGAAAGAACTTTGACTAGGTTGAATTATACCAGCCTCTAGCATTTCTACAACCATACGTTCAATTTCACTCTTTTGGGCATATGGATATCTGTACGGCCTGATGTTTGGAGGAAGACTTCCTGGAATCAGATGAATAACATGATCATGATCACGAATAGGTGGGAGACCTTAGGGAGTCTCAAATACCTTGGAATGATTGTCCAAGACTTTTTGGAGATCTGGAGAAATAGATGATTTCGATGTGGAAACATCTAGCGAACATAATTGTGCAATTACACCTCTTTGTTCCTTTTTAGAAGCTTTGTCATACTGTTAGAGCTGATTATCTTTCCCGGTTTCCCTGCAATACCCCTTAATTCAACTTCCTTTCCTTCCATAGAAAATTTCATGAAAAGTTCTTGAAAATTAAAAGCTATTGTACCCAAGGATTGTAGCCATTGGACTCCTAGTACAACATCAGCACCTCCCATTGGAATGGAAAGCATTGGGCTAGTCAATACATATTCTCCCATGGATAGCTTGATATTATGGCACTTTCCAAAGCAATTTATTTTTCCTCCATTTGCAACCATCACTTGACACTCTGGTGCTGGATATAGGAAGAAATTCAATTCTTTTGCTGCATTACAATGAATAGAATTGTGGGTACTTCCTGAATCAATCAACACTATTACCTTTTTCTTCTTGATTTGTCCTTCTATCTTGATGGTTTGAAGAGTGGTAATTCCAGCCAATGCATTACAAGATATGGTCGGATTCATTTCTTCTTTATCTAGGCTTTGTTCCTGGAGTATATCCTCTTCTTTTGACCTTTCTTGCTCCTTTTCTTCTTCCTCTTCACAATCTATGTAGAATAATTTCTTCTCAGCACACTTATGACCTTTAGTGTATTTGCTATCACAACTGTAACAAAGCCCTTTTGCTCTTTTTTCTTCCAATTATTGTGGTTTCAACCTTTTAGGTTGTGAAAGACTAGGGGCAACAACACTTTCATCTTTATAGTTGTGAGTGGTATGCTTCCTGGTTGCCATAATTTTTATTTCAATTTTTCTTGCTAACCTGAATGCCTTCTCTAATGAATTAGGTTCCCAAAGGCGAACATCATGTTGGATATTATCCTTTAAAGTCCCTATGAACACATCAATCCTATGCTCCTCTGGAATATTTTTTACCCTTATGTTCAATTTTTGGAACTCCTCAATGTGCTCCATTATTGAACCCTTTTGTTTGAGACTTATCAATTGGCTAAAAAAAGTGTTGCTTTTTGTATCCTCATAATGTGCTGTCAATTATTCCATAAAAATTGCCCAAGTGATAATTTGTTTATGAGAGAAAAGCCATTGATACCATACAAACTAATTTGGTTCCAAATATAAAGTTGCAATACATACCTTTTGTGTGTTTTTCACATTATTGAGATCGAAAAATTGCTCCATCTGTAATATCCATGTTGTGGGATCCTTGCCATCGAACTTCTTCATATCGATTTTTGGAATATGGTGGGTCTTCGATCCAACATTAGAGTCTATGAAATCATGATTAACATTTCTTTTGTTCGCATCATGATTTTCCTTTACTACCCTTTCACCATTAGTAAGTATTTCTTGTAGAAAATTTATCAAATCTGTCTTCAAATCTGCCATGCTTGTCGTCAAATATGTCTTCAAATATATCTTGAAATCATCCATCTTAGCTTCCACGCCATTCATCTTAGCTTCCATGCCCTTTATCTTAGATTCCACACCATTTATCTTAGCTTCTGTTAGCTTTTGTTAGAGTGACATTTGTTGCACTTGGTCTTGTAATTTTGATATATCATGTAGCATTTATTCCTCTTCTTCATGAGTCATGCTAGAGCTTTCGGGTTGCTTGCTAGGTTTTTGCATTTTCTTTCCTCGGGGAATCAGTTACCGATAATAATGCTCTATTATGCCCTTTGAATTCCTTCAAAATAATTTTCAAACCAAGCTTAAGCAAAAATTTAAAAAAATCTACACACCTTTTTTCACTTTGTAGGAGCTCAATATTGCCTTTGATGTATCTTTGTAATTTTAGATCATCCAGTTTTAAAGTTATGAGCTACGGTAGCCCTCTGTGTCCTCTTTCCAATTCCACCAATCTGATCCAAATTGGATTCTCCAAGGAAGAGTTATGGCAAATCTCCCATAGTGACCTGATTATAGACTAGTTCAGTAGAGCGAACTTGTATGACATGCCACGTGTCTCTATTTTGACCTTTGGCTCTGAAAAAAATATATACAAGAAACTACAATCCGTCCTCTTTCTGTACCTTCTTACAAAATTTCAATATTATTCTCAGAGAGAATGTTATGACGATTTTCCCCAGGTCACCTGTTTGGAATGTAATTCAGGAGTCTGCAAAAAGACCAACTTCTTCAGATCATATCTCCACAAATATAGTACGAAAATCTTCTAAATTCGGACTCGAGGTTCAGTACGATTTCTTCTCAAATGGGTTTTTTTTTTGCTTCTGAAACATCACAGAAAAAAGTTATAGCGAAAATTCCACGATGACCTATTTGGAGCAGCGAAACCCTAGAATCCAAAGCTCTGATACCAAATGTTATGAAACCAGCTCACAAAAAGATAGAAAAGATAGATCAACGCCTTAGAATTCAGCCTCTTCAAGGGGGAAACTCCTTTACATTACACAAATGAATGATTCTTTGATGATTCAAATGACAAAACCTCCTTTCTATATATAGGAATCTAAGGAGTCACAATATAACCCAACCGACCTAACAATAATAATATAAAGGCACAAAAATAACAATAGAGGGATTCTATGGGGCACAGTAATAACAATATGGGGACAATAGGGGCACAACAATATTAATAAGGGACACAACTACAATAGTAATGGGGTAATCACTAGTATTATAGGGACCTAACAGTTTTTTCCAGAAGGGTTTCCACATTAATCCTCCGTGTTTCATGTGTTTTTGCTCATGACGTGTATGCTTGTATTGGTTGATATGACTAATATTATGGTTGATAATGATTGATATCATATAATAGATGCCATCTTTAAATGAGAAAAGATAAATTGGTATAAAAGTTAAAATTAACCTTAATACTAATTCACCTCTTCTCAATATTAACATTGTTTCCTCTTCTCAATATTAACATTGTTTCCAATAGAGATAAAATTATTTATAAAATTACATAAACAAAATCCCATGAACTTTTATTTTCTTATACCTCATGGGGATTTATTATAAAGATCTTCCATATGGTATATTTTTCATCTTATGATTAAATCTTCGATTTTAATGAAAAAGTTAGTCAAGCCTTTATTTTTGTGGATAGAAGAATACATAAAACAGGGTATGTCAAACTTAACCATGCCTAAGTAATGCCTAAGTAATTATATAAACACCTATATATATGAACGCTTCCTATTAATATAAAAAAATTTATGAACATCGAAAAATAAAAAATAAAAAAACATTCAAAAGGAATAAACATGTAATTATGAATCTTCAACAATGTAGTCCAATTCAAAATCAACTTTCAACCTCCCAAAATGCCTAATTCTAATACCCAACTATCCATATGCTTTAAATATCTTATAATACTCCCTAACCTTTTTATTAAATAATATATTATTTTCAAATCAAGAATTTTAAATCTTTTTATACAAAAACATATATATATATTATATATATATATATATATATATATTTTGTTAAAATTTTAAAAATATAATTAATTTATTGAACATGTTTATTTATATATAATGAAAAATATTATTTATAAAAATACTTATTTAGGAAATTGAAACGTAATATGTAAAAAATAATTTTTGAATATAAAAATGTTTAATATATAGTAATGGTTTGAAAATATCTATAATATATATTCAATGCTACTCAAAAATATTAATTTTAATAATAATGTATATTAAATAATAGCAATTAATAGCAAAATAATATATCATTATTAATAATGTTAATTATTATTTTACAACAAAATATTAAAAAATTACCAAATATGGTATCCAAAATCATAATAATCTATTGAAATGGAAAATTTATAGATATTATTCAATATAAATTATTAACACAGATTAATAACAATTAAGACATTCCATTGATAATATTATAAATCCAAAATTATTTATATGGTAACCATTTAATATTAACGAGATAAAAAAAATTTAACATTAATTTAAATCAATAAATTTAAATAAAATTAGTTTGCAAAACTTCACTCAACTATGGTAACAACTTAGTAAGTGACTAAATCTCAAAATATGAATGACAATTAGCTGCATGATACCATTTATGGAAGAAACACAAAAATGTTTAACAATATGTGGAATTTCATTAGTTTTAAAAGCTCGAGGAGTAGGATAATCTACAAAATCCATGTCTTTGCTCAACAGAGTCTTTCTCTATATTTCTCGATCTAATGATGAAATGGGAGAGTGCCCGTTGGGTTCATAATGTGCATTCCATAAACCCGGTTAGCCATCTCTATTTAAAAAAACTAAATTTAAATGTTTTTCCATCAGCGAAAAAGACAAATAATAATATTATCTTTGAGTTCAAACTTCTGTGATTCATATTGTTTTGAGATAGTTCTTCTGGTTGAAAATGCAACAAGAAAATCCCAATTTAATTTTGTCCTTGAATTAAATTAGGAATAAAATTGTAATTCGACATCACTAGAAACCTTGTACAAGTTAACTAATTTAAATTGACTTTGTTGGCTCAGTTAATTCGAGTTGAGGGTCTAACTTGAGTCATGTAGAGTGTATCCTACATTATAGGAGCCCTGGTTGAGTTTATTTTGAGTTGTAATTAATTAAGTCAGTTTAATTGAGTTAAAGTCAGTTAAACTAGTTCCAACTGATGGAGGAACTAGTAGGAGATTAGACGGTGGGGTGTTGTTTCATGTGTTCAACCAGTTAACTGATGATTCACTCATAAATAACTCATGCATGTTAGATATGAGAGTTACACTATTGAGATTGAAGTTCAGGGGAAATGTACTATCCATTGTATAATCATCTGAATTGTACAAGTGGTGCATGCAGTCAAAGAAAGGCCTATGAGGATTACACAATTCCAATGGAGGAAATTCCCTAATTAATAGGGGACTAATTCCCAAATACACCAATATTCTTGATGTGGTTAAAACCCTCAAAGAGGGAAACAGTCCACAGCCTGAGCCAACGCAACCACTTTAGGCAATTTATTAATAAAAGAATGAAAATTTACATAAGCTTCTCTCATGAACGATTACACTACAAATGACCCTCCATGCTCTTTAAATAGAGATCATGGACCAATCGGGCATTAAGCCATAGATCAAGTGTCGGTAATACCAAGGAGAGAATGAACCGTCAGATCATTTCATGTCTAGAACATATCATGACCGTCGGATTGTAAGTTACAAAAGTACATAGTAAAGAAACACACTTTACCTAACTCTACATTAGACCAAGTTATACTTAACTATTTCCTATGTGTCGGAATATCCTAATATCCCCCCTTAAGAACAACTTGGGTTAGGATTGAAGGATGTACAAATATGACACAATAGGAGAAAGAAGGAGGAATTAGAGCCTATCCCCCCTTAGTGACAACTTCTTGAACTCCAACCATAAATCGAAGTTTGGTAAACCTCGCCTCTGTGAAATCCTTTGTAAAGATGTCTGCAACTTAATCACCTGTTGAACAATATTGCACTTCAAGAACATGGTCATGAATGAGCTTTCTAATGAAGTGCATGTGCGGTTCAATGTGTTTGCCGCACTAATGTTGGATTGGATCTTTGCATAGTTGAATGGAACTTTGATTATCACACCAAAGTGTAGTCGAATGCTGCTGTTGAAAGCCAAACTCTGACAGGATCTAACAAAGCCACAGGGCTTCCTTACTAGCTTCTATGGCACCACGATACTTTGCTTCTACTGAAGAAAGAGAAATGGCACGTTGTTTCTTGCAAGCTCGTGTAATAGGTCCTGAACCAAGAGTGAACACATAACCTGCAGTAGGCTTCCGATCATCAGGGCCACCAACCCAATCGGAAGCATTGAAACCAACCAATAGAGGAGATGTTTTTGCATTGTAATGAATCCCAAACTAAACTGTACCTCAAAAATAAAGAAGTATTATTTTAGCTGCTTTCTAATGACTTTCATGTGGGTTTTGCATAAACCAAGCAATAAGGTCAACAACAAAGGAAAGGTCAGGACGAGTATGGGTCAGATACAAAAGTTTTCCTACAAGTTGATGGTATAAGGTAGCATCAGCTTCAGGGGAAGTACAAGTGACTGAAAGTTTGGCTCCAGAATAAAAGGGAGAAGGGTTGGCTTACAATCTTCCATGTGAAAATGGCGTAGAAGATCACAGGCATACTTGGAATGGGAAAGGGAAATACCTTCCTTGGATTGCAAGACTTGAAGACCAAGAAAATAATGCAAGTGTCCTAAGTCTATCATTTCAAACTTATTTTTAAGGCTGGACTTCACATGGTTTATAAGGTTGGGATCACTACCAGTAAGGATAAGATCATCAACATAAAGAACAAGAATGATAAGATACTTGCACACTTTCTTGGTGTAGACAGTATTATCAGAATGACACCTAGAAAAGCCAGTTTCTAAAAGGAAGCTATCCATTTTGTCATACCAAGCCCGAGGGGCTTGCTTGAGACCATAAAGGGATTTCTTAAGCTGACATACAAGGCTGGAGTCTGTTTGTATAAAGCCAGTAGGTTGTTCCATATAGATTTCTTCATGCAAGTCCTCATGCAAGAAGGCATATTTAACGTCCATCTGATGGACTTCCCATTTGAAAGAGGTAGCAAAGGAAAGAACAAGGCAGATAAAGTTCATTTTGGCAACAGGGGATAAGGTTTCAGTATAGTCAGTTCCTTCAACTTGTGAAAAACCCTTAGCAACAAGACAAACTTTATGTTTATCAACTTTTCCATCTGGTCCATACTTGGTTTTGTAAACCCTTTTGCATCTAACAAGTTTTCATCCCTTTGGAAGAGGAACAAGATCCCATGTATCATTTGCCAATAATGAATGATATTCTTCATTCATAGCTGCATCCCAATCTGGAAGGCCTGAAGCTTCTACAAAGGTGTTAGGATCATATTTCATTGAAGTTTGAGCTAGTAAAGAAGAGGCTCCATCGAACTGAGAATGTGTACATCACTGATTTGTAGGATCACCAACAAGAGCACCTGCTGCATCCCGAGTAGCACAAACCCATTTTGGAAGCTGAGGAGTTGAAGGAGGATCCTGAGAAGGTGGGGGAGGATTGTCATCCTCGATACCATCATCTGAAGAAGAAATATTTTCAGATGTAGAAGGGATAGAGAGAGGTGGCACATCTGCCGAACTAGGCTCGTAGGCATCTTCTAATGATAAAATTTTTGGACTTAAGTGGAATAAGTCTATATCCTTTGACATCTTCAGAATATCCAACAAAAATACATTTTTCACTCTTCGGTTCTAAAGCTCTATGTTTCTCATCTGGAATATGGGCCCTTGCTTCACTTCCAAAAACACGAAAGTGACTCACATCTGGTTTAATTGAGCTCCATGCTTCTTCTGGATTGATATTCTTTAAAACCTTAGTAGGAGTGTGATTTAATATGTAATTTGCACAGTTAATTGCTTCTGCCCAAAAATTAAGACTAAGTCCTTTAGATTGAATCATATAATTAGCCATTTCCTTTAAGGTGCAATTCTTCCTTTCAGCTACACCATTTTGTTGTGGAGTATATGGAACATTATGTTGCATTTGTATTCCATTCTCAGTGCAAAAGTTGATGAATTTTTTGTTAACATATTCTCTGCCATTATCAGATCTTAGCTTAAGAATTTGATGTCCAAATTGTTTTTCAACAAAGGCCTTAAAAGCCAAGAACATGTTAAATACTTCACTCTTGAGTTTTAAGAAGTATACCGAAGTGCGTCTGGAGAAATCATCAATGAAAGTTAAGAAATACTTGTAGCCAGAGAATGAAACAACTGGAAGTGGACCACATAAATCATTATGCACAAACTGTAAAGGGGCTGAGGCATGCTAAGAGGTACGTTTTTCAAAACTATCTTGATGATGTTTTCCAAGTACACATCCGGAACAAACACCATCTCTGCAAGATACCATTGGAAGATTTGTCACCATATTTTCTTTACATAGATTCTGAAGGGAGCAATAGTTTAAGTAACCAAATCTCTCATGCCAAAGTTTGCTCACTTCATCATTATGAGCAACAAATACTAAGGGAAGATTTGATGGCCCAAAGTTGTTAAACTTATACAACCTTGTAGAATCATCAGCGATGCTAGTAGCTAAAATCTGTCTAGTATCTCTTAGGTCCTTAATTACAACATCGTGAGGTGAAAATTCAACGATTTTACCTTCACCTAAATGAGTTATCTGATATACAGATAGAAGGTTGCAGGATAAGGTTGGAACACATAATACATCATTAAATTGACCATTGTCTAGATGAATAGTTCCAGTCCCTACAACACTAAGAGATCTATCATCACCAACATATGTATTTTTTTTGTTACAATCATTTAAAGAAGAAAACATGGCTTTGTTTTTGGCCATGTGATAAGAAGCTCCAGAATCAATGAGCCACTCATGAGAATGAGAAGAAGAAGATACATTTAGTGCATAACCAGACCGAGATGCTTGACAACCACATGCAGAAAGTGTTATTCCTGAAGATGAAGTTGAAGTTGAAGAGTGCTCCAAATGGATGTTATGCTTCTTCATTTTTGCTTCTAAGGCTTCCATCTTCTTAAAGCATTTGGATTCTAAGTGGCCATCTCGATTACAAAAGTGGCAATGTCTATCAGTCTTCCTCCCTTTATTTTTATTTGCCTTATCATTTTTTTGAAATGATTTTTCATTTTGAGACTGAAATTGCTTAGGACCCTCGTTTGGTTTAGGACCATTCTTTTTAGGATATTGCTTCTTAGGATTCTTTGAATTTGGTTGCTGTTGGGTGGCTAAGGCTTTCTTAGAAGAGTTTCCAAGACAAAGAAGACCAAGGTATAAGAGTTTTTCTTGTTCTCTTATTAAAGAATCACAAAAGGCATCAAAAGAGGGGGACTTGTTGTCTTGTTCTTGAGAAATAAAGGCTTTTCTAGTAGAATGGAAGGTGGAAACAAACATAGAGTAGGCTGGTCCCAACTTAGTAAGAATGTAATAGATAAGGCTACCATCTTATTTCTTAACCTTAACACCTTCCAAGAGAAGTCTAATGGTCTTGAACTTGGACAAAAAATCTTCAATGGAAGAAAAATTATTGTGGTCCAATGTAAGCAACTCCTTTTCGATTTGATGGGCTCTAATTTCATTTTTAATTCCAAAAACTTTAGTGAGTTGTTTCATTGCTTCATTAGGAGTATCAAGTTCCGTGATATGGAATTTAAGGTCTGGAGAAATAGACATCCCTATCAACCCACGTTCTTGATCTTGCCTATTTTTCGATTTGGCTGTCTTATCTTCATCTTGAGGTTTGGTTTCTTGGCCTGAAGCTATTCTGTAAAGACCTTTACTTCTAAGTAAATCCACAATGTAGGACCACCATTGGAAGTAGTTGGTGCTGTCAAGAATAACTTGGCATGGACTTTCCATTTTAATAGAAACTGAAGCTTCATATGCTGAAACTAAGTGTTCCAATGGAAAGATCTCAAAAAATTAGGCTGATTAAAAAAACGACTCTGAAAACGGCTTCTGGATGAAGAAGTTATGGCTTTTTGAAGAAAAGTTGTTGAAAATGCCGATGAAGTGTGTGAATGTGTGGAAATGAATGATAATGTTATATTTAAAAAAATCTCTCCCCTTTCCAAACTTAATCTAATTAGCTCACTTTAAAAAAATATTTTATGTGACTCACTTTTATAAATAAGTGAAAGTCACTTTTACAATGGTACTTTATGAGCTACCCACTAAATTGTAACTTAAATAAAAGATAAAGATATTTTAGAATTAAAAGTAACTTACTTTTTATAATGGGTGAGAACACATTTACATAAAGTAACTTTAAAACATAAGTTATATGTGCTTTTTGAAAAAGTAACTCAACAAAAAGAAAGACTTGAACTCAAGACTTCTATTCTCATAAAGTAACTTTGGACCAAGTGAGCTAGTTTAAAAGGTTAGTAATTTTTGGAAAAGAGGAAGGGTTTTTTTTTTTTTAGTCACTGAAGCTTTGGGATGTGTGCTTAATTGAAAAAGCTATTTTTTCCTACAAAACAAAAACCATGAAACCCAACACAGAGATACAAAAAAACAAACCTTACGGCTTGAAGTTAGCTTTAGTTGGAAACTAAATATTTTCCTCAATGTTTCTGATTTTCCGAGATCACACTAAGGCGCGGCAGAAAAGAGCATACGCATGAGAAAAAATCCTTCATTTCTATGTTTGATTTTCCTAGATTGCACAAAGTCACGGGGCAAAGAGCATACGCAGAAATGAAAGGTATAGATTTGGTAATTAAAAATAAAGATTGTATACCTCCAACTCTTCAAAATGACGTAGCTAGG